>VWYO01020132.1:102621-144024 GCA_013400275.1 Rhadina sibilatrix
TTTTTGCTATTGTCAAATAAATTATTCACTATACGTTTTTCCAGCTGTTGATAGCACTTTCCCCAAACAACTCAATTCAAAAGTGAGCAAAAATTAGCAAACCTCTTAATAGAATACCAATTTAAAAGCTAATTACCCACCAAGTCAGCATTTCAGTTCAGAACCAGGGTTCTGAGCATCTCCTGACGTGGTGAAGATAATTTATCACATTTTGCCAAGGGAAGACTCAACGCTGCCTTTCTTCCATCCCATCCAATACCCATTCAGTAAATGAATAAATAAGCTGCCCCAGCAGCCAGGGGACACCAGGTACCTCTGCAGCAGCCCCACCACGAGGCACTGGCAGAACAGCCCCAGCTCCTGGGCAGGAGGCAGAGCTGCAAAAATGCTTTTACTGACAGTGCAAAGTCCAATAAAAGCCTGCAAACACACTCACTCTGGCTCCCTCCACCTGCTGCTTTATTGTCCTCAGCACAAAAATAACAATAAACGCAGGATAACTCACTTGTAAGTGTGATAAAAGTGCAGGAGAGGAAAGCAGGCACACAGCCACAGGTGTTCATAATGAACTGGGGAGGCTCCTGCAGGATCCAGCCAAGGCTCAGACCAGCTCTGCACGAGACAGCCAGGGGATGTGGGGATGCTTGTTCTAGCAAGGGGGACACCAGGACACAACTGTCATTTTATGGGCAGGAAAAGCAGTGGCAAAGAACACTCCCGTGCCAGGGAGGTGTCTGCCCAGCCCAGCACTGCCTGGAGCTCACAGCACAGCCCCAGGGCTCAGCCCAGCCCAGCACTGCCTGGAGCTCACAGCACAGCCCCAGGGCTCAGCCCAGCCCAGCCCAGCACTGCCTGGAGCTCACAGCACAGCTCAGCACTGCCTGGAGCTCACAGCCCAGCCCCAGGGCTCAGCCCAGCCCAGCCCTGGTAGTGCCTGGAGCTCAGACCATCACCCCCGGGCTGAGCAGGGCTCAGCAGCTCTCCTGAGCACTCCTAAAACCCCCTCAGAGGTGTCCCTCCCATTGCATTTGGCTGACTGTCAGCAGCCTCCTGGAAGTGCAAGAGCCCTTTCTGTGAATGGCAGGAGCTGCACAAACATTGCACTGATCCCAGGCAAGGAGACCCAGGATCTTCATGCTAAAACACTCCAGAGCCTGCAAATATTTACTGTTGAGTAATCCCAGCACACAAAATCACGAGAACAAGCACTGTGCTCAGCACACAACCCCAGCAAAATTCACTCCTCATCCTACAAATATTTATCCACCTAAAAACCCCTCTTATACGTGGCCAGCAAATTTGCACTTGTGCAGAAATAAATGTGGGGTTAGACTCTGGAATTCAGAATGATCTTGGAATTATGCCCCCCTACTGATTTTGTTAAAAATGTAATAATTGTGGCATTAATTCAGAATGGAAGATCTGATATCTTAGCATTTAGCTCCAGCCACATCCCCACAGTGACATCTATAATTCTTTTTTTTTATGCCTTGCTTATTCGTGTCCACACTGGTTCAACAAATGCAATTATATATAAAAGCAGCATTACATCCCACAGGACTCAAGCTCTCAATATATTTCAAAATTAGTGACTTATCTGGAGATATCTGCCAAGGCACATCCAGTATATGAGATCAGCACCCTCAGCTAGGGGAATTTCCTCTGCTGGGAACTATTCAGCAAGTATTTCTGCTGAACTCATTCATCCTCCAAAGCTGCAAAGTTCTTTTCAATTAAAATCAAAAAAAAATTTAAAAGGAGTTTTCTTTACACAATTGTTTAGTGTTTGCCAAGTCTAGAATTAAAAAAGGAAATACTCTCCAGCTTTCTTAATATTAAAACAGAAGCTCCCAGAATCCTGTTTCTTATTTTTAAGCAATAATGTGAAAAGTAAACTGAAGAGAGAAGATACACCTTGCCTCCCTCCAAACCCAGCTTTCTGAAAGAGCTTTAGGCTGAAATACATTTGGAATCACAGGATTACTGGGCAGTCTTGGTTAGCAGAGACCTCTGAAAGCCATCTGGCCTAACGCCCTTCTCCAGGTGAATTATTTCTCAGTAAATGCTTCTGTCTGCAGCAATCAGGGCAAGAGCCCTGTCCCTGCTCCAGCTGTGGGACATTTTGATTGGAGCAGATGTTTCCCCTCCAAAGCCCTGGGCTAACCTGACAGCCATGAGGAAATCACACAGACAGGATGAGGGGACAGGTCTGCACTGACTCCTAGGTCCTGTCAAATCACATCACAGTTTTTGATGTACTGCTGACATCAAAAATCCTGGCAGCTCAAAAGCTCCCAGAACTCAGTGCTATCAGCAGTAACTGCTGCTGCCCATCCTTCTGGCCTTTGCTGCACCCCTGCTGCTGCAGCTGGTGCTCCCCTGGGCCCCAGGCTGGGCAGCACCTGAGCTCAGGTGAGGGGAAACACGAGGCTGGCAATCCTGGGCTGCTGCTTCTCTAATATCTCTGACATCTCTAATATCTCTGACATCTCTAATATCTCTAACATCTTGAATATCTCTAACATCTCGAATATCTCTAACATCTCTAACATCTCTAACATCTCTAACATCTCTAACATCTCTAACATCTCTAATATCTCTAACATCTCTAATATCTCTAACATCTCTAATATCACAGGCACAGAGCCTGTGCCAGACAGGAGCCCCAGCCCAGGGGAAAGCCAAAGCAGAGGGGCAGAGAGCAGAGCTGCACCCTGAGCTGCACAGGAGCACATCTGCCCTGCCAGGGCAGCTCCCTCACCAAATCATCTCCTCAGAAACGTTCCAAGCTCCACTGCAGAAGCACTTAGGGATTTGAAACCCCTGACAGACTTCTCCAGCAGCTGATTATTCTAATGGCTGAGGCAGCCAGAGGAGCCACCCTGGCTGGAGCTGATGCCTTCTAAGAGCCCATCCCACCCCAGACATGCAAGGGATAATGGCCAAACGCAGCTCCTCCCCTTGCAAGGGCTCTCAGTAAAACATTAACTAACTCTGCAGAGCTTCTGGAAGCATGGAAAGGCTGATAATAACTCCCTCATCCAGAATTATTCCTTCCAAGTTTCTGTGTCCTCAAATCACCTCCAGCCAAACAGCTCCTTCCCTACCCCAGCACAGCTGTAAACAAAACCATTACTGCAGATAAACCTAAATGGACTTTAAATATTCTCTGATCCAAGCAGGCAGGCTGAGAAATGGTGGGCTCTCACCACCTCACCTCAATAGACCCTGTCAGAACGGGGCTGCACTCGTTTCCCCTTCGAAAAGGAAATTACTCTTTCAGTAAAAGTAACAGCATGATCAGACTAATAACCAGAAAAGTGGAGGAGACAGAAGAGCAGGCACGGCATGAAAAGCTCCACGGAATGCTCAGGAAAGGTGCCCCTGTGGACAGGAAACATCACCCAAGCAGAGCAAGGAGCTGTGCTTCAGCTGCAGGAGGGACAGAGCACACCCCATAGCCCTCCCTGTGTGCCAGGCTCCCAGCTGGCAGAATCTGGGCTCCGAAGCCACTCTCAGAGCTCAGTTTGCAGGTACCAATCCTGGGCCTCAGCAGCAGGATCTGAGGGAAACAGCAGCACCCCTGGGCCTGAGCTCCAGCACAGCACTGCCCCGACCTGGGGACTCAGCCTGGGCTCCAAAATCTTTGCCACTGACAGTGGAAGGATGCACATCCAGCCCCTGCCAAGGACACATTGATCTGACTGAGCTGCAGGCAGGGGGAGAGACGCCCTAATTGTTGTAATTATGAACTCAGTAATGTTAGTAATCATCAACAGTTTCAACAGGTTCATAAATCATTCACGTAAGGGGGAGAAGCACTAAGTGAAGATCAATTTCTGCTCCAGGAACATTTCATAGCACACACACCTCAACACTGGACTGCTTGAACTGCTCGCTCTTTTTTAGGTTATACTCTTACTGCTACTGCCCCAGAGCTGCTTGGTCCAATTAGGAGCCTTTAATGACTTAATTGAATGTAAGCTCTCTCTCTTTGCAAGGCTAGCATGGAACCTTTGCAAATACAGACACTGCTCTTCTTTCACTGTGGTGAAAATCCTCGAGGGGGTACGAGCTGGGACACAAAATCACCAAAAATGGGCTTGAAATATCTGCTCCAAGCAAGCAAAATGGGAAATCTGGATGGAACTTACTCCAAGGCTCCTAACTGGCATGGTTCATGGAATTTGTGTGGAGAAATCCAACGGGCAGCTGCTGTGGGTATTAAAAGCAACCAAACGACGTGAAGAATTAAAACACAGCACTGCCAGAATTAGCACTCCAGTCTGTGAATATGAGCAGGTTTTTAGGCATGGTTTTCCATTTGCTTTGCTCAAGCTGCTTGACTTTCGTTCTGCTGTCACTGCACAGCAGGATAAGGTACAAACAACAGCCACAAGGACTGCAGGAAACGGACAGGGTATTTTAGAAAAACAGTGCAAGAAAGAATCTGCCAGATTTCCAGAGGGCCTCAATGTGCAGCACTTGAAGGAACATCAAGTGGAGCAGAAGGCAGGTTGGTGATTTTCTGAAAAAAACCAGTAGGTGAGGCTTAAAAGGCAGAAGAACCAGAAAGTGCTAACTTTCCACAAATATTTCAAGGATTTAAGTGTCAAGGAGAGAAAATTGCTAGAGCAGGTAGGCAGGAGAGTATAATTAGAAACAACAGGAAATATAGAGCAAATTCAAAGCAAAAGGACAACGGAAGAGTCTCAGAAAAAAATGGCAAACACAGTATCTGGGAAGGTTTAAAAGCAGGTAGGATAAAATGCTTGGAAAGAAATCATTTCTGCAGTGGCAGAGATGGCTGTAACAAGCTGGCTGGGCTTTGTTTTTCTTTTTCCAAGCTCCTTAATAAAGAGAGGATTATGCAATCAGTCCATCTGAGTCTGTCACTCCCTCCAGCCCATTTAGACCAATTTCAACAAAATTAGAGGGAAGGGCAGAGGTGTTAAGGATGATGACATTTTTGGAAGCAGAAGGGAAGGGGTGACACCTGTGTGAGATGGGCTGCAGAGCAGGCCCTGAGAATCCCTGAGAATCCCTGAGTGCCCTCACTCCTGGGCAGCACTCAGGCTGCTGACTGAACACTCCTCACACTGCACAGCCTCCTCATCCTCCTGGAGCCAGGATCCTCCTGGAGCCCAGGATCCTCCTCACACTGCACAGCCTCCTCATCCTCCTGGAGCCAGGATCCTCCTGGAGCCCAGGATCCTCCTCACAGTGCACAGCCTCCTCATCCTCCTGGAGCCCAGGATCCTCCTGGAGCCAGGATGATCCTCACACTGCACAGCCTCCTCATCCTCCTGGAGCCCAGGATCCACCTGGAGCCCAGGATCCCCCTCACACTGCACAGCCTCCTGATCCTCCTGGAGCCCAGGATCCTGCTCACAGTGCACAGCCTCCTGATCCTCCTGGAGCCCCAGCTCCACAGCTGACCCTGCCCAGCAGCCACTCCAGCTCTGCCCCTGTGCTGGAACTCAGCCTCCCCAGCTCAGCACAGGTGGAAGTGCTCTGCTGAACAGGCCTGGATCTCAGCAGCCTGCTGAGCTGGGCTCTCACTCAGCAGCAGAACCTGCAGCCAGACTCAGTAAATTCCCCCAGCTGACAGATGGAGGGAATCCTTCCTGCCCCTGGTTCTGTGCTGCCTGGGAATGACCCCTGCAGGGCCACAGGACCTGCCATCAGCTGACCTGACTTCTGCCCAGACAGCCTGGCTGCAGGAGGAAAGCAGCAGAGCCAAGTTCTCAGTGCTAGCAGCAGCAAATGAGCCCTTCTCTCACTATTGGCCTTCTCAGCACAGACTGCACTTGCTTCCTGGTGGGCTGCTAGCACAGCTAGTGGAAATTTCAAATGCAATATGATTATTTTCTGTACCAGAGCATCCTAGGACACACAATCAACAGCAGTAATACCAGAACTGAAGGAAGGTAAAGCAGTAATTATTTTTTTCATGGTAAAAACATGCAATAACATGAATAAATCAAGCTTTTCATTGACAATTCCAAAAGAAAAGCACCACAAAATATGTCTCGATCTCTTATTTCTGTGTTTAATAATTTAGAGCTCTCACTGTTCATAAAAGAAACATTGTGTTCTGCAAATTTTGTACAGATGCAAAACAAGAAGCAACAAAATCGTATCTGAATTACTGGTGCAGACTTTTCCAATGCTTAGGAGCAAAATAATCCAAAACATGAAACAGCCAAGGATTGGTGCCAAAGTTTTTGCATGAGTGTGAGAAGTGGGCAGATGAATTGTGTGGAGGAAAAGATGAAGTAGAAACAACGTGGAAGCCATTTGTGTAGGAAAGAGAAACGAAGAGCACTGGAGCAGGGAGTGGCTCCAGAGCAGACATTTCTCCCACAGGTACAAAAGAAGTGACACCTCCATCAGTACTGGAGTGTAAATCATAAATCAGAGTGTGCTCCTACTGGCAGAAGGTCCCACATTGCAAACATGGTGATCCAGAGAACCTTCCACTAACCTTACACCACTGCTGAAGCTGCAGGTGAAATCCAGACCAGAACTGGGCTGAGCTCAGGTACCGTGGCACTGGCTCCATTTTCAAGCAGGAATACAACAGGAGCAGCCACACAATTGTGAAAAATTGCTGTTGACATGAAAGCCTGGGCTGGCAGCACAGGGGACGTGTGGCTCTGTCACTGCTCTGCTGAGTGACCCCGTGCCAGCCACGTCCCCACTCATCACTGCACATTTCTGACATCCTGGATATGACTCAGGGCTCCCAGACTTGGCAGCCAAGGCCAAAAGGAAGAGTTCAGGGCTAAATTAAGATTTTTCAAAGGAACAAATCCTGCTCACTGAGTTCCCACAGGAGCAGAATGTCCTCCTCTGACCCAGAGGATCAGAGGGGTTTGCAGCACATCCCCAGGAACGCCCAGGAGAATGGTCAGGTTCTGTACCACACCCTCCTCATCTCCATCAGCTGCAGAGCTCCTGGCAGTCCACAATGAGAGAGTCAGATTTCAGAAGCTGAGCCCTTTTCTAGCTGGATTATTGCACTCCACTGCATTTAAGTATTACTAGGCCACTGCAACATTTGCCTTCTTGACAGTCTTTAAAATACAGATATTAAGTCCTCCACGAGTTTGTTTTGAAGCCCTTCAGCTCTGGGACTGTTTGGGTGGTAATTCTGGTCTGCACCAGGGCACTGGCATTCCACAAGGCTCAGAGGGAAAGAGAAATGAAGAAAAATAAAAAGCAGCAGCTGACAGTGCAGGTTTTGATATGAGCAGAGCTCCAAGTCCTGTTTAAATGAGAAAAGCTCAGAGGTGCATCTGCTGCAAGCAGCCTGGGTGAGAAGCACGAACTGAGAGCATCAGCCTCACCAGCTGCCCCTAAACCCACACCAGGGGGGATCTGCAGCTGTGCTCTGCACTCCTGGACAACACCCAGCCCCAACACCAGGTGCTGTGGTGCTGCTGGTTTTCAGGAACCTCTCTCTCCATCCATCATCCTGATGTGGCTGGAGCAGCCCCAGCGAGGAGGCAGAGCCTGTTGGATGTCCTTGCCCCCGTGGCTCAGGAGGTGCTGGTAATGCAGAGTGACAGGCACAGAGCAGCAGGAAGCTCTCTGAGCACACAGCTCCTCTCCAGCAGGCACCAACACGGGACTCTGCATCCAGCCACTGCACAGCTCTCGTGTCTGACAGTACAACCCACTCCCTGCGACTGAAATATTCATTCAGGCCCAATTACCATCAAAGATGAATATTTAAGTAAAGGGTAATTTGTTTTCATTATTACTCTTATTTCTTTTTAAACAACAGTTAGGATTATAAACTGAATTAGATTATTTATTCCTGAAGTGGCTCTTTAACATTTTGTATTTATGAATACCAGTCTGAAGAGCTCAGCCATTGATCAAACTCTTTTCCAGAGGGATGGCTTGAGAAGAAAAAAAACCCAAAAAACCAGCCCCTGAGCTCTGGATTTTACAGCCATTACTGTCAATTATCCACCCCACTGTGGGAGCAGAGGAGATCTTCATACATTTCATCCATGCCAGCTGCAGCCTCATCCCCAAATGCTGCAGAGGCAATTCTGATTTCACACACTGAAAGGGGAGAGAGAAAGGGGGAAACCAAGCCAGCCATAAAGCAGACAACTGAGATTCCACCCACACGTCTGGAGACCTTGGCACAGGAGTTAGAATTATTTCTTTGGGAATGCATTTTGGTAGCTGTAATAATAAACCTGAGACACTGAGATCTCTCTGGTCTCCTTCCTGCAGAGATCCTAAACCCTTCCTGGAGGGGCAGGTCCAGGGACAGGCATTTCACCCATGACAAGCTGGGAACCACAGAAGAGCTCAGACTGGAGCAGGATGGTTTCAGAGCTCAGACTGGAGCAGGATGATTTCAGAGAGCTCAGAGTGGAGCAGGATGGTTTCAGAGAGCTCAGACTGGAGCAGGATGATTTCAGAGAGCTCAGACTGGAGCAGGATGGTTTCAGAGAGCTCAGACTGGAGCAGGATGATTTGAAGAGCCCTGCAGCAGAGCACAGTGCTGCTCCTGCATTGGGGCTGCACCTCAGCTCTCCATGTTCTGACCTAACACCCTCGGGTCATTTCCAGACACAAAACAGAGCACCACAATTTCAATTATCCCCCCTCTTTGTCCTCTCTCCTCACCCTCCAGTGGTAATTATGAATTTGCAAAGAGCACACAGCACTTCTAACAGGCAAACACATTTCTGCAGCTTGCCTGTCTGGCTGAAGTCAGGAGGGGCCCATGGAGATGAGCAGAGAGATTCTGGCAGAAAGTTGAATAAAACTGAGGTGACCTACACCTAACATTATCCTTTCCCCTGCCACTTCCCTCTTTTCCAGATGTCTTTTCTATCAGAAAGATTTGTAGGATTATGCAGCAAGTTTTTTTCCAAAAGGAGGAATGGATAATCAGAAACCTCCTTGGAGCCCCCACCTCTGGTAAATCCAGTCAGCACTGGAGAGTCTTGATTTTAAACTAACACAAATAAATGACTAGGTAAATAAACATTGCTCTGATATGTTGACAAAGTGGATTATTAAAAGAAGGAAAAAGAAACCTGGGGATGATGAGGAGCCCACAATGCAGCAGGAGGTGTTGGTGTTTGGTCACAGGATTTAGCCAGAGACCACAGCAGCTCCAGCAGGGCTCACCAGGCCACAGAAAAGGGAGGTTAAGAGATACAATCTGAGCTGAGTGGCTGCCTGACCTCCAGAGGGCAATTTTACAACCTTTCACACTTTCAATTTTAAAGAGCAACTTGCTTCGATTTGAGCCTACTTCAGTGAGAGCTGAAATTGTTAAACGGAGTGCCAGGCAGCTCTTGCTGGGAAAAAGGAAATGGGACAGCACGAGGGACCCAGACATTGAGAACAAGATGCTGTCTTTAAACCAAACCAAGAAACATTGGAAGCGTCAGCATTATTCTTACAGCATTTCCAATTTGCCCTTTGCCTTTTTGATTCTGAACATGAAGCCTGGCCACGTTCTCAGCCCTGTTTGAGCCTGTTCACCAGGGCAGCTCCTGCCCCAAGCCTTTCAGCTGCTGGCCCTTCCTCAGAGCTCCTCTGGAGCAGCATTGCTGAGTTCTCTCTTCTTTGTTCCCTTTACAACACATACAGCAGCAAACCATTGCTCAAAAGCCTAAAAATACCCTGGATTCTTCTGGAATGGTAAAAAGTCAGCCCTAGCCTGAGATGTCAAAAGAAACAAGGCACTCAGAGGTGCAGACGAAATAGAAACTGATCTGAGAAGGATAAATTCTGTCTCAGAACTGTGGCAGTTCTCGTGTCTGAGCAGTGGAGCTGACCCAACAGTCCTGCCTGCTGCAGGACCCAGGGCCAGCCCTGTGGCCCCAGAGGGTCAGGGATGTCCCAGGAGAGCTCTCAGTGTCCCTGGCTGTGCACTGAGCCTGCAGCAGCACAGGGTGCCCAGGCTGGAGAAGCTGCTCGGGGGCAGCCCGGATTTCCAGAGAGCAGGGAGACGTGGATACAGCTGGGATGCAGCTTTATTAAATCTCCTTGTCCCCTGCCCACCTCCAATATTTATCCTGACAAAACAAAACTCATCTCCAAGTCATTTCTGCTGCAGGGCCTGGTGTAGCTGAAGCACAAGGCAAGGCTCATCCCAGAGCTCCAATCTGTACTGACCTCCCCTGTCTCCAGCAGAACCTTTCTCCCAGGTGAAACGTGATGATTTGCCTTGTGCAAATAAACTCTGCACCAATCCTGTCCTTTCCCATTGTTCAGTTGTCTACATTTCTACCTGTGACATTTTTATGGAATATTTTTAAATTACCTAAGATATTACTCAAGAAGTAACTAATAATATCTGGAATTTATTTGTAAATTGTGACCTTAAGGTGAAAATCATCATCATCTCATTATCCAGCTCCTGAAAGCACCAGTGGCACACTGAAGTTTAAATAAATTATGGTTTGCACACATTCACATGTGAACACACACATCCTTGACTTCACTTTTTGATATAACTCAGTGCTAAGGAGTACTGGGGAATTTATTAACGTTCTTGCCTTCACTTTTCTGTCTTTCTCCTGTAAATGACACCAATTCTAAACCCATTCAGGTACAACAAATGTTATTTTGTTTCAGTTGAGTTTTGTGTGCTCTCAGCTTCTCAAGAGCTATTGCAAAACCCTTGGAGGCTTTTTAATCTCCTTCTGAGCTGCTGGAACAGCTGAGAGTCAAATCTGAATGCCCTGAAAACATTGCTTGGGGGTTCACAGAAGGAATTTTGCTGCAGGCCTCGGAGGCCACACACCTGCTCTGTGTTTGTGTGTTCTCTCCCTGTACCCAACACTTGGCTGTTGACTCACAAAAAAACTAGAGAAGGGAAAAAAAAAAAACCAAACCAAAACAGCCTTACAATTTACAGGAAATGTATATCCTACGTGTTGCTAGGAGGAAATGTCAAGAGAGAAAAATAAATGCTTTGTGACAATTGCTAGTCATTTTGTGCCAGCAGCTAAACAACGTGAGAGCTCTGCCCTCCCTGCCTGGGCAGCCTGCAGATGGATCAGGGCACGGAGATTTGGGAACCTGCTCAGGGCAGCAGCAGGAGCTGCCCCAGCTGGGGGAGAAGGCACAGACACCTGCAGAGCCCAGGGCAGCCCAGGGCACGGCGTGGATGGATGGCTGAGTAAAGGAAGCTGCCCCTCAAATCCTGCCAGGGAGCCCCAGCACGCCCCAGGAACCCCCAGGGAGGACAAGGCCTTTGTGCTGGACCCCCTCCTGAGGCAGTGCTGGGGCACACAGGCCAGCAGCAGCACCCCTGCCAAACCCCAGCACTACAGGCACTGCTCACCTGGGGGTGTTTGCCAAGCTTCTCTGGGGGCACTGAAATTAAACTTCCTGATGGTACATTTTTAAATTTCTAAAAACAGAGCAGGTAGTTTGAAAGTCATGGAGAAGAATTCCTGCAAAAAGGAAGTGTAAGATGTCCCACAGCAGGCTCCACACCAGCACTGCCATATCCTGAGAAAGTACATGTGATGTTTGACCTAGACTGGAAGCTTCTGTGAGTCTGGCTTGATCTCCCCAAGGGAGGTGAACTCCTGGGACAGGCACAGCAGCAGCAGCATCCTGCAGATGGTTGGCTGGTTGGTTGGTTGGTTTGGTTGGATGTTTGGTTGGTTGGTTAGATGTTTGGTTGGTTGGATGTTTGGTTGGTTGGTTGGTTGGATGGTTGGTTGGTTGGTTTGGTTGGATGTTTGGTTGGTTGGTTAGATGTTTGGTTGGTTGGATGTTTGGTTGGTTGGTTGGTTGGNGTTGGTTGGATGTTTGGTTGGTTGGCTGGTTGGTCAGTGGATGGGGCACACACATTTTTTCCTGCCCTCTCTTTAACCAAGTTCTCCCGCCCCTCGTGTGACAGGCTGTGAGCAGGGCTGGCTCTGCTTGGAGTGGCAGCCCAGCAGCACAAGCACACCCTGCTCAACACAAGGAGTCCTTTCCAGGCGTTGCTGTGCTGGAGCTGTGCTGCCTTGGAGAGGAACTCCCCTCGGGGCTGAAGCTGGGGATCAGCCTGGCCCAGCCTGCCCTGCAGTGCAGCACACCAGGCACAGTCCCTGCTGTGCACCCCTCTGCTCTGCTGGGTGCCTGCAGGGCAGCAGGGATGCTCCCAAAAGCTGCTGGGAGCTCCAGAGGGACGGTCACAGTGCTGAGCTGAGGAGGAGAACACCCCCAAGAGAGACCCTGCCCTCCCCCAGCCACACAGAGAAAATCCCAGCCAGCACAAATCCAGGCTGGCAGCAGCTCACAGCCCCTTCACACAGCCCAGGGAGCCCTGGGCCCCAGCTGGGCTCCCCCAGCTCACACCATCAGCTCACAGCCAAAGTGCAGCTCTCCCAGCAGCTGCTGCTGCAGGAGCCCAGGCTGCACTCTTGAAGCAAGAAATCAGTAAATGACACAGCCCTGTAAATTACACCCTCATTTCTGCATCCAAAATGTGATTACACACTGATACATACTACCAGGTGGAATATTAACACAGACAATTGCAAGCCAAGGTTCTTTCTTTCTCAAGAGCTACAAATGAGGTTAAGGGCTGCCAGCCACAAGCCTTGAAGATGCAGAGGTATTTTTAATTTATATTACTTCCCTCCACGAAGCACACTGGGGTTTGGGGTTTGTTTATGAAGGGTTTTTTTGTTGTTGTTGTTGTTTTTCTCAGGAACAGCAGCCAAGAAATGCCAAATCCGCAAGAGAAACATTCTTTGCTCAGCACAGCAACGTGATGTTGGGAAAAGACTTGACTTTTATTGCATTTATACAAGGCAAGTCTTTACGTGAGCACAGTTAAGCTTTCAAAAGATGTTTTTTTCAATCCAGTGACTTCACTGTGGGCAGTGAAGCCACGTGGGACAAAGCTGCTGTCTCACCTGCATCCACCCCAGCACACAAAGCCTTGCAGTGCACAGGGGGCCTCAGGGGCTCATGCCCAGGATCAGGTACTGAAGGGAAAAGACAAAAAAGGAAACCAGCAAAGAGAGGAGATTTTGCTGCCTCCCACAAGACTCCAGCACCTCAGAGCAAAGCCATGCCCAGGAGCCTGCAAGGCAATTGCTGTTGTTGCTGCAGAATGAAGCTTTGTTATGAACACTGGAAGGAGGGCAGTGCTCACTCTTTAACTTGTCTGTGTGCCAGGGAGGAAGAAGCACAAGTGCTCTGCAGTGCTGAGGTGCCAGGTTTGCTTTTGCCTCCACAGGAAGGGCAAATCCTGTCCAGGCAGAGCCAGAAAGAACAGGTCCTGCTCCATGGACCTCTTGTGTCACCTCCAACACACCCCCTGGTGCCAAATCCTTCCCAGGGGCTGCAGGGAAAAGCCCAGGATGGAGAGGATTTCAAGCAAGCAACTAAGCCATGTGTTAGGCAGCTCAGATCACTGAAATTACCCCTGGAATGATCTCTGCTCCCATCACTGAAATTATCCCCACCAGCAAAAAGGAAATTATCCCCACCAGCAAAAAAGGAAAGTATCCTCTTTTCCTGAGAGCTCCTGGGATCCTTCAGAGTTGTGCCAGTCATACTGAGAGGACCACAACTGCAGCCTGGGAATAAACACTGGAGAGAGGGAAAATACTAATAACTTCAGAAAGGGTTATCTCATCAACTAAATGAGATTCATATTTGCTTGCTAAAAGCCAAGTTATATCTGGTTTTGTTCATTAAGTATTTGCACATACACATTGATAACTGCAATTATTTAAAAGAGTTTTTTCTTGAACTTGTTGGAAATGTATTTTTAAAACAATCTGCATAAATACTTCAGCACAGCAGATAGAAATGAACATGCCTGCAGGATGCCACGGAGTAAAAACACACAGATGAGGTTGCAAAAACAGCAAATAACCATGAAATGCATGAACCAGTGATGACTTAGTGAAACTGCACTGTCTGGGGTGAATATTTGGCTCTGCAGAAAAGAATTGCAAACTGCTGCAGAAAGTCTTCGAGAGCACTGCAATATATGTGTCAAAAAATAAATTACTGTGAAGTTTGCTTCCCTGCCCTCTTTTAAAGAGTTACATAAATCAGCAAATTCCTCACTTCCTCTGAAATACCAATTAAAATAAAGGCAGGAGAACATTATCATTTTCCATGGAAAACTTGCCCTGGCCTCGGAGAGTTGCAGTATTTCAGAGAATGCAGTGGCCATGTGTACTGGAATTCACCAAGGCAATAAAACAAGGAGTTAACAGGAAGGTTCTCCAGCCCTCACCATTGTCCTCACCAGAGAACTCCTGTGCACTGGGGTAAAATTTGCTTTCACATGGAGGAGACTGTGCCTGAGTGCTCCCACATCTCAGCCAGCTCCTGTGGAGCAGTGATGCCCTGAGGAGCCAGGACAGCACCTCCCATGGGGAGTCAGCTCCACTGGCACTGCTGCCCTGGGACCTCCTTCCTTGAGCGTTTTCCAGGTTTGATCCAAACCCCTGGGTTTAAAGGAAGACACCAGTGGCCTTTGCTTAGGGTTGTGAAGGTTAATGAGCAATGGAGAAAGGGATGGAAATGCCTGATGATTGCTCTGAACGGCTGCAAGCTCTCCTGATCTGGCAGAGATGTCCCTTGTGTCACTGCCAGAGTGCTCCCATCACCTTTCCCTTTCCTGACCTACTTTGCATTCCTCTCTGGTTCATCTTGGACTCTCACAATTAAGTATATTCCTGTCTATCATCACATTCATTTGCAAAAATCTCCCAAATGTCAGAAGCCAAAGAAATGTAAAAACATGAACTCAAAGGAGAGGGAGGAAATCGATGCTTGTGTGTCAAAAGTCAACTCGGCTATTTCAAAAAGCACTCTGCTGGATTTTATACTTTGAAAGAAGCCATGGCTCCTGCTCAGATATGAACTCAGATCTGATATCTCCAGTGCTGAAACAGCACAAAATCCACGACGTGGAACATTCAGCTACAGCACTTCTGCCCCAGGGCTCAGGAACCTGTTGGGACCACAGCAAAGAGTCCCAGCCTGCAGAGCTCTCAGCATTTGGTACAGAAAAGCTCCTTCTCTGAAATCCCTCCATGAAGCAAGTGCTGAACATGAAAGGGTAGGAAAAAATCAGCCCAGACATATATATCTATTTTTTTTTTATTTTTTTCCCCCAGGGCTCTGTATTTCCACAGAATCCTGGCAGCCACAGCAGCTCCACAGGCTGTGTTTGCTCACACAGCACCCACTGGGTGACCAAAGGGGTATTTTGTGTTTCACATGCCAGCAACAGTTTGTAAATCACAGGTGTGCTGCAGCATCTGGCGTGTATTTTAACTCACTTAGCAGCAAGGAGATGGCTGATCAAACAGCAAGGCAACGTGCAAAGCCCAAGTTCAGTTTGAAGGTGTGCCATAACAACTGCTGGCAAAGCACAATCAGGTATTCTGGCAAACCAGGAATAAACAACTGCTCAACACCATCAGCTCAACACCGTGGGCATTTCTAAGGTGATTTAGCCCCAGCTGCCTAAAAAGTTAAACAGAAGCAGCAGCTTTGCTTCTACAGGACTCCTTTTAGTTGTACTGTGCCCACTTAATGAAGCATGAATTTTAATTTAGTCTGACACTTGGACATATTTTTAGGTTTGGTTTTTGCATCTTTTGCACACACTCAATTTCCAAGCCAGGAAGGTGTTGGAGGGTGCTAAAGCCTGCACATTGAGATGCCTTCCCCATGTGAACTGTCACAGCACGTGTGCAGACCTTCCTGTGAAGGAAGATGACATTAGCACAGAAAACATCTCCCCGGGGATGCAGAGATCATTTAAATAAAAGATTTGCCAGCTCACTGAGGTTCACTGATACAGGTATTTGCCAAAAAGCTCCTGTTTGAGTGGTAAGATTTTCAAGGTTACTTCTGTCTGCCTGCTGCACACACGTGAGGCAGATGAACCTTTGTGCAGGACAATAGAATACAAGTGTATTATGAAGTTACCCAGAAATGACTGAAGTACTCTCTGATCATAAATACACAGCAGCAGTGGCAGCCAAGGGCTGCCTGGAAAGCAGCAAGTATCATGTGGGAGAGACTTTTGTGGAATTTGTGGCTGTTTTCCACATTTCCTTGGTTCCTTCAGAGGGCAGGGAAGTTGGACACATGGGATGGAAAATACTGCTGCTCTCCTTTACAGCCCTCCTTCATCCCTTTTCTGTGATACTCATTTTAAGGTGAGTAATGGCCTGGCAAGTGATGGATAAATATGATGGAGTGAAAGACACAGATGATAAACCCAAAGCTAAATTTAACAGCAAATCCTGTCATTCACTTCAGAGAGATCAGGAGCAGTGCAAAGCACCTGCTGAACACTGCTCACAGCCTTTTTCTCATCAGCACACGCTCCCAGCAGAGTGCCCAAGTGACAGAGCTAACTCAGCTCTGCACTGCTGCAGGAACAGCTCTCATCACTCATGTTCCAGCAGGGCTCGTGCAGAACCTGGCCCAGGCACTGGGGCAGCAGGTGTGGGGGCAAACAGCCCCAGAGAGGGCTCCTGCCCCAGAGAGGGCTCCTGCCCCAGAGAGGGCTCCTGCCCCCAGGCTGCAGTGGGGTTACAGCCCCCGAGCAGGACTCACACAGGTGTGCAGGGCAGCACAGCTCTGGGCACACCCACCAGCTACAGCAGCTGCTGCTGAGCCTGCAGAGTTTGACACGAGGCTTCAAGGATGACAAAGGTGTGACTTCCTGACAGTCCCTGGAATTTGCTTAAAATCTGAAGAATAATCGAAGAGAAAACCCAGAGAAGCAGCTCCTAAACGTGTAAGGGGTCACACTGAGATGGCCCCATTAGCCAAATAAACATAGCAGTGGTTATCCCAAAGAACACGGGGCAGACACAGCTGTGGGAATATCAAACTCTCATGTAGCTCCTACCATTCTCACCCCATTAATATTGTTGTGTAATTAATAATCTCGTTTGCACTGTAATGTGGTAAAGATGAAATAAACCCTCCACAGTGTCTAATCTGCCTGAAGGTGTGGACATAAAGCATCCTGTAGTTTGTGGACAGTGAAAATCAGCTCCAGAGCTGCCACCCTGCCTTTCCATTTCCCCTGATGGACTCAGGCTGTTCCCAGCTCCAGCAGGGACAGATTCTGGGAGGCAGCCTGGATCAGGCTGTGCTCAGTCACACTGAGCAGGGTTTAAGGAGGGACTGGCACACCAAGGGCCCAGATTACAAAGCTCTGCCTGGGAAATCTGCAACGTGAAGAGAAGTGGCAGATCCAAGCCAATGAGCTCGTTAGCAGCTCTGGAATAAATGTGCCACAGGATTATTTTATTGTTACTGTGGCGTGGCCTCTCCACAGACTGTCCATGCTCCTCTTTCCCCACGGAGTCAGCCCCTGCTCACTCCTAATTCCCAGGCACTCCAGAGGATGATGAGTAATGGCTGGATTGCAGCATTACTGTTTTATGTGTTCTGGAGGTGGCAAAGCTGAGCACTTGGGATGAAATGGAGGATGTTAAAAGGTGCTGTCAACAGCCTCCTTCTCTCAAAAGGTTTTATTCCTCACCATTCTTGCTCTTGTTGCTTTAAGTAGAGAAAAAATGCTGTGGCAGTGATTTCTTTATTAGAAATGTCAATAGGGTCTGCCAAACTTTCATCATCTCACTCTGCTGCTAGACCAGACTGGCATAAACTTCCTCTATGAAATGAATGCCTACTCTATTGAGCTCACTACTGAAATCCTGCAACACCTCCAACACGTTGAATACAGCATTATCTAGCTATCAGTGTGAATGTGAAGTATGCTGATCCCCAGGGATGGAGAACCACTGCTGGCAAAGGCTTCAGCCAGTGCTGCTGACCTTCCCCATTCAAACTCTCTCTTTGCTGGAGCTGTAAGGAACTATGGGCAGGGTTTCTTCTCTCCCCCTTCTCTGCTGGCACAGTTAAAGCTCCTGTGTCCCCTAATCCAGCCCAGCTGTGGGTGACCTGCCAAGCTGCCACCTCTGAGCACAGCTGAGGGAGCTGTCACTGGGAACTTTGAAGCTGATCCTCTTTCTCCCTCTGACCCCAGGGGTGTTGATCCCTCAGAAAGAGTCTGCCACAACAGTCTGGCCTAAGACTCCACAGGTTTATCTCCTGTTGGTCACTCTGGAACCAGGTAAGGAACAGTGAGAACTTTCTTCTCTTTGCTCTGTGCCACCACTGCTGAGCAGTAGGGCAAAGAGAAACTGAGGCAAGCATGGAAAAAGGAGAAAGATTTCAGTTCCACTTGGTCAGGGTTGTTAATGGAACCAATAATGCACTGACCTGACTGGGGACAGGGGACTGAGCTTTCCACTCCTCCCCTCATCACCACCCTGACAGCACTCAAATGTTTTTGCAAATCACATCTCAGTTCAGTCTTTAATTTGAAAAATTCAAACTTGATGCATCCAAAATCCTCTACTCGCCCTGGAATATCTTTCTCATTTTTACTGTGAGAGCCCACATTGTTCCCACACTCCAAGGCTGCCCATCCAATGAATTTATTTCCAATAAATGGCTCAAGAAAATACAGCTGCTGAAATTCAAGCAAGTGTCCAAATGCTACTGATGCCAGTAGGATTTCAGGTTATACTGAAATACTTCAGGGACTCAGGAGCAAGGGGAGGGACAGAACTGGTGCTCCAGGGCAGCCTTGCAGAGACAGGCTGCCAAGAAGTGAACATTGCAGGACAGTCATTATGCAAAACCCACACTTCTGAAAGCCAGGTGTGAGTTGTCTCCTGATGGTGTCTCTCCTTGGCTAACCACACCAGTCTGGGATGCTCTGTGAAGAGCAATCACTTCTCCTTTTTTTGCTGGCCCATAGTTTTATCTATTGCCAAAAGCTGGATACTGGTTCTGCTGGCTGATCCCCCAGCTCTGGTGTGGCAGCAAGAGCAATCAGGAGCAGACTAAGTATGTGCATACTAATGAAGTGCAACTGAGCAAATGCTGCCAGCGCTCACTGAAGGGATATGGCTTTCCAGCCAAAGATCCAAAAACATCTCAAAAAAACAACAACAACAACAAAAAAAAAGAACAGAAACCTCATCAGCTTGTGAGGCTTTCAGTCTCTTCAAAACAAAACAACAGCGGCAGGGAGAAGTAAGTTGAGAATTTAGAATTTAATATAAACTATTGTTTTTGAGGCTGGGTTCCTCGAGGTTGAGCTAAAAGAAGGAAATGCCATCTTTCAGCCTCAGCAGATTCTGCCTGCTGCTCATTTCCTGCAAGGCACTAAGGAGGAATCATGACAGATGACTCCTCTGCACTATCCGTTTACCCCAGTTTTACAGCAGAGATCAGAAAAGTTATTGGATTTTGCCTGAAAAAGAGACAGCATGTAATAACCCTTGTCTAGGAAGGATAAATAACATGCTGAGTGGAGGTAGAAAAGCACCTTATCTGTTAATTGCAAGGAAAACTGTAAAATCAATAGGAATATAACAAACCAGTCAAGGCAAGTTTCAAATTTCCCTTCAGGTGTGAGCAGTGCACGAGTGCCCGTTTCCAAGAACGAGGTCACTGCTGCCACTTCCCACGTGGCCAGAGCACTGCTGGTCACTCCTCTCCCACTCTGCCACTGTGGCTGGTTAACTTGTGTGATTGTTTCCCCTGGTGCCCCTGAAGCCTCTCACAGCCCCAGCTGTGGTGTCCTGCACGCCCAGAGCACTGGGGGTGTGCTTGTGCTCAGCTTTTACACACTCCTTGTTCCAGGCAGCAAGGTGCAGGGCACAGTGGGGGGACAAGGGACAACAGAGCAGCACCTCAACTCTTATGAAATCCTCCTCTTTGCTCCAAGCAACCAAGGCAGTGACAGCTCCACTGCTCCTCCTCTTTCCCTGTCCCAGAGAACCCTGAATCCCACTGCAGTGGATGGAAGTGTTCCCACCCCTCCTCTTTCCCTGTCCCAGAGAACCCCAAACTCCCCTGCAGGGGATGGAAGTGTTCCCAGCCCCTCCTCTTTCCCTGTCCCAGAGAACCCCAAATCCCCCTGCAGGGGATGGAAGTGTTCATCACCTTCAGNGGAAGTGTTCATCATCTTCAGCCCCTCCTCTTTCCCTGTCCCAGAGAACCCCAAACCCCCTGCAGGGGATGGAAGTGTTCCCAGCCCCTCCTCTTTCCCTGTCCCAGAGAACCCCAAACTCCCCTGCAGGGGATGGAAGTGTTCCCACCCCTCAGAGTGAAGAGCCCTGCCTGTCTGTGCTGCCTGAGCTGAGCCTGAGCCCTTTCCCCAGCAGAGCAGCAGTCTGGCTCCTGCCATGGAGCTCTGCCAGCCTGGGCAGGGCCCTGCAGGAGAGGGCTGGGCTGGGCTGGGCTGGGCTGGGAGCATCACATCCAGCACTCCATGCTCCCCTGCCTCTCACAAAATGACATTTGCTGGGGGCTGAGCTCTCTGACCCCGACAGTGAGGAGGGAAATGGGAAGAATTCACCAGCAGAAGCCCTGGGGAGCTGCAGCAGACAGAGGGACGTGCCCACTCCAGCACCACAGCTCCAGTCAGACCCTGCAAAAGCTCCTGCAATTTTGGACAGGCAGGAAAAGGGCACAAAGCTCCCACTGGGAATATGCACACACCATTTAATTCATTAAATGTTGCTTCTCTGACCAAAAAAATGTTCAAATGTTTTCATCTAATGAAAAAATGCATCTAATATAGCTAATGACCTGACAAGGAATTCAGACACTGCCCCAAGAGAAGAGGAAATAGAATGGTCTAAATAAAATATGACTTTAAATGGGGTGGAAATCACAACTTTCTTTACATATGAAAGATGTTTCCTTCACTAGGATTTATCTAAGGGAAGTGGGAAATTGTATAAATTCTAAATTAAGCCCCAGAGGCTATTCACACTGTCCTTTAAATAAAATTAAACACCCACTCAGAGCCTTGGCAAATGAGTAAATGTTACAAGTGAACAGAGTGAAGTATTTTCTAAGAGCTTTGTGTCTGAACTACACAGAGAAAAGGGGTTTAGTTGGGTTTTGGGGGGAGAGGGACAACATTTTCCTAACTTTGAAATCAGAATTTAAAAAAAAAAATAATTGCACTAGCAGAGGTTTTCAGCTGCAAGAGTACGTTCCATTAGAATCTGCCCCACGTGCACCACAACCCCACACTGAAATGAAGTCAGTAAAAATTGGCTGTGTGATGAAAGCCACCCCAGGAGCTGGGCACACACATTCTGCCAGGTGCATGCCAGAAGCAGTTTCCATTTCCAAGGCAGGCTAAGCACAAAAATCAAAGTGACTGCACTGATCCAAGGACATTGCCTGTGCCATGCCAGAACCCAACAGCACAGAAAACATTTCAACTGCTCTGTGTCTCCAATCATTCTGGAATGTAGGGCTGACCAAAGATAAACCCAGCTAACTTCACAACACAGCTAATTCTTCTTTTAGAAATGGAAAATTTCTGCATACACAATAGTCTTCAGAATTAAATATCTTCGTTCCTATTAACTGAGAACTGGCATGAAATAATGCCTTTGACCCAGGTGCTATTATTGAATTAATTACATGCCTAATTTCTATTAGAGGGAGTTAGGGAAGAATAAACAGATTCAATATAAATATGCTAACAAATCAAAGCTATTTTAAAACAGGTGCAATTTCCCCAATCTCCAAGAAATAAAGAATTACTGTCCAAAGTGCTGCTTGCAAAACCTGGTGCCCAAATTTAAGCCATAATTTGATATCAGTCTATTACAGGGTAAAAAAAACACAGACTGGGATCTATGACAGACAAAGACTCTTGCTACTAAACTATTCCTGCAAATGGAGAAACTCAGGGAATCACTTGTTGGTTTGACTCAGGGCACAGAAGTCCCAGGCAGGGCAAAGCAGGGCACTGGCTGAATTTCCCACACAGAGCACCAGCAGAGAAATGCTGCACTGACTGCTGAGACAACTCACAGCTACCAAACCATTTGTATTTTTGGTGGTGCCAGCACCTAAAGCATAAAATGTCCTCTCATTCCAAGACTACCACATTTTCCAAAACAGAACTCAGCAGCCATAATTTGTTAAAACTCCTATTTCCTTATGCTGCAAGCCAGCCTCTCATCCATTTGCCTAAACTGGAACACTCTCTCCAGGTAACAAGCACCCAGCACTTTTGTCAGGTGATGTTTTCCCTTTGTTTCAGACCTTTTCCATCTGTTCAGTTGTTTACTGACAGAGGAAACCAATTCCAAGGCAGACAGTGGTACAGAACTGAACGTATTTTTGCATTTCATGTGTGGTTTTTGCCTTTGTGTCTTCCCCAAATTATGCATTTGTTCAGCTCTGATCTAAAGGGAGAAAGAGGGCAGGGCCTTTTTCTTTTAATAATACTCCAAAAGTACTTTAATAAAGAAATCTTGTGGTTCTACCTTTGGCAAAACTCCATCCCAAAACAGTAAGATCCACGCTCATAATCCTTGTTCAGGCAAATTCACATTCAGCCCCAAAAAGCACCAGCCAAGAGAGCTTCAGCTTTATCTCCAGTGCCCTGTGTCAGCTCAGTGAGTGAGGACTGCCAAGGCACCAAGGGACACCAACACCCTGGAACTGGCTGCACAAACCTCATCCACCTTCCCCTCTCAATTCTGCTCCTCTTTTTCTCCCCTCCCACCTTAGTCTGTTAATCTATGGACATCCTTGGCTTTTAGCAGCAGATCCATACATGTAAAAAATAAAATAAACAAGGATCAGCCACTATCAGCCACTGAGGACTCCATAAACCTTCCTCAGCAAAGGCACCAAGAACAGCCAGACTGGCACCCTGTGCAAACAGCCAGAATTGCCAGTTCTGCCTTTTTAAAACTGTCTTCCCCATGGAAATCATCTTACAGAGGGAAATTGTCTGGCCCTTTGCCTGTCAGTCCCAGCCTGAACACATTATTGAAGGTGCAAACCATCAAATGGGGGGTTTTTCAACCACAGCTCACAAAGCCTGGCTTTGGGGTGGCAGCAATGCTGTTTCTGGGGTCACCTGGGAAGCAGAAGTTGCACACTGCATCCCTTCCTGCTGTCCATTGTGCATTTCACCAGCAAGGTGATTTCTCCCCCCAGTAACACTTCCTCAGCAGTGCTTTCCTGTTCTCCAGGTGAGTGAGGAACAGCACTGAACCAAACCTACCAGCTATCAACAAACACATTTTTGGTTCATTCTGCTGAATGCTTCCCACGTGGCTTTCTTGCTCTTCCCTCCAAGCAATCTTGGGAAAGCTTTGTCCACTGGCTTCTCTGACAGCCAGACATCTTCATCTCATGGAATGGCTCCATTTCTGCTGCCTCTTCCCTCATTCACTTTTTATCATCCTCTAAAAGAATCTGAATGCCAGCTTGTGAAACAAGGATTCCTTGTTGCCAGGATGGGTATTTTACTTCCTGGCTCAGGCACTCTGGTAGGAATTTGACAAAGGCACAGACAGTACACACCCAGACCTCTTCCAGAAACCCACTAAAAATGCTACAGGAAACCTGCTGCAAAATCTCAATTTCAAAACATTTTGCAAAAGCATTTGTGCAAAATTCCTTATTATTCGACTGGGCATGTTGACACCCACCAGCATTTTAACCAGAACAACTTTTGATCTCTGCCTTTCAACCTAAAATTGAAAATATTTTATACTCCCACCTCTTCCAGCACACTCAGTCTCCATGGAGACTACAGGACCATCACTTTTTTTTTTAATTAACACCATGGCCATATGTCACTCGAGTGCAAATGCAGTGAAATTTTCATGGGCTTTCCACTCCATTTCAGTGGGATTATAGGGCAGTGAACCTTGAATGGGGAGAGCTCCATGCTGAGACCATAAAAGCAAAGTTACACACCCCAGGAGAGGAGCCAGTGGAACCCAGCATTTAAACAAGTGCAGGACCTGCCACAGAACAGTGTCCACTGTATCTCTATATTTGTTTTTATAACCCTTCCATCCAACATTTCCAAAAGCTTTTAGAGACACTAAGCATGTGATGTTCAATATCAGCCCTCAGGGCCAGGACACAGACACTGTGATGTCCTCACCCTTTATGTGAAATTGGGAAGGGAAAAGGGGAAAAGGGAAAGGGGAAAAGGGGAAAAGGGAAAGAGGAAGAGGGAAAGGAGGTGCTCCCCTCTCAGCAGGCCCAGCCCTGCACTCAGCTGAGGGCACATGTGGAACAAGAAAAGCCTCAGAGCTGCTTACAAGCCTGCAGCTGAGGAATGGGATTCCTGACTCACCTCGGCTCTAAGGTGGGCACTGCACAAGCTGCACCAGGCACGAGTATTTCAGCCACCTGTGCTATAAATACAGCACCACTTGTTATGGTAAATGAATACAGACAATGGAAAGACCTCAGCCAAGAGCCCCTTTTTTCATGGAAATAATGATATTCATTAACTCTGACACCAGAAGACTTCATTTCCCTTTGGAGCAGTGTGACCCTGCTGTCCCTCTGCCCCTGCAGACCCAGCAGCCCATTGTTCTCATCTCACACTCTTCTCTGCCCTGCCTCCATTTCAAAAGCAGCAACAGCAAACATGAAAAGAGTGAAAACAAACAGCCTTGGCTCAGTACCTCCTGCGAAATGAACCAAGTTTGGAATTAAAACCACATTTTCCTGTGAGGGAGAGGCCTCCCAACACCAAAACATGTTCCTCCTCTGTGCCCTTCCCAAGATATTAATTGGGGTTGTACTTTCAGGAGCTTGCAGAGCAGCAGAGAGGAAAAGCTATCGACTATGTGATTTTGAAGAGGGATGAGGGGAGAGTGCTGTGCTTTGTACACTCTGCGTGCATCAGCCCGGGATCTATACAGGAGCAGCAACAGGGCTGATCAATCTTTATTCCTACACAATCAAGCAAAGCTGCATCTTCAAGTCCCTTTCCTGACAGCTCATAAAGCGATGCTATCGATCACCGTGCCCAAATTTGTAGTTTTGACAATAAAAGCAATTTGTTTGGGGAGGGAAATGGCCATATGAGGTGAATGCACGTGGTTTATTAACTTCAAAAAATAATTCTTCTGAGCGATAATATGAAAGGTTAGACAGAACTTTTTAACCTTGAAGAGTCTGACTTCCATTTTCCCTGCTAAGACTCTTCTCTCTTGGGAGAGCCTTTAGCTCAGGAGTCCAGCAGAGGTGGCAGGGCATGCCTCCCTGCTCAGCTGATGTCTGTGTGCTGCTCACTTCATCCCAGCTCAGTGCCAGAATTCACCTCTCGGGGCTCCTGCTGCCTCACCAAGCCCTTTCTGCTGCTGGCTGGCACGGGGCAGGAGAGGGGAGCACTGGCAATGCCCCCCTGAGCTCTCACACCTGCCTTGCAGAGCACACCTGGCAGCTTTCCCCAGTCCCACGTGCTGACAACGAGGCCCCACAGCCAGGCCTGCACTACAGGGCCAGCAGCTCCTGGCAATTACTGAGCAAGGAGGAGCAGAGGCTCCGTGAGGATGGGGCAAGAAAAAGCCACTTTCCTACAGAACTGTCCTGAGCTGATTGGTTCATGTGTCCAAGGAACTACAAGCTCTTATTTAAGACTTTTCCATAACTGCCTATTGATAAGAATTCAGCTGCCTGGAGACTCTCTATTATGTTTTCCCTCCACCCTGTGTATTTTCCTGGTACAGATAAGAAATAACCATCTCTGGGTCAGCTTTGCTGCTGTCAAGTCTGAGGCACACATGCACGGGCAGCATGAGACTCATTTGCTCACAAACCCTGGCTAAAATCCCTTCTTTTCTCCAAAGAAAAAACCCCAATGAAATTAATGAAAAATTGACCTAGCTGCAGTTACTTGCTTTATTTCCTTCATTAAAAATGACAAATGTATTCTGGAGTTAGCACGTGTGTAGCACTGCTGGCTGTATTTATGACAGAAATAAGCATAAGTTCTTTCCTTTGAAATAAAACATCCTACACCTATTATTAGCCAGAGATCTGCACAACACACCACAGCACTTGGATATCTCCACTTGCCTGTTGACACCTCTCTGAAATAGGAGGAATATTAAAATGTTAAAAATAGAAAGCATGAATATTGTTGACATATAAACAAAAAAGAAAGTAATATCCACAGAGCGCAGAAACAATATGGAAATTAAGAGCTAATGTAGCTACAGGAAAAAACCACTCACATATTTTAGGAGAAGAAAGCTGGAGAAATGGACTTGACATCTTTATGCACCTTCTTTGAGACGTGGCTCGCGTGGCACGAGTATCAGGTGAATTTAATCTGCAATGCACTGAAATTGCAATTGCCCACTATCACACAAGGTATGGAACTATGGAACTTCATTTGAATTCTTAGCCATGGAAATCACTCTTCAGGCCTGATCTGCTGCTGCACTCATCCCTTTCCTATTTCTGCTCAGGCCTTTGGGGGGGGGAAGGAGCACAAGGTGTGTGCACTTCTCTGCAGCTACATCACATTTCTTCCTTGAAAGCTTCTGGACTTTCCCAAATCCTTGAGCCTCTCCAGGCCCAGGTTCTGTAGGGGACTGTGGGGATTGCAGCTGCTCATGGCCAGAGCCCTCACCTCTGCTTAACAGCTGGCAGAGCAGCCTTTGCCATGACACCACTGCAGTGGAACCCGAGAGGAGCAGATTCTTGCAAGCACACCCACAGTAATGTTAAACCCTTCCCAAGTCCTAGCCACGGAAAACCAAATGCATTCCAATTGTTGCCTTATTTCCTTTCCTCTCCTAGGTCTGTACTACGTGAAAGACCTCCCTGTGCATTTCTCTTCTCCAGTAACACCTTGCTCTAAAGCAACAGCCCCTTTTAACAGAGCACATGACTCTGTTAACTTTAATGTCTTACTCTTGTGACACTTAAGGAAGAGAGATTCAGCAGAATAAATTGACACACCAGACTGTTTGAAGTGTCCTTTAATCTTCTGCATGATTTTAAAAGTTCAGCTGCTTATTTCATTTAGAGATCACACTAAAGCAACTCCCTGCTCCCCTCCTCCTTTGCTTGTAAAATAGCTGTGACAGCCTGGAGAAATATTGTCTGTCTTGGATGCAGGCAGTGCCCCGGAGGTGTAAAGCTACAGAGGAGCTCAATACAGCTTGTTTCATTGCTAATTTCACAGGGCATGTAGAGCTGCCTCTTCCCCTGGCTTAACAGACAAATTGACTTTCTAATTTTAGAACAGGAGACTTTTCTGCACAGGCACAGACAAAAACGCTCCTTTTCTGATGGATCTAAATACAGATTTATGCTCTGAAAAACCGTAGCACCTGAGGGGCCTTGCACTTTGCCATGACAAATGGTATTTAGGAGCACTGCCCCACAGCCAGCTGCTCAAACAGCAGCACTGGTATTGCTTGTTCCTGGGGATGTGCAGGTTAAAGCAGCCCTGCCTACCCTGCATTACAACATTTAAACGAGGTTGGGGGTACAAATGAAGTGCTGTAATTCACTCCTCCCTGTGCTTGCACTGTAAGGACCATAAACATACACCCTACTTTTCCTTGTAGGCTACACCTAAATATTTGCCTTCTCTGCTCTGCCCGGGCACAACAAACTCCTTTTCCACGTTCAAAAGTTCCATTTATTGCATATTTTTGTGATGGAAGATTAAATATTCAGCCTCTGAAGTGAAAGGGGGATGAGAGCATCATCTGCACACCACTGGCCAGCGGTCTGCAGACACAGGGCTGTGCCTGACAGCAATTCTCCTCCCTGAGGGCTGTTCTCACCTGCCTGGTGACTGCACCTCCCTACAGTCCAACCTGCAGTTTCTGTGTTTCTGGTGGAAGCACCTGGATCATCATTAGCACTTCATTAGGACTTCGGGGTGTGTTTACAAGCCCTGATTACAGCTGAAGAGTAAAATCTTTATTTGTGGTTTATCCAAGAAGCAGAAGAAGCGTTTCTTTTCATAAACAGGATTAATCCCTTAAACCACTGAACAAGAGGTATTTTCCTAGAGAATTACATAAGAATGATGAGAGTGCCAGAATCACAAACCTAAAGCAAAGAGCAGAAACACAGCTTTTACAAAACAACTGCTGATTGCCACCATCTCAGAGATCTGATCCTAAGGCTGCATTTGTAAAACTGTCATTTATCCCAAAACTCTGGAGACAGCTAAATTCCTGATCCTTTGCTGCTGAGAGCCACTGCAAACAAGATTTATTTTCGTGTCCTTTATGAGAACAAAGTCTTGATTTTTGAAGAAATAGTAATTTTTCATCAAGACACTGTAATTCTCTTTGAGACTCTTAAGGACTAAGTCAGAGGTTTATCTTACTCAAATATAGAAAACAAATGTAGAATCAACCCACAGCCCCCCTTCTCTTCCTCAGCGTTCTTGGTACTGAACGTGCATAAAATCAAACCTGATTCAATCTATCAGAACCCAAAAAGAATTGCAATAGAGACAACAGGTATGCACTGAATGTGTAAATGCATCTCCAACATAAAACAGAGATATTGGTGAGATCGTGGGAATAGAACGTGGGGAGTTAAAAGCTACAAAAATGATTAAGACCATTCAAAATTATTTGTTGCGCCATCCTCCCTTCAGTAGTTGACAACTTGGCAAAAAAAGGAAGCAGTAAAATGAAGATACAAATTTCCATGTCAGAGGTGCATCTAGCTCCTGGGAACAGCAAGTTCAATTGTAGCCAGTTTGCCGTGTGCAGTAGAATTTTGGAGAACAGCGCTGTCTGTTTAAACATGAAAATATGTTCAGAATTGGAAACCGACAGCCAAAAAGAGAAGAACATTATCAAGTTTTTTATGCTTCCAAGGAAGGGCTCAAAGACTGGCAAGCGACACAACTTGGATAGATTCTGGCTTTGGTATCCAAAACGAGCAGAGCACTTTGTTTTCCCTGTAAAACCCTACCCAAATCTTTCCAAGCCGTGGATCTCAGGACAGGAGGGAGATGTTGTTTTGAAGCACGTGTCACACGCAGGCTTGTCAGAGCTTGTCTGCCAAACCCCTCCGTGCCCGTGGTCCTGTGGAACAAGTTCCATGTGCTGGTGTGAGGCTGCTGCTCATGAATATGCATCAGGATTCACTCCAGCACGTCCTGATTGCTGCAGCTCCTGAAAGCCCTCTGCTATGGATGCTGACAAGTGCATCACGTACGGACAGCACAGACAATGTACCCCACGTGCATTGTATTCATTCAGTCTGTGCTCATCTCTCAGAGCCATCTTTTGTTCTCTTCCAGGCCTTTTGTCTTCCTTGCCTCCCCCACTTCATGCAAAGACCTGCATGTGTCTGTAAGAAAATTAATTGCTTCAACAATTAACAGGAAAATGCATCTCAGAGGAAACACTTCATAATCGATCCGTTTCCAGGTACAATATTTGCCACTCAGGGATAGATTAATTGGATTGAAAATTATTCCAGCTAATTATTTTCTCTCCAGTATGAGGTTAAATGGAAGAGCCTAAGAAATGGGAAATGAAGAAGTTCCACTCAGCACTTCAGGAGCTCACAGTGGAAGGCCCTGCTCCAAACCTGATTTCAAGGACTCTGCTCATCCTGTCACCAAGGACTTGCTGAAGGGGCATGTGGCTCTGGATCACAGGGAAGACTTTTAGAAAGAATAGCATCTTATCAACACTGAAGGTATTTTCAAGTATTTCAGCTAAAGCTGACAAAAAGGCAGGCAGGCATTCCTGTAACATGCCAGGGAAGATTTATCTCAGGAATCACTGGAGATAGCAGCCATCCATTCAGCTAATTGCACATTTGGATATCAGCTTCAGGCAACCCCTGGAAGTAAAAAAACATGAGCACATCTGCAGAAGTGCAGGAGATCCCTCAGTCCCACCTGACAGTGAGCCCCAGGCACAGACACAGCACAGGTTTGGATCCTCCTGCAATGGGTGACAAGGGGATGCACCCTGTGCCAGGGCCACATTCCCAGGGACTGGGGCTCCACACCACAGGATAAGAGAATCACAGGTTAGGAAAGACCTGTGGGATCACCCAGTCCAACCTATGCCCCAACACCTCCTCATGCCCTAAACCCTGGCCAGGCTCGGGCAGCCCATTCCAGTGCCCAGTCACTCCTTCCATGAAGGATTTTCTCCTGATGTCAAGCCTAACACCCAGCCTAGGCCACTCTCACATCACAGCAGAGCAGCAGAGCTGGCAAACACTCCGATTTCCAAGTGTACCATTAATACAAACTCACATTGACACTTCTGACAGGCAGAGCTGGGAGTGCTCCTGAGTAACCAAGGGGAACACACGCTGTAATAACTCTGTACTTCTCCAAAGAATCCTGCAACAAGCCCTGCTCCCTTCCTGCCTCGCTTGTTTGCCCGAGATGCTGCAGCCTGAATCCCCGCTCCCACTCACTCTCCGCTGTGCTTTTGTCTCACTCCTCAGCCGTGGTTTCGCTGTGCATCCCTGTGCCAGGCTGGGTGTCACACAGAAGGGTTGGTACCTCACACGGACAGAGCCAGCCTCTCCCTCACAGAGACGCAAATGCAGAGCCCATGGCAAGGACACCGCTCTGGGTGACAGAGCTACACCCCAGCCTGCGCCTGGGGCTGGAAAACATTCTCCAAGCTGGAGTGTGCTGGTGGGGGAGCAGGCGCCGCAGAGCCCTCGGGGGAGGAATCAATCACGTTCCACACTCCTGTGCTGGGGCCCAGGATATCCAGGGACACAGACACAGCTCCGCACGGGCTCCCACGGCTCAGACTCCCTCCTGTTCTCACACACAGACCTGTCTCTGTCAGACTCGGTGGCACCCACACACACAAGGCATCCTAAACGCCCAAATCCTTTCGCTGGCACGGACGCCAACAGAAACTTCAAAACCAGCTCTCGGGCACAGCAGCAATCCCAGAGAACCGTGGCATTGATGTATCTGCACAGCAAGAGCTGAAGCCATAAAATAATGCAAATGCCCAGTGAACTCAGCCTTGCTCCAGCAGCTGGAATTTATTTAGGATTGCTTTTGTGATTTAGAAGGATGCCAGACTCTGTTCCATTATCCCTTCACCTTCTGGCCCGCACTTTGTCGTGTGTTGATTTAGATGTGACAGATTGATTTTTTTTATCCAAAACATGAGAATTCTCATGTCTCAAGAGCAACAGGCATATTTTTAGCCTCAGCTCGTATTTTAAGTCATCCACTCAACTTTCCAACTCTCTCAGTAATTAGTAACATTTCCTCCAAGGGGAAAAAAATCAACAGCACCGTTAGAGATATTTTCACAAGACACACTTTTGCATTTAATATTAGATTTTTAATAGACAGGGGATTACTCACTTGCTGCCTCTTTTGTAATAGAAAGCAAACTGGTTTTGTCCCATTGGAATTGTCATTTTGAGCCTCTGGGCTACTAAAGGTTTAAGAACTACAGTGCCAAGTACCACACACACGGAGCAAGCATAACGATGATGAACCCTCAAGGTTCTTAAGGGAAATAATGCTTTCTCAAGTTTAAAATTATATTTATTACATTGGGTAACAGCAGGGTAAAAATGCAGACACTAAATATGAATGAGGTTACCCAGAGAACAGGAAATGTCCTTTAGCTACTCCAACACCAGACAGACAGAAAGAAAGAAAGAAGGGCCTCCGCTCTGCCAGGGAGGTGACAGAAATACCCCCAGAGCACCTGCACATCACCCAGGAAGAGAGGACAAAATTCCCAGCATATTCATGGATTACCTGCCTTTTCTGTCACTGACTTCTGTCACCAAACTACTTCACCTTAGATTGTTTCCCCCAAATTATTTGATTCCCAGTTCCTCATGCCAAGAGCTCTCAACGAAAGGGGATTAAGCCCCTGACATTATTTACTGTTTGCAGATCAATTACTTGCAGAGCTGCAGCACCTTCAGAAGACTCCCTGGCAACCCCTCTGAGCTGAACATTGTGCTACAAAGCCTCATTTTACCCCCAGAACTGCATGGGTAACTCAAGAGAGAACAAGCCTGATTACCAGCACATCATCAACAGCCTGGTGTCTCCAGAACATCACAAAATGCCAAAAATGAACCTCTGAGTACTCCCATGTGAGCACTAGAAAATGGTCTCTGGTTCTGTGAGCACAGCAAACACCAGAACTCCTGCCAGGGCTTCTCAGGCTCAGCCCCACCTCTGAGCCACCACAGGAAGTGCTGCTGGAGCCAGCACACCTTTTCTGTGTTCCTAGCTGAGCTCATGGCCAAGGGGGCACTGAGTCCCTGTTCTGTGGTTGATTTTCTCTGTTCCTAGCTGAGCTCATGGCCAAGGGGGCACTGAGTCCCTGTTCTGTGGTTGATTTTCTCTGTTCCTAGCTGAGCTCATGGCCAAGGGGGCACTGAGTCCCTGTTCTGTGGTTGGTTTTGGTACCATTTGGGAGCCCCCTACACGGAGCACCCACGGATCTCTGCTTTCCATGACTATTGTTATACACAAAGGAAAGCCCAGTAAGATTTAATCCAAAAGCACACAGGGGGATAAGATGCTTTCAGATGAACTAGGCCAGGAGATGAAATCCATCCTCCCGACAAGCAGGCAGAATTCCTTCTGTTCAAAGCTGTGCCCCGAGGCCACAGCTGCCTGAGCTGGGCTGGGTTACCCTGCTCTGCCATCTGGGAACGTGGAACTGCTCCAGCTCAAATCAGGGAACACTTTTCCAGTTGTCTTCAGCTGTGACACTGCAGAGAACACAGAACTCCCTCCCAGGGTTTCTGGATGTACAGAGGACTCCAGGGCTGTGCTGCAGGTGTGGGACAGCCAGGGAATGGGTCACCAATGGCAGCCCCTGGGGACAGCAGGGACAGCAGCCTGCAGCCCCCACTGCCTGGCATCCCCCCTGCACTCATCCCCCACCTGATAAAGCAGAGCCAAACAGGAGCATGACCAAGGTAAAGGAGACCTCTGCACCCCCTCTGGAAGGAACATGGCACCTTCATCAGTTTGTTGTGGTCACTGGTGAATTCTGTCATTATCCCCACAGGCAATAATGACAGCTCCCTGGGTGTGTGGTGAGCCAGCACAGCTCTGCCAGGCATCCCAGCTCTGCTCCAGGAGCTCCAGCCCTGGGAAACCTGCAGCCTTTGGGGCAGCACTGAAGTGATACGTTGGTATTTCAAAAGGATAATCCCGCAATGAGGGAATTTATTTTTTAACAGCTTCAAAAGACGGTGCTGACTCTCACCCTTCCCACTCTCAGCAGCATCTTGCTCCAAACCAAAGGCACAGGAATGGCCTTGCTCTCTGAGGAGAGCCCAAGATTCAGCTGAGATTAAAGGAAATCATCCCTGCACTCTGAGCTGCATTTCCCTGTGTTATCTCCTCCCTGGGAATGCCAGAGACAGGAGTCCCCCTCCAACCACCCCCGTGCCTTTGAAGTGCTTTCTACAATTTTTGTTTTTTAATGAATGAGTCTCAAGCCAACAGGTGAAAAAGTTGGCTAATAATGCCTTTATCTAATAATTGGTTATTATTTCATCTCTTTCCTTTTGATTTGATTCAAGATGATAACCATAAACATCTTTTCTAGTGTATCAGCACTGAGTTGAATGATTTCAAGAAAGATTCTACATTTCCTGGTAAATAAATAGTCTACTTTTTAAAAACATGGGGAAAGTGGGTCAGTGTGTAAAATAATAATGCACTGAGGCTTGGTTCAGACAAATTTATTTTGCCTCAACATCTCTAGGGGTTCTCTCTCTGAGGGCACATTTAAGCTTTAAAATGAGAAATAGAGGTTTGTGACTAATTGCCTTCAAACAGAGGAATGTAAACACGACTTCTGAGATGTTCAGTACTTTCACATTATCACAACAGACAAACTCTTGGAAGCCTGGAGCTTTCTAATAACACAGGAAGGAAAACAGAAAAACCCAAAGTGTACACAGCACACAACTCTGAAAGAGCCCAGGGTAAACATGTTTACAGCTGATCATTACCCACATGTCTCAGAAGCAGAAATGGAGTTGAACTCTGCTGTTTCAGAATTAAATGAACAAACTCTATCTGCCCAGCAATAGATATCTGAATGTGTTACATCAGCACCAGCAGTGCTGAGTGAACAGACAATTTTTTATTGGCTGAATAATTATCCTCAGAAAGCAATTTTGGAGCCACATGGAAGTGTCACCTTTCTCCCTTCCCTCCCGTTTCCCTCAATATTAAAACCAGGATTAAAAAATGAGTGAGAGAAATCCTTTTTGCTTAGGAGTCACATCAACAAAAAATGCTTTAGGCTGCCACCAAAATCCCCAAAGACCAGCCAGGCCCGGCCCTACACCCACTGGGCCTGTCCAGCTCTGAAAACATCACTCCTGACTATATTCCATTCTCACAGTCTGATTTCTGCCCTCTCTTTCTTGCTTTTATTTCATCAGGACAAAGTGAAGTTCACATGATTCCCACAGGATGTGATGTGACAAAGTACCAGGGGATTTTTTCTTACTACATCACACATTCTTTTCTCTCATTTTTGAGCAGAAATTTCCCTTTCCAAGCAATAATACATTTCTAGGTGACAAAGTCATGCGAGCACACGGGAGCAAGGAAAAATTAATGGTGATCTAAAACATTAAACTACTTTTATGAAGCATTTTGATGAACACCAGCAAGAGACAGAGTGTAATTATTGTGGCCATTAGGCTGTTATTTATGTTAAATTTGTTGCTCTTGTTGGCTTCAGAAGTGTTTTAGGTCTACAGCACTCTTGGGAGTCCATCAAATGTACTGGCATGTGAGGCAATAGCTCACTGCATTTACAACCTGGAAATGTTTAATAACTGCACGTGGAAATGAGGGAAACAGGGCACTAAGGACAATGGCATCAGTGCAATAGAAGGAAAATATTGTGGAGGAAAACCAAAGGCAATGTTGCCATACCTTCTCCTGTCCCCTGTTATTATTTACAAACAAGTCAATTCCTTCAATTGTAAAAGTGTTAAGAAAATGAAGCACTGAAATACAGTACCAGGATCAAATGAAACCCAAATGAGGAAAAAATGAAGGATACAGCCTGGAAAATCCTGTTACTGTCTCTCAGTGTCCACATTCTCACAAACTGATTTAGCCACTTGTAGTTCAAACTGAAAATCAGTTTCTCTGACAGCAGCATCTGGTTCCAGGCAGCACAAAGCAGCAACTCCTCCAGTGCTACAGAACTGAGGAGGAAAAGTACCAAAACAAACGCTGTCCTTGCTATATTGCCACAGAAAGGGAAAGGAAATTGCTGAGCAAAGTTTATCCATTGTATAGCTGAAATATTTCTGGTGTTAAGGCAGGAAATGGTCGTTGAGGTTCCACTCAGAGATAGCCAAGCTTTGTCTGTAATTATTCTGTATTTGGTTCAATCAGTGGCTTCATTCCTGCCACAGGCACAGAGCACAGCAATGGAATGGGAATAACAGACATTTGTACCCAAGAATACAAACATGACTAGAAAAAGAGGATCATGACACCCATTAGCATCCCATCAGAACATCTTGCCTAATGTCTCCCCAGCAGCTGTGGGTAGGGGGAGGTGCTGCCAGTCGTGTTCTGCAGATGAGGAAAACCCAATAAATGCTCATCTCCAGCCACCCCAGCGCTTCCCCAGGCACAGCCCAGCTGGCCCACTGCCAGCCCAACAGGGGAGCAGCAGGCAGGAATCCACAGCCTCAGCTCCTGCCTGCTCCCCTGCTCAGTCATCACTGGCACAGCAGAGATGCCCCACTCCAGGTGCAGTGAGAAACAGCAGGAACCCCAGAAAATGGTCAGCAAATGCAGGAGTCCTGAATCTCACCTTCCTGCTCCGTTCGCCTCCTTACACGAGGAACTGACAAAAATAAAATCAGCCAACTTCCAAAGGACAGAAGGAGGGGATAGCACAGCTGGGGATGCATCTCCCTGACTCAGTCAGTGTTTTTGAAGGGTTTCCCCAGCCCCACTTTGATCACTGTTTAATTCCCACACCGATTTCTCTTTGCTTGTTTGGTCACCTGCTCGGCAGCACAGGGGTGGAAGATCGATGCTTCCAGGGGAAGAACAGCAGTGCTGTACAGATGCCACAAGTAGTAAACCCATCTAATCATCTCCTGGGTCAGCATTTAGAGTGTTAGGGAATTATTGCTGCCTGAGAAAGAAATCAGAAGAACTGGGGAGAACTTTCTAATTGCTTCGCCATTAATCTGGAACACTGTCGCAAGCCCGTAATGAGCGAGGCACGAGAACTTCAAATCACATTTGACAGATGGGCTTAATTAGTTATTCTCAGACAGAATCATAATATTTGCTGTTAATATTCATCTGAAAACACCCTGCTGGCTGTGATAATATTTGTATGTTAATCCTGTTACGATAAGCTGCCGCTGCCAGAAGCTCTCCAAACAAAATGACGGATATATTTCAAACCCCGATAAGGAAAGCCTGGCATTCTGCTCGGGTTTGTCACTTGCACAAGTGCCTCCTTAAGCCGTGAAATTACACTTGTCACACTGAGTTAGCTTTATTAACACTATTTTCTGATCCATGTAAAACTATCAGGAACACAAAGGTACTGAAGCTGCAGTTAATTAACATTGCCACCTTTGCGTCCGTGTGATCAGACCTCTGCTTTTTAGGAGAAATTAAAGGATATTGAAACAGAGTTTGTGTCATTTCTAAATGAACTATGGAGGCAAAAACTTTGGTAAGGGACATCAATATTTAACTGTTACCCCTTTGCCTATTTGGTGACATCAAACAAGTCTAGCTAAGGATAAAATTATTTCCCAAAAACTGTAGAGCACCCTCCACTCTCTTTCCCCATGTAATGCTTGATCTTGCTTCTTAAAATGCACAGCTAAACAGATCCAACTCAATTTAGCGAGGAAAACAACACACTGGGTAATGCATTGCAAATATTTTGCACTGGTTTACAAAGAGGGAGGAAGAAGTTCTCAAAAGTGAGCAAAGCAGAAAATCTCAGCTGGGAACTCGATGGGACAAATGCAAGCAGGAGTTACAGGAGAGGCACACACAGACCTTGTCCTCCCTGGATTCTCCTTCCAGTAAAATCTGTGTAAGAGCTCAGATTTCTTTCAATAAACACCCAGCAGTGTTTATACTCAGCACGTGCAAGCACACAGAATGCACAACCACGGCATGAAAGATGACATAATAACTTATTTTTTGAGTACCAGGGGTCATTTTAAAGGATTGCCACTGGATGATGAATAGGGAAGAGACGTTAAGTTGCCAAGATTCAATTCCCCCATGAGGTTGCTTTATGTTTTCCTGCTGAGGAGGAGAAATCAGGCAAATGCACTCTATGGGCCCAACAAGATAAAGTGTGATGGAAAACTCATGGCAGAAGTAATCTCTGATTTTGATCCCATGCCCATTTCAGTCAATGAAAATATTCATACTTTCTTCCAGCAGCTTTGAAGGGGGATTTTAAGGAATTTGACAGTGTGCTCAGCACAGGAGGCTTCCCCCTTGGCATACACACACATTTCTGCTTTGCCCAAGGACGTTCAGTTACATGACAATATCTGCTTTAGATGAGGAACATTCAGCACACTGCAGCCAAGGAATTGTGCAGAATCTGAGTTATTATAAGGAGAAAGTGATTCCTGTCACGATTACAAAGGGAAGTTCTTCCCTTCCTCTTTTTTTCATACATGCAGATTGCAAGGAGCTGAAGCTTCCTAATAATTAGATTCAGAAGGTATTTACTTAAATATCATAAATTACGTAATAAATCCCCTAACCCCTATCAGATTTTGTAAAATTTCACACGTGACTCACACACGTAATTAGAAGTTTTCTACCAGCAATGCCAACCACAGAGCAAATGCAGTCAGGTCCTTATAAATGTGCTCTTGACTGGCAGTTCCAGAAGCAATGAACAGGAAGCAGCACATTATAGAAAAATGTACTCAGTAAACCAAAGAGTTGTGATTAAAAAAGGAACATCCACCTGCCAGATGAAGGCATTTTAAGACAGGTCAATGTTGCAGAATGGGAATGGAAAACAGAAAATCCATTTCCTTCCGCAGATCAAAAATTCATATAAATCTCACCCTCAACATCAGCATCATCCAGTCACAAATGACCAAAACAGAAACAAGAAAAAACCCAACGAACAAATGAAAAGGACCCAACCCACCAAGAAAAACCCCAAGTAAAATTAATAAACCAAGCCAAAAAAAAAATCCACCGCAAACATCCACAGAAAGACCCCCTACTATAATATCAAATAATTTGAAAAAAAATCCAACTAGCCACAATCAAATTCGAAGACAGGAAACAAGTTCTTCTAAATAAATTGTGCCAAGAGTATTTCCTGCTAGCTTTTACTTCCTTTGAGCACTAGGACTGAGTAACTTCTGCGAGGTGGATTGAGCAACGCAGCACAAAGCATTCCTTTCCCAAAAGCATTTCCTCGAGCACTACAGCAAAATGCACATTCAACGTTTGGGAAAGGAGCGACATTGGTTAGGAGGAGCTGGAGGTGACCCACCTGTTGTCAGAGGCAGCAGATTTCCTCTGGCAAACCACAACAGCCGGTGCAGCTTTGCCGGTGTAATCCAGGCTCTCCCGGATGTCCCACAGGTAGGGGCTGCTGGCTCTGACGCTGAAGACGTTCACACCTTTCTTCACCTTCGCCCTGGGGAAACAAGCAGCTGCTTCAGCAATCGCCTGGCAAATGTCAGCTCCAGCCACTCCTGCTTTCTGCACCGTGCTCTGCTCTCCTGCTGCCCCACAGAAAACGNGCTGGCAAATGTCAGCTCCAGCCAGCATCGTGTTCTCCTGCTGCCCCACAGAAAACGCCACCGCTCCTGGAGAGCTCAACAGCAGGGCAAGGAGAGGAGGGGAGGGAGTTAATTGGGACGTTCATGTTTTGAAGGAATTCTGTCAAGACGGAAATCTGACTGAACTCGTGGTAATTAGAGCTTTGGTCTCAGCCAGATTGAAGGGTTGGTGTGGTCTGGGGCAGGCTCCTGGCTCCTGCTCCTCCCTGCCCACGCCGTGGGCACCACTGGGCACGTTCAGGCTCTCTCCTGCCTCCCAGTCACTGTGCTGGAGCAGAAATACCATTTCTGGTGTGAAAGGAAGGGAGTGAAGAGCCATTGCCAGGCCTCATTACAAGCAAAACCTCCCCTTTCTCTCCTCCCTCTCTGGATTACTCAAAGATGACAATTCCTTATCTTTGCTTTTATTTTCATCACCTTTTTGAGTCCACGATGTTTTCTTTTAATACTATTGGGTTTAATTGTCCTGTCAGCTCTGAACTTTAAAATAGTTCTTTTAAAAAATTCCTATTTTTCCTGAAGCAACTGATTTCTCTGGAGCTCTGTTTCCATGTGTGAGAGGTTAAAAAATAGGAAAAGCCATATGGCAAACTGGACTGGCTCCCGTGGAGGGGTACTTGCTAATTCTCATGTGCTGGTATGATACTTCTGGGGTTGCACATTAAAGGAATAACCAGAATAAAAAGGAGAATTTATTAACCACAAGTGGAGAAGAGGAACTTTATATGGAGAGAGATGCACTTTGAAACATCTGTTTCAATTCCTCTGATCAGGTGTGGCATTCCTGAATTCTGTCTCTCTCTTTAAATAAGTCTGTACCTCAGGGCAGTGCTGAATCACCCCCAGGTATAAATATAATGTTGGCCAAAGTACTGAATTAGGACTCCCTGGTGATGTCAACTTCTGGCTCCTGAAAGTGTTTACAACAGGTCCAGCGTGGTCAAGCCTCAGCTGCGAGGTGTCAGGAAATGACAGTTTAATTATGTTTGCCTTAAATCTCATACACAAAATCCATTCAGCACATGGCAGGTCCTCAGTTCCGGGCAGGAGCCCCAAAAAGGGACGTGAGGTTTTTGTCTGCACAGCTGCTGCCACGCAGAGCTGTGAGCTGCACTCAAACAGCCCTGTCAGCTCTGCCCCCGCATGAAATTGCTCAGGAAATCTTTGAAGGACAAGATCCACACAGATGTTTTCAGAATAAAAAAGCCAAAGGATCCCTTCAACTGTCTTGAACAAAAAGGATTACATCTCCTTTCTTCCAGCACTAACTCAATAGCAGTGGCTGCAATTTCCTTAGCACACCTGGAGGAACAAATGCACGAAGGCTGCCAAGTTTTGTGCGAGTTCCCCTATGCCAGTTTCACAAAATGAATTCCAAGCGGGTGCAGTCCCTGCTGCTAGAGCAGGCAGCCCTCAGGACAAGGGATCAGGCCAAAGGGGAGTGGAAACCAAACTACATTCCTGCTCTCTCAGAGAGGGAGGTACAAAAAAGCCACACAATCCGGGTGAAACGTTTCTCAGCTGTTCCTGGGGACTGGCACCTGGACCTGCCTTCCTGCTCCACCTCAAGGGAGGAAAACTGCAGGGCACCAGCTCAGAGCAGTGCCAGGAAAACCATCCCAGCTGTGCAGGGAGATTGGGGTGGCTCAGCCCTGTGGTTAACCCTGGCTGTGGTTCAGGAACCATCCCCACCCCAAGCTCTCTGGAGGTGCAGGTGTCACCAGGGGACTGGGGTGCTGAGCTGAGCTGGAGCATCTGCAAAGGCAGAGCCTGTTTTGTGGAGAGGAGGAAAGGAAGGCCATGAACATTTGAACCGAGGCTGGTTTGGGGTTTTTTCTTATCAAACAAGGAGCCCATCCAACTCAACACCTTCCTGGCTGTTCCCTACCTTGGGCTCACTGCTCACACATCAGTTACCCAGCTCCTGAGCAGCTCGCCCCTCGCTCCAAATCAATCACAGCAAACAAAGCCCTTGGGAGCACACAGTCCCTGAAAACTGCAATGCTGACAGGGTACAAATCAGGGCAAGGGAGAAGCAAAAACCAAACCACAGAAGGAGCTCCCAGAATCAATACATCACAACTGAAATCAAGGAAATGCATTGCCTAAGTGCATGAAGGCAGCGATTCCCAATGCTGTCCCACGACCCACTGAACACGGTGTTTACTCCAGCGATGGAACAGGCTGCAACTCCAATTAACATGCAGGCAATGCCCTCTCTCCTTTCTCAAGGTGTCTGGTTCAGCAGCTCCCCGTGTCTGCAGTTCAGAACCAGTCAGCACTCAGCGTTCAGCCCTGTCATTGCCACGGGCTGCTCACGGCTGTGAGACCCTGCCTGAAGTGCTGGCTAAACTGTGGGGCTGGAAACCCCACACCTGAGTGCTGCTGAGTGCCACTGAGTGCCACAATGGCACTGTGTCACCCAGAGTGTGCCCCGGGACAGGCAGAGATCACACACAGAGCTCTGGGACAGGCACAGATCACACACACACACACAGCCCTGGGACAGGCACAGATCACACACAGCCCCAGGACAGCCACAGATCACACACACACACACAGCCCTGGGACAGGCACAGATCACACACAGAGCCCTGGGACAGGCACAGATCACACACACACACACAGCCCTGGGACAGGCACAGATCACACACAGAGCCCTGGGACAGGCACAGATCACACACACACACACAGCCCTGGGACAGGCACAGATCACACACA
>VWYO01020132.1:144284-197384 GCA_013400275.1 Rhadina sibilatrix
TGATAAAGGGTGTGCAGGGCACACACACACACCCTGCCCAGGCTGATAAAGGGTGTGCAGGGCACACACACACACCCTGCCCAGGTTGGATAAAGGGTGTGCAGGGCACACACACCCTGCCCAGGTTGATAAAGGGTGTGCAGGGCACACACACACACCCTGCCCAGGCTGATAAAGGGTGTGCAGGGCACACACACACACCCTACTCAGGCTGACAAAGGGTGTGCAGCGCACACACACACACCCTGCCCAGGCTGAGAAAGGGTGTGCAGGGCACACACCCCCTCCCATCTCACTCTGCCGGTGCCCTGCCTGCAGCACACGAGTATCACACTCCCCCCCTTTCCAGCACAGAGTGCAAATAAACAGGCAGCCCAACCCCTAAACAGCTCTAAATAAAGATGCTTTAGACCCGTGACATTGAAGTTAGTTTTTCATTACTGTAAGTGCTCCGGGCAAAGATCTGTGGGAACCTTTCATGGTCCTTCTGAGAAAGAGAGCTGCTTTCAACATCAAAGGAGAAAAAGAAAAGAGAGGCTGTTAACACCCTGCTACCGGCTGGTTGTCATCTTGTCACCAGTGGCGATGAGAAGGTGGCAGATAAATTGTGTGCAGAGGGGGCACTCTGAGAGCTCCCAGGCACCTAGCAGACACCACGGTGGCCTCTGAGTTTGCCTTGTCACTGCATCTCCCCAAAGCATTGCACAAATAACTAGAAGGGGCTTCTATTTCTGTTTCTCTTCAGCGTTTCTGGCTGCCCAGAGCCTGACCTTAGCCCAGCACTGCGGAGGGAGCTGAGCAGTGCAGGATGGCAGCTTCTCTCTGCCTACATCCATCTCCTTCAGGCAGGGATGGGAGTGGGAGGGCTGGGGAGAGGCTTTCCTCCCACCACCCCATTTCAAACCAAAGACAAGCAGAACGTGAGCAGAAACGGGCCTGAGCACAGCTTCTCGTGGCATGAAACCAAGAAATCAGGTCGATTTTTACTCTGGAAGGCAAACACTGATACAAGTCAGCAGAATGCTCCCAGCACAAAGCCTGCAGCTGTCCCAGCCCTACCCTGTAAGGGGCCAACACCTCCCATTGCCCAGAGCCCATCTCTGCTGAGGACAGTGCTGTGGGTTGCTCCTCACACGGGCTCCTTGCAGTGACATCCCCTCTTGATCCAAGAACAAACTGCTGCTCTAGAGCTGGAAACATCTTGTCTGTGCTCCCCGAGCCTGGAGGGGCTGAGGGGCACAACCAGCCACCCTCCAGACACCAGGCAGGAGTGCCAGACCTCCTCAGGGTCTTCCTGAGGACCACGATGAAACGTCACGCTTGAAAATCAGGTGAGGCCAGGTGCTGGCACAGGATCCAACATCAAGCCAGCAGTCGTGGCATGACTGAGCTGGAGATGCAGTCACAGAACTCCCTGGGAGCTGTCTCTGCTGGCAAGTGAGTGCAGAATGATCCCTGTTAAGCTGCAAGTACATTAAATGCAGACATCTCTGCAGGGCCTCAGGTCATTCTGGAGCTCTGTGTTGCTTAAATGAGTTTTGATACCAGAACACTTCGGTCTGACATTTACATGCTGATGTTTCACTGCCTGCACGCAGCCTCCTCCCCTCCCTGAGGCCTCTGTGTGCTCAAAGAATCACATTCAAATGCACGGAAATATCACCAAACAATGGAAAACAGCAACAAATGTTCTGCCTTTACTTCAGGGCAGAGTTCCTTTTAAATTCCGGAGTAGCAGAATTGAAGGCAATACGGGATACCAGGTTTGTGAGTGCCAGAGAAGCTGGTGAGCTCATGAACAGCACTGGGATGGGAATGGGGAATGTTGGAGAGCTCACAGACTCCACAGCAGTGAGAGGGTCAAGCACAAAGCCAAAATTCACAGTGAAAACAAAACTCAGAGGGAACCCAGTGCACAGCCGGCCCTTTGTCTTTCCAGCCTCCCTGAAAACCCATCCTTGGACCAAAATCCATTCCCATTGGAGAAGCTCTCTGTAGCTTAGACCAAATGAACCATTCCACAGCACCAAGAGAGCTGGCTGGAATTTGTGCTCGCAGCATTTCCATTTCCCATTTTATCTACAGCATTAGGGTGATGCTAAATTTATGCACTTTAAGGTCATACTCTTCTTTTGCCTCCCTCTGCAGTTTCATTGCTTTTTATGGCTGAAGCTAATAAAGGACAGAATTTGAGCCTGATCATCAGTCAAAAATAAAACGTGTCTGTCATTGAGAAAACAGGCACAACTCAGCCCATTTTGTCAGGCTTAAGGCAGATTTGCTGTGAGCACATGAAAACCAAGTGTGCAAAGGCTTTCTGGATCTCTGTCTACCATGAACCCCTGAAGACATTTAGACCATTAAACCCAGAAAGGATTTCCCCATCAGGAACAAACCTTTAAAGCTGAAACTCTCAATGGAAGAAGCTGTTTGAGAAGGGCCTGTTTAAACCAACTGTTCTAGAAGTGGCTGAGGTGAACTGCACCTTCCTCAGCTCAGCAGGAAAGGCAGATCACAAAAAATAGGTCATGTAGTAAAACACCTCACAGCAACCATCTGAATGTCTGGCTCTAATTCCATAATTAATTTTGGCATGGCTTATAAAAGGTAGGATTTGGATGCTGTGATTTAATCTGCAGAGCTGCCTTCTGCAGGGCTTTTTTTGGTTCTGCTCTCCCCATTGAATGCTTGATGTACAAACCAGCACTGTCAGTTGTTTCCAGAGAAGATACCTCCAAGTTTCTTCAGATTCCACTAATAGTTCCACTGATTGAAAATCCACAGCAGAAGGGAATGGGGAGTCCCTGAGATGCTGATGGAGTTAGAATAATTTATGGAGAGCGGTCTAGCACAACAGAAGCTATTTAAAGCTGTATGATATACCCACAAACTCTTATTAAGGTCTGTGGTTTTCAGCCCTGAGAGACAGAAACCAGTTATCATTATGCATCACCATGAAAGCAGATTAAAATTAAATCAATCTGTTTATCTATGGGTTTGCAATGCAGCTTTTCCAAAGCATAACACATTCTCCACCTAATTAACATTTCAGGAGGAAAACCCATTCCACACAGACACCAAGCCACTGTCATTCAAACAGAGATATTACAGAAACGTAGCCCAGGTGGATTTATAACGAAATTTAATTAGTGAAAGGGCACAAGACCTATTTAGGCTTCAGAAGCTGAATTGTGCATACCAGGAGTTAAATAAAATAGATTTGTCTGTAATGTGCACCTCATGGGCTGCCCAAGATTGCCTGTTGTGGCTGAAGTTTGTGTGTGTGCACACAGGTGCAGTATCTGCACACGTGCACACAACGCACATTCAGAGTTTATTCCTGTGCCTTTCAAACAAAGTCCTTGTTAAAAACATGTTTTGCAAGATGTAAAACACACAAGGTCTCTGGAGAGGCAAAAGGCAAGGATGCATACAAATCGATTTAAGGCAGAAACAAATACAGAGTCTGCAGCTCTGACCTCTATTTACTCACCAAACAAGGCATTAGAGGGCCACATCCTCAGTGGGAAGCAGAATTAGATCCTTTTTCAGAAAGACCCAGAATTAGAAGCTCAGGAAGCAGAGCTCCAGAGAAACTCAAGCTAAGAATAGCACCCTGTGCCCTGCAGGGACCCAGCAGGAGCCACCCCGGGACTGCCAACGGCACAGAAAGGTCAGGAGCAGGTTTGGTCCCAATGCCCACAGCCTGGCTGGGGCCCCTCCTGCTCCCTGCACCTCTGGGCTGCCCAGGATGCTGGAGGCAGCAGGAGGAGGAGGGAGATCCCCTCCCCAGCACCCTCCCCAGCAGGACACAGCTCTGGGCAGACAGAGCAGAGCAAATCATTTCTGCATTCAAGGCTGTGCAGGAAGGTGTTTGCTTACAAAAATGAAAGGCAAAGATAAATAGTGCTGCCTGCTGATTTAAAGTGGTTGGGAGCCCTGTGGACTGCTTCAAAGTACTGTTTCCAAAATAAATGCAAAAAATATTATGTAGGGTCTGAAATCTTTCTAAATTGCTTGTAAGAAAGCAAACAATGCAGCACATCCCTTTTATTCCTGGCCAAACAGCAGCAAAGCTGCTAACAGCACAGCTTGTGCAACCAGCAATTTTTTAAAATTAGACTTAGATTTAAGGAAAGACAGGGAAAACAGAGCACAGTACTGGGCACTCTGTGCAGTGAAAACAAATTGCCATCTGCCCCATTTCACAGGTGAAAAACACTCTGAAAGAGCCAGCACAGCACGGGACTGAGGCTGGTGTTGGACAGCCCCAGAGAGGAGGCACTGATGGATTATCAGCCCTCCACTGCAGATGGAGCAGGAGAGACAACAACAGAACTCCTCTCTGTTACATTTATGTTATGGACATGTATACATTTGTGCTGAGTGGGAAAGCAGCAAGTGGGGGGAGTTCTTATGATTCACTTGAACTGGCTGAGAATGTGGAGCACAGAAAAAGGAAGAACAAAAACTGGTGAATTGTGCACCACGAGTCTTCCAAAAAGTTGCAGCAATAGGAATAGACCTTTATATTCTCTTTATAGTCTCTATACAGACCAAGAAGCAGCTGGTTGATAAAAGCAGTTCTTTGGTTTTATCTGAAAAGCAGTGCCTGCTACAGGGTCTCTTGTTCTGAGGTCACACAATAAGGCAGTTTTTTGAGGGATGCAGGTACTCCTTCAAAGCCATGAGCTGGCCAATGATCTTTTCACAAGACTTGAATGGAGGAACGTTGCTGACTATCAAAACTACAGGAATTTTGGTTCATCAAGCAGCCAGCAGCCCAACTCCCCCAGCTGCCTGATGCTCAGTGACAAGGAGTGTGCATCTTAAAGCAAGAGCTTCTAGCTGAGCCTAAAATGTATCAGCAACCACAAACAGCATCAAGAGCCTCCAAAAAAAGTTCCTGTCCTCTGCTGGAGGGACTGACCACACCAAATGCTGTGTGAGCCCACTGCTCCTCCCAGGCAGGCTCAGCCCCAGGGCCCCACACTGAACCTGCCCTTCCAGACCCTCCCGGGGACACCTGCAGCTCCAGCACTCCTGCTGCTGCTGGAGGTGACCTGAAAAATGCTCCTGACTAGGAAGCTCACTCCAAACTCCACAGCAGGGCAGTTCTGAGGCATTTCCAGGTCCCACCCCAATGCAGGACGAGGTGGCAGCAGCGCCCAGAGCGGGAGGAACGCTGCTCCACAGCACTCAGGAAGAGCCATCAGCAAAAACCAGTCAGCTCTGTTCCCTAGCAACTTCTCACAGCTGCAGATAAAATCATCCTCTGGACATCACAGGCATTGTGAATCCTTAGTTCTCTTTCACAGGAATCCTCTCATCCATCGCTGTGTGCAGCTCCCTCCAGGGGGTGACACAGGAGCCACTGACAGCAACTGGGCCGTTACATTGGCTTGGCCAAAACTGTAAAAACCCACGGATCCCTGTGCTGTGCCTGTCCTTCACTCAATGACGTGTGTCAGATGTTCAAACAGCAGCATCTGAGAGACAGCAATCCATGGAACAGCCTCTGCTGGAAAAACCCTGAGCCCACAAAGCCTTTTCTGCAAAGGTGCTTCCTCCCCTCTGGGAGCAGCTCCCCGGGTTCCTGATGACATTACTCATTAATTCCTGATGACATTACTCACGGTTTACAGCACCAGGGCCAGGGCAAAGAGAATAGGAAGGAAGTGGGCTAATAAAGGGTGAGGATTCTTCAATGGAGACAAAAGCCTGCACTGCTCCAAAGAGTTGCTGTTGGCATAAAGTAGCTATTCACTGAGCAATTCAAACAGGAATTTTTGTTATATACATAAAATCCAGGCTGAGCACTATAGCTCTGCAGTGCCACATTTAACCACCTTTCTGTCATCTGCACGAGTGGCCACCAAAGCAACATTTGCTAAATAGCACAAGGAGCTCTGCTGCAGGCAAAGCCTAACAGCTCAACGAAGCCACTGATGCAGAAGGGAGTTCAATTAATACACAAATGACACTGCTCAGAATTATCCTGTGCCCTTAACGTAGGGCACACGCAGCCCTGCCAGCGTGCAGCTGCAGCAGTTAACTCCAGTGCATGTCACAGCACAGTCGTGGTTATCAGTTTCATCTGGGAAGAGCCAGAGGAGAAGACTTGGCTGATCCAGACCAACAGAAGAGATCACTTGGAGTAACACAGAAACATCCCTGCTGATTGCTCTCCAAGGCAGAGCCACTGTGCAGAAACACAAAGGCAGCTGGTAATCCTCTCCACATATAAATCCTGAAAGAATAGTCACTACATCTCCTCTCAGCCTCAAACTTCATGCATATCCTTGGACTGCTTCATTCTATTTGTGCATTGCCATGGCCTCTGTGAACAGCTGCATCCTCCTTCACTTTCAGTGACTTTCAGTCTGCTCTGCTCTCAGCAGCCACCTCTGGGACCCAGTGCCACCCACACCACAGGCTCTTCAGGCTGCCAGAACACAAACCTCTTGGTATTTTGGTAACTGGGTCAAAACTCACGAGATTGCAAAACCTACAAAACCTAGCTGAGCTTTCCAATAGGACAGACAGAAGCCAACACCACGCTGATGTGCCTACCAACAGCACTCTCACCTTCTAGACTGTTTGAGTGGGTGTGGGGTTTTTAATGAGTTTAAAACAGAGGAAAGGCAGACATCTGCTTCACAAAGAACATCTTCCCAGCTGTAGCTGGAATTTCTCCTGCACGCAGTGCTGTCGCTCTGAAAATCACTGTTTCGTTCCCAAATTGCAGGGAGGTGAGGGATGAATCCACAGACAGGGCAATGAAGAATCCAGCCCACAGTTCACAGTGAAATGAGCACTCTGGGGTGTTTTGCACGCTGATTTTTTCCACGGGAGCTCCCTTTGAAGCCCCGTTCCAAGCACACACCAAAGGTGGCTCTGAGCTGGAGGCACTTCAGAGAGACACTCATTAAACAACAGCCCCTGTCACCACAGCCCCAGCCAGCAAGCTGCTGCTGACATGACACACGTGCTCCCAGCAAAGGGCAAAACCAGCCACAAAAACAACCAGCCCTGGAAGGGGCTGGGGGAGGGACTGACAACTCACTGCAGTGGTTAAATCTGGATTTAAACCTGCTCTTCATCAGCCTGCTGGGGTGGGGAGAGAGAGCCCCGAGCCTGGGGACCCTGAGGGGACAAATGCAGAGCTGCAGAAGGTCAGTGTGGGGCTGGGGGAACAAAGATTTCTAAGCACAGGCTATTCTAAATTGGAAAAAGCAAGTGTCAGTCTCCTCTGTGTGGCTATAAAGGTTCTCTTGGCAGTGTCATTGTCAGGAAATACAGAAAACACAGTGTAATAAATGTTATTCAAAAGCCCCAGCCTTCCTTGTTGGCTTTAGTGCTGGCTGCTGATAAGAGACTGATGAAATACCTCTAGTTTGCTGTCAATGTATTGTTTTCACTTGAGAGAGAGAAAACAAATGGATTAAAAAGGAAAGATGCCAGGGATAAATATTTTAGTAATCTCAGTCACAAACCTGTCGTATTACAAGGATTACAGTCCATTAGGATTGTACAAAATCCATGGCAAAGCTTGTAATTCAGCCATACCTCAGTGACAAAAACCTCCTCACGTGTTCTAGGGATCCCTGCTTGCTAATACTGAAACCATCTTGGAGAGCTACTTGTCCTGACAGGGCTAATTTGGGGAAAACCAGCTTAAATCCAGCAGTCACTGAAGTCCCATCCCACAATGTTCAGTTCATGGGGAGTGTGGGGGCAGCTTCCTTTGGAGAGGCTTCTCCTGACTCCTCATCCTGCTTGCTGTGGGAGCTCCTTGCTCTGGCCTTGAGAGCAGCAGCTGCCATGGGCACAGTGGAGTACCTGTCCCACAGCTGACATGCCTGTGCCACACCTGGCATGCCTGTGCCACACCTGTGACACACCTGGCATGCCTGTGACACACCTGACATGCCTGTGCCACACCTGACATGCCTGTACCACACCTGTGCCACATCTGGCACCATCCCCTGCACAGGGCACAGCCACCAAGGGTTCTCTGCTACAGCAGCAGGGCTGGAGCTACAAAGGGCAATAAATCAGCCCCAAGGGTTTCTGCTAAATAAAGAAATATTTCCTCTTCCAAAAATATGCGCCTGGTAGTCTGGGAGTGACTGCTGGAGGAGATTTACTAAAATGGTACACGCTGAGAAGAAAAATAGAAAAAAAGTAAATCTGACAGGCCCTCCTGAGGACTAATTTGAAGACCTTCCCTCCAGGAGGCTGAGTTTCTGACAGAGCCATCGCTGTACATGGGGGTGTTCTGCACTCATTAACTCTCATTCCACCTGCCTGAGAAATCCACTCTGAAGGGAGGAGAGGCCATGGCCAGCACTGGAGAGCCCAACACCAGGCAGGGCTGTTAGGAACTCCTGCCTGTATCAGCAGCCCTGGTGGGGGCAGCTGGAATGGATCACCTGATGTCAAATGTTCATTAAGTTTGCCCTTGAAGCAGAGCAAAGTTAGACTGAAATGTGGAAAGTGGGTCACTGGTGTGATAGTGCTTATCAGAGGCATTATCATGTTTGGTTATGCACTGACTGATCAGCGCCACAGCACTGCCTTGAGATGTGCTCTGCTCAGAACAGGGAATTAATTAAAACTGAAGCTGCTGCTGCTGACAGTGGTGGTTCAGGGAAAGACTGTTACCTGCTGGAAAGCAGAGATGGCTAAATGCAATATTAGACAAAACTGAAATTTATAGCAGAATATCATTTAAAGAAACAGAATGCAATTTAAAATAAGATCTTAGCTCATTATTTCAATAATTCATATATCTCTTTCAAAGTCAAAAGGAAACCTGGTCTTCAAAATGTTATTTGCAGCACATACTCAAACTAATGATAATAGAGCAATATGGGAGAGTCACATTTTCAACTGTTCATTCATTTCCCAACACAGCTGCAGTGTGCCTGTTTAGCCCATGATATAATAGGATATTTTGGTTCTGAATAATTGGACTTGAGCAAACAAGAGAGTCAGAGAGGAAAAAAAAAAAAAGACTTAGAATTCAGAATTTCCTAGATTTTACCCATGCTCAGAGACTGGGGACCAGAGCTCCATGGGGATTTTAAAAAGCTCTTCTGCACGCCCTCTCCAAATTACTGTGTCTATGCAAATTGCCAGCTCTCATCTGCACTGTCTGATTTTAATGAAATTGGGTAGAAGTCAGCTCAGAATTAATCCCAGCAAGATACTTTAAACGTTCTCCTTACACGTTTCATGTTCTGTGAAGTCACTTTGAAAGCAAAGATGCTGCAAGTCCCATCAGGATCCTGGACTTCCAAGGGTCACAGGTGGGGTTTCACCAAATGAAATTCCTCCAGAATGTTCCTGGAACAACACCATCACTCACTTTTGGGAGAGGGAGGAACTGAGATCGCTTGGGATAGCTCAGGTTCATCTCACAGAAGCAGATTCTGAGACACTGGGGAATATTGCAGAGCTGTTTTAAACCACTTGGCTTTGCTCAGCAAGAGGTGTTTGGAAATCAAAAGGTGTAATATACAGATTTGCTCCTGGTCTGCACAATAAATTATTGAGTATGTCTATGTCTCAATTCAGGATTCCTAGACAGGTAGTTAAAAATATGTAAAATGATTTATTCAAGGTTGGGAACACTTTCAGCAGCCATAATAGATTGCACAATAAGCTGTATTACTCCCAGAACATCCTTTGTTTTCATAAAACTTCTGAACAATTTAATAAAGAAGAGCGCTTTTGTTGATAACATTTTCCAAGTTGTCTCTGTAAAACAGCAGGGTACACATACATACACTTTTCTAAACGATTTTGAAATATTTGGAAGTATTTCTCATTTGAAAAGGGTGTATTGAGACGCTGGAAAGGAAAGCTGAAGTTCCTCACTTCCTACAAGCGCTGGCTCTGCCGAGCAGAGCGATCAGCTCGCGGCCCTTTCACCGAAAACATTCAGCACCAGAAAGCCCCCGTGGGAGCCCCCATCCAGCCCGAGATTTCTCCATCCCATCCCATCCCATCCCATCCCCAGCCTCGGGAGCCGCTCAGCACCACGAACAGCTGCCCCTGGCCGCAGAGCCCGCAGGGGCTGGGAGCTCTGCAGGCACCAGCCCTGAGCTAGGCAGGAGCAGCCGGCCCAGGGCAGAGGCCAAGGCAGAAGCACTCGGCTGCTCTGCCCAGGTGCAGGGGGTGTGTGAGGGGCTCACACCGAGCTGGCACTCTCTACCTGCCTGCTGCAGCCTTCTGCTCTCCCCTGCTCTGTATTCAGATTGAGGCAATATCACTTCTTGTGGCTTAGCAGCTTCAGTTTCCAGCTCCAAAGGAATACAGAGCAATTCTGACATGGACTGAGCTCCAGCGTATTGGGATTGAAATATGTACATTTGTCTTCCCTCTCTGTTTATGTCTGGGTTTTGACTTCAAGCCAGCCTTTCCCTAGGAAGCACAGAGATTCAGTGGTCACTTGCTGAGCTCTCCAAGGCAGCTGGCCAGGTTTTAATTCCCCCAATCAGCTGATGACATTCTCCACAGATTAAATGACTGTGGCACAGGGACCCAGCCTCTGTTTTTGTGCTGGCCAAACCAAAGAGAAGCCCAGCATCTGAACAACGTGCTCCTGTTTCATCCTGTAAGAGATATTGATTGCCAATGAGAGGGGGAAAAGAGAGCCGGGTACATCAAACAGTTTTCTCTAAATCTCAGCCCTTTACACGGTAATTGTTGTGAAGGAAGAGCAAGGCACCTCCGAAGGATTTTGAATGCTGCCTCCTCTGCAGCATCATCGGACAAATCTGACTCTGAATGCCTGTTCTCTGAATACCCACGGGGCATGAATGGCCCAGCTGAGTTTACAACAGCCATAAAGAACAGACTTTCAAACCCAGCGTGGACTGATGTATAGAGCAGAGTGAAAAATAAACACACTAAAGCTGCTACATAATTCTGTCAAGCATATGGCTAAGTTGCGATTTTATTTAGAAAACAGATTGTAAGAGTGAAGTGATGACAGCTGAGTCTATATTGGTCAGTCATAAATAAGAGTATTCTAATAGAGCTGGGCTTGTTACTGATCACAAGCTGCCACATAGATTTAGTGAGAGCTAATCACTTAGAAAATAGAGCTTTTTAAACACATTCTGCAGCTCATTTTCAACTTTACATTGCTCAGTTGAAAAATCCATGATTACTGCACCTCACTTTTAAGGGAGTGATGGGGGAGTTACATTTATGGGCTCAATTAGGCTTTGTAGCTCCTTTTAGAGAAAATGACTCCCTGTTGCACTGCCGTGGAGCTGCAGCCTCCCCTGCAGCAGCTCCAGCACTGGCAGCAGTGAGGGGCTGCAGGGCCGGGCTGGCACCCCTGGGACATCCCCCTTCAGTGCCAGGGCTCCAGCTGCACTGAGGGCTCTGACTTTTCTTTCCTATTTTCAAAAGCCAGGGGGGAACTGCACCCCTCTCAGGCTGTCACTCAGCCCCAAGGAGAACGCTGCAGCCCCCAGAAATGTCTACAAAAACAAAATGCAACCTTCTCTTTTCATGAGTCCCTCATGGAGCATCAAGGGGAGGAAATTTGACTTGGGAGCCTGGGCATGCAGTGCTGCCAGCCAGACCCACCCTGTGCTCCAGGGATGGCCTGAGCAGGAGCGTGGTGACACCCTGTGACACTACACCTGAGCCAGCTGTGCCAGCTGTGCCCCAAGGCTGCACTGCAGCCCCTGCCCTCAGCATCCCTGAGCCAGCTGTGCCAGCTGTGCCCCAAGGCTGCACTGCAGCCCCTGCCCTCAGCATCCCTGAGCCAGCTGTGCCAGCTGTGCCCCAAAGCTGCACTGCAGCCCCTGCAGGGAGCCCTCACTCAGCAGCCCTGAGCCTCCTTTCTGCCCTGCCCCACTCCATCCTTGCTCCTGGGAGCCCAGCCCCAGGGAGAGCAGATTGTTGCTCACACCCACTTTGGAAGAATACACACTAGTGATAACAGCAGCTTAGCAGTCCACATCTGAGCTCTGCTGAAATATTTCAGCCCACAGAAGAGAAACAAAAAATGTTGGCACAACAGTGGCAGTCCTAATGAAAATGTGTATTATTTTCACAAACTGCTGTGTTTGTTCCCAGTCCAGCTCAGGCCACTGCAGTTTGTTGGCTTTAACGTGCTGCAGTTAGGGAGCAAAGATGGCTCAACTTCTGCTTTGTCTGTCGCTGCTCCATTAGCTTTTTTATCTTTTATCATTGTCAAAGTTGAGAGTAATGAACCTTGAGCTGTTTTTCTTGTTTCTTTTCCATCCAGGCTGGGGCTTGGGAGGGTCAGAAGCTGCAGGTTGAATCCTTTGCCAGCCACAAAGCCCTGCCTGCTCTGTCAACACTCCTGCCCGTGTAGCACAGGCACTATAAACTCTGTCACTGCTGCTACACCTGTTGCATCAAAGGTGGATTAAATGCTAAATTTTGATTATTAACCTGGTGCTCCAGTTGGCATTCGCAGGGTACTGAAAATGGAACAAATGCAATGAGTAGGCTGCATTTTTTGTTTGTTTCCACTCTGAGAGCAGGGGAAGCTGCTCTGGAATCCATCCCTGGGCCCACACCAAAATCTCAGTGTGTGGTACTGCCTATTACTGAAAACCATTATACAGAGGAGACAAACAACTGATAATTAGCAGGCTTTACATGCCCATTAGGTTAAGTGTTCTTGAAAGTATATTCATCTGCCATCACATTTGCATCCTGATAGCAGATGAGAGAAATTGGATATTAAATCTACTGGCTCCCTCAGAGGCAAACAAAGCAGAAGAGTCTATTAAATCACAAAAGGAGGAAAATTCCTTGCTGCTCCTGTGTTGTGTGAGCTATGTTCACAGCGTGGCAGGGTGTTTCATGCAGCAAAGGGGGCTCTGAGGCACGCTGGCACCACCAAAGGGCAGTGATCAGCTCTCCTGGGCACTGGGCAATTCAGCCTCACTTTGCTTCCTTGCCCCAGCTCACTTGACTGCAAAATGCAGTCAGAGACTTTTTGTAAAAGACTATGGAACCTAAAGATAAAATCGATCTTGTAAGTGCAAAAATGCTCTTTATCTATTTTTCCTGCCGTAGCATTTACTCAGTTTTAAGGAATACACATCATCAGATAACCACATTCTAATAATTTCTAGTTTTTCCAAAGCTTCCTGGCACCTTCAGCAGCATATTCATACAGTCCTCCAAAGAGCAGCACCTTTGACTGCTGAAATTTCTTGCCAGCACCTCTGTGAATGAATTCTGCACCTCACACATGCAGTTTGTTTGGGGATTCCTCCCCAAGTGACACACAGAGGTATCAGGAGATGTCCCTGGGCCCTTTGGTGTGCTATTGCAGCCAGCCAGGACACAAAGAGCCATCAGCTGTGACCTGCAGGGCTCCCTGCCCACTGTCCCTGCTCAGGGAGGTGTCAGCCACCCCAGCCCTGTGACAGGGCCACTGATGCACAGAAGGGCCCACGTTCCACTGGAGCTGTTTATTCCAGGCTGGAACTGAAGGCCTCAGCAGAGCAGAGAGCTTTGCTTCAGCTGAGCCACCCTTCCAGGCTCCAGCACAGCCAGCTCAGCTTCTAGAAAAAGCCACATCTGCCACACTGGGAAGATGAGAAGGCTGCCATAACAGAAGAAGATTTTGCCAATGCTGTCTTAAGTAACAAATGTCCAGTGAAGCTCTTGGTGCCTCTCAGAGAAATAGAAAAGCACATTACAGCCAGTCAGTTAAGTGCTATCCTTACAAGCTCTTCCTAAGACAAAGGAGGAAGCAAAACAAACCAACAGCCACTCTACTCAGAGCAGCTATTCCAGGACTGCCCGGCCAGTCTGAAAACACAGACAAAAGCCTGAACACAACCAGGGGAGGCAGAGAACAGCAAGGATTATTTCCATGCTCAAATGCACTCCTCTGAGTTCAGAGGCTGAAGTGAAAGACTGTCAGCTAGACAATGACTTAATAAGCTGTTGTGGCTCTGGGCAGGCACTGGGAGCCTCCTTCACTGCCTCCACACGCAGGCCTGGAAGAGCCTGAGAGGGGCTGAGCCTCCTGCTCTGCAGAGGGGGCTCCAGAGAACTGAGCCACAGTTCTGTGTTCACATGGCCAGTGCTCCTCCTGCCCTCGGCGCCAAGCAGCCACACACAGAGTGTTCCATGCTCAGTGTCACACACACACAGTGCTCCACGCTCAGTGCCACACACACAGAGTGCTCCATGCTCAGTGTCACACACACAGTGTCACACACACAGTGCCACACACACAGAGTGCTCCACACTCAGTGCCACACACACCATGTCACACACAGAGTGCTCCACACCCCGTGTCACACACTCAGGCTGCCAGTGACAGTGCCTGCTCCCTACAGGCGCACCAACACCTGCAAGTACAGCATCAGAGCTCCTGAGTGCTGAACTGGGCTGATTCTTTCAGACCCACGTGAGAAGTGCTGATACACAGCAAGAAAGAAAGGCACCTTAAGTCCTGTGTGGGCAGGACAGGGTGAAGCAGGATGAGAGCAGGCTGCTGTCCTGTGTGGGCAGGACCAGGTGAAGCAGGATGAGAGCAGGCTGCTGTCCTGTGTGGGCAGGACAGGGTGAAGCAGGATGAGAGCAGGCTGCTGTCCTGTGTGCTCTTCCATGTGCTGATTATTTATTTACCAGAACAGCCCTTGGTCCTGCATTCAAAGTGCCTGAGAACACTCAGTACAAAAGCTTTGGTAACTCGCCCCTCTCGAAATCATTCAGAGCCACTGGAGTCATAATTACACTGTCATAATGAAGAGGGAAAAAACTCTTCTAACAAGTAAATTCTTGCTGCAAATTGTATTATGAAAGTGGTAATTCCCTCTGAAGTAGGCATCATCATGTCTTACTGCCCACATCAGTTCATTATGGTGCCTCTGCTGTCCCAGAGGAGCCTTCTCCTGGTAAATGAATGTTTTGGGATGATATTGCCAACTCGGGACTTATTACTTAATTGAATATGGAAACATTTAGGCCATTAGCATACATTTAGAAGTGTCTTATTTCACAGATGTTAATTTATCTTGGGGAATGCCCTTCTCTCTTCCCTCCTCCTTTTTCTCTCTCTCAGTTCTTTCCCTGCAACCACCTTATTTCTTCAGTTAGGTCCTAGTTCAGCCCTTTGCAAGCCCATGGTGAGCAACTTACTACTGTAAAACCTTCCCAAACTGAGATTTGAAGTCCATTTTCCAATAAGTGCACAGCCAAGTGCTTCTTAGCTTCCCTCACAGCTGAAAAGTATCACCAGTTCTGGGTGGCTAAGAAAGCCTAAGCATCTCTGGCTAAATAATGGTATTTTTCAGGCATTCCAAATTGTTTTATCCACCTAATTATTACAAAGCCATGCACTGAGCTTTTCTCTGCAGGTATCTCACTTTGGGAAATTTTTAACTAATAATATATTCCCTCTAACAAAAGGGTCAAGGAGCTAGAATAATGCAATAAAGGAAATTGCCACCAACCCTGCATTATTCAGAGACATTGGGAAGCTTGCAGTAAATTCCTGGAGCTTGCCAGCCTGGACAGGACCTTGCATGTCCCAAAGTAAGGTCCCAGTCACTGCAGAGATGTCAAGCCCTAGAGCTTGGCCTCTTTCTCAGGTTTCAGTGAGGGCTGAACATCTGTATGGTCACAAAGAAGGTGGTTTTTGAAAAGGTTTTGAACATTTTTAAAATCAATCTAAAACAGTGCTGGAACTCGCACTGGTTCCAGCCCAGCCCCGTCAGGCCCTCCCTGTCTCTGTAAACACCTCTCTGAACTATACTGGGAGCATCCAAAATTGCCTTTCCCCTCCTGGGTTCAATTTGTCCACCAACAATGGCCTCAGCTGGGGATGACTGACGTTTTCCTTCCACAGTTTACAAATTGCTGCACCCGACAGATTGGCAAAGCAATTACTGTCCCTGCTAAATCTGCACAGACGTGGTTTAGAAAGGGTCTCCCTACACAGAATTAATTTATTTTTATTTGATAAATCAAAGTCAATTAGCACTTCCAGCTGCAGAGGGAAAAAGCCTTCATAGATGAACCCCGAGTTCAGGACCTACATGCAGGAAACCCTCTGCCTGAAATAAAACTCTAAACAAAGCAAACAAGCAAGGAAAAGCCAGCAGGTGATTGAAAGCCATTTTCAGTATCTGTTAGCCTGAGTAATGAACACTGGCAATAGGCAATTCCTCACAAAGATGACAATCCTTAAACCCAAACCCCTCAGAGCTTTTAGGCATTAGATCTAAAGATTTATGAAGAGATATCCTTTTGTTGATAAGCTTTACCAGCGTTCAGCAGGCACAGCTGAGGAAGGAACAATTAGAAATAAGCAGGGAGATGAAGTGTCCTGCATTTCTTCAGGGCAGATGTCTGTCCTGCCTACTTCAGCCAAATGCTCAGAGAGCTCAGAGAGCCACTGAAGTGGCCAGAGCAGATTCTGTGAGCTGGATTCTCTGATTTCAGCCCACTGCACAGGCTGAGGTTCCTGCATGGCACCAAACCCTCTCAGAACATGGGGGAATTGCCCTTTTCTTCCTGGAGAGCAGAGAATGTAAACATCTCTGCTCAAAGAGCACCCCAAACCAACCAGTGCAAACAAAGCAGCCCTCAGGCTTGGACACAGGCTCCAGATGTGTCACCTTCTACCAAATACTGAGCACAAGCCCTACCCTGCACTCAGGGCTACTCAATATATTAACATAGGCATGCACCCCTGAATCCTGTGCTTCACAAATGAGGCTCCCAAAGATCCCCCCAATCTGCATGAAGTGTCCAAGGGCCCCATCTGTCTGGCCAGTGATGCTCAGCACCTCAGGCTGTGCAGCTCTGATATCCCAAAGGCAAAGCTGCTGCCTTGACAGCCAGGTTCAGTTTCACCATGTGAAGTTGTTATAGATTTAGATCAGATTCCATCTGCTATAATACAGATCAATTATTCTGTGCAATGAACTATCCACCCCGGGCCATTACTATTGGGATTCTTTGTGATGGGGTTGAAGAGATCAACCAGCACAAACACTGAATCTGTAACAGCAGCTCCCTTCTCTCCATTCCCACTGGAATTCCACGCAGCACCCTGAGAAAAGAGCCCCAGCAATCCCACTGCAGAGCAGTGAGCTGGGAAATGCCCCTGAACACCATCAGGGGAGGGCAGCAGAGCCAGGAGACTGACACAGCTGCTCAGGGAGGCAGGGAGCAGGCAGGCTTGGGGCTCTGTGCTGTGACACTCACCTGGAGAGGCAGGATTTGGGCTCTGTGCTGTGACACTCACCTGGAGCAGGCAGGCTTGGGGCTCTGTGCTGTGACACTCACCTGGAGCAGGGCTCAGGGCAGCCTTGGGGCTCTGTGCTGTGACACTCACCTGGAGCAGGGCTCAGGGCAGCCTTGGGGCTCTGTGCTGTGACACTCACCTGGAGCAGGGCTCAGGGCAGCCTTGGGGCTCTGTGCTGTGACACTCACCTGGAGCAGGGCAGGCTTGGGGCTCTGTGCTGTGACACTCACCTGGCTCAGGGCAGGATTGGGGCTCTGTGCTGTGATCCTCACCTGGAGCAGGGCTCAGGGCAGGCTTGGGGCTCTGGGGCAGGGGGGTTGCCCGGCACAGACCCCCCCGGGGCACGGGGGGTGCCCGGCACGGCCCCCGCCGTGTTCCGTGCCCATTACCCCGCTGACTCCAGCGGCGCTCCCGGGCACAGGCCGGTGCCAGCCCCCAGGTGTGATGACAGCCCCCAGGTGTGATGGATGGCAGCAGCAGCAGCACCTGCAGGGCCGGAGCTCGCACCCTGTCAGTGCCCATCACCCTCCCCATCCGTCTCTGTCCAGCAGCTCCTCGCCCATCGCTGCAGTTCTGAGCACAGAGCAGCCCCGGACGTGCTCCCCACTGAGAGCTGAGGGGCTCTGGGGGAAGGAAACAACCCCTCTGACACCGATTCCATAAACTGGGGCATTGCTGCTACCCCAAACCTCCCCCCTTTTCTAAACAAACCACCACCACCACCCTAAACCTCTGTTTCCCAGCTATCAAGCCGATTTCTGCTAACGTTCTTCAGGCCCCTAAATTAATGAGTTACATTGGAAAAACTAGTTTTCCCTAGCCAAATCTCCCAGTGTCTGCAGAATGTGGCAGAACAATAATTCTGAATGCTAGATCAGCAAGGCAGCACGGCAGTGCCAACCCGTGCAGCTTCAGTGCCAAAGAGCTCCCTCAGGAGAGGAGGCAGACAGAGTCCTTCCAGTAGGACAAGCAAAACAAACCTGTCCAGCGTGCCTGGGGCAGTGACCTGCAGCTGGAGCTGTCCCAGAGCCCCCACACCCTGCTCACACAACTTCCATGCCTTGCCCAGGCTGGAGTCAGGCTCTGGGATGGATTTCAGAGGAGGGAGACAGGCTGGGAGTGCAGCAAACCTGAAATAACAGGCAAGGGCCACCCCTGTGGGTAATGGCTTGCTGGATCTGTCTCTCAGTTTTCTGACACCTGCTCAGGCAATGTGAGTTGATTCTCAAGGCAGAGGATGTTAACTGGAATAATTTTAACAGAAGGAACTATTTTCTTCTTAATATAATCTGCAAGTGCAACAGGAGGTAATGGAGTGCCCTAGAAGTCAATAGTTCTTAAGCACTTGTCTCCACAGTGCCACTGACAATTTTGGGCCATTAGCAAGTCACTTAGCAGGGCAGGAAAGCTATTTTGCCATCCAGAAGATGGAGAAAATTATATTTGCTTGACTAGCTCATAAACAGGCTATGAAAGATAATTCCTGCTTGCACAGTGTGCTGAACACAGCAGAAAACCCCTGAGCCTGCTGGAGAAGCCTCTCCCAGGCAGCAGCTCAGGGTGATTCCACCCAGCCCTCTGCAGAAACTCCTTTGGACCAGCTCATGTTGGGAAAGAACAGCTCCAGCCACGAGCAGAACGGCTCCAGCCACAAAAAAATAAGGACACAGGACTCTCACCTTCTCAGGTCACAGTGTCTGACTCCTGCCCACCTCAGCCTCATTTTTACATCAGGACTTAGCAGTGAAAAAGCTGAAATGCAGAGGTTGTATTTCAATAGAAGAGATAATTTAGGTTTTGTTTACTTTTTTTAATTCATTTTTTCTCATAGTTAGAAGAGAGGGAAGAAATTCGGTTCTGAGGAGTTTTTAAAAGCTCTTTAAACCAGAACGTGGAAGGGGATGTTTTAACTGACAGAACCAGAGCTATGGAAGGAAGAGTGAGAATGTACAACAGGAATCTTTTCAATCTGGCAGAGTAGGTAAAAATTCAAGGCTGGGGTACCACAAAACATCAGAGAAAAGCCCATCTCATCAAAGCTTCACGTGGCTGGTAACCTTTCCGACCACCACTCACTCCCTGATTGTTTCTGCTGTTTAAATATGATTCAGTTCAGCCCAAAGAACGGGATTTGTTTTAGCCCAGCACTAGAAGAACACACAAGCAATTTGATAGAATGCCAGTCCTGCTCAAATGCTCTTGCTGTATAAATGGAGTGCTAATGATCTCGACTCTGCTCCCCTCGTGTGTTTATGCAGCCCTTTTCATGTCTGCTGGGGGATCATCGATTGATGGGCAGATAAAATGGAGAATGAGAGAAGCTCATGTAACACAAACTCTTCTGGCCTTTTGAGGAAAATCTTCCCCATTATCAATAAGCACTGCTTATTCACCACCACAATTTCACACCAGTCCCTGCATTCCCACAATTAATATCATTTAAAATACCAGAGAAAACCACAAAGCCTCTCAGTAGTTTATAAAGCTTGTACCTGCAGATGTCCAACCCCCAGCCTGGGTTTACAAAAGCAGAAATAGCACTGATAGTTTATTAAAAAACCCTTCTTTTCTCCCAATATTGGAGATTTATGAGTTTCTATTACAACCTTCAGTCACTCCCTCACACTGGATTCACTAAGTATAATTAGAAATTGAATAACTGTATAAAGAAAAAAAAGCTGCTGCTTTTTTCACTCATGAATGTATCCAGGCCTGACACTCAGTAGCTTAAGGCAATTCTAGCTCTCTAATTTCTTTGCTGATTCATCTCAAGAAACAGGAAAACAAATTTAAAAGGTTGCAAGCAGAAAGTATCAATCCTGTTGACTTTAAAACAAAACAGAAGGTTATGTTTATTAGGCCCATAAAACAACAAAAAAAGCTAATAAACAAAGAATTTTATCTAGAGTGTGGATTCAGGAAAGTCCTGTTCCTAACTTGGGGAAATTCTGGCATCCCTGCAGACACTGATTGCAGCGTAACAGCACTGAGTTAATTCCAGCAGGAACTGGGGCTTGCTGCAAACAGAAATTGGAGTTGTGTAACACCAGAGCTTTAGGCCTTAATTGCTGAAAGCATTTGGAAGGACTGAGATGAAATTATGCCTCATGTTTTCCTTTCTCAGCAGAAACACTTCCAGTAGAGATCTCACTGCCGGTCTCAGTTCCCAGTACCATGGAACTGCAGAAACCCAGCAGAACAAGAGAGACTGGAATGTTTTCTATGAACAGCAGGAAGCTCTCAGCACCCAGGATGGGAAGGAAGAGCCTTCAGCCTTCCCTGGCCCCCAGCACTGGAGAGGTGAAAGGAAGGTGAAAAGGGGGAAGCAAGTGTTGAATGCAGCTGAGAAATTCCTCAGTTTCCTAAGGCTCACTTAAAGCTTCCAAGCTTCAGCAATATTCTGTATTTACCCATCATCTATATTTTATCTCCTTCCTTTCCTCTATCTCTCACACTCATACAGAGTCAAGACAAATATTTTTAATTTCCCTAGCTCATTAAAAAACAAAACCTAGGCCTTGGCTCTTATGGTCCATCTCTTTCCCAAAATTAAAAACAGTCCATCAGTTCCACGTTCACTCCTCTCAATCTTCCCTTGTGCAGAACAGCACAAGATAAAAACCAAAGGCACCTCTCCCTAAATCTCTTACTATTTACAAGTTTCTAGAAGGCTCCCCTTGAAGACAATTTCCCATGAGAAAGGGGATAGGGTTTACTCTAAGCACAATAGTTCTGAAACAGAAAATATTCAGTAGTGATGAGTAATTTTTTTACTTTTGGCTGGTTTGCATGTCTGTTTCTCCATTTTTGACCTGTATATCCTATATTTTCCATCTGTTCGAGCCATAGCTTCCAGTCCACTGGAGCAAAAGCAATGGTAAAAGCATTTTGCCAGCAGCCCTTGGCCTCACTTCATGAATACTGTCCCAAATCTTGCTGCCACTCAAGGCAGAACTTTGAAAAATAAGAGTGGTTCAAAATAAAAATTAATACAATTTTTCTCATAAAAGAGTTACACTGAGGGAGGGGAGAAGAGACGTTTCCTTAATCAGAGAGAAGATCAGAATGAGATCAGAGAGATGGAGAACATGCCATGGAGGGATGAACACAAACCACAACTCTGACCCAAACACCCAACCAAAGTGCCCTAGAGATGCTGTAACCAGAACAAGGAGAGGAAGGGCTCCCCAGGAGCACAGTTAAACAATATTTTAACTGCTCTGACACTGCAGCAGGTTACAGCCTGAAAGCCAGGTACTCTCAAAAGCAGGTCAAGAGAAATCAAAACCCAAGAAAGCAACAGCAAGCTGTTACAAAAGTTTGTTTTTAAAAGGTAACACCAAAGTGCTGTTTTTAAGACAAGAATGCCACACTTTTCATTTTGAACTGAGAGTCACTCCCTATTTTTAGCTTAGTTTTTGTTTTATGATACCTTAGATCTCAGAATAAAAAAAAAAGCTACAATTCAAACACATCTTTTCCTTTTTGTTCCAGAAAATTCATTTTAGAAGCATTCCTTTAAAAGTTCAGGTGCTGAGTTTTCACCCTAATTTAAACAAAGCAAGGTTTTTGAAAATTTTATAAACCTACATGTAACATAATTATCATGGTTGTAACCAGCTCCACTTTTAATGGATTACAGCTCATGGAAACAGAGATGCTTTGAAGTGAGATTTCTAAGTCTATACACTTACAGAGTAAAAACAATAAACATTTTTTACCTTAATTAATTGCTTTTAATGTTTATATTTAAACCTATTTTGAAATGTAGCAGAAGTTTCCCTGTCTGCTGATGTGATGCCTTTTAAGTCATCAGAGAATAAAGATAAAGACATCCCTGAACACTTGCTACAAGGAACTTGGATTGTCTGGCTTGAAATCAGCACTCAGGAAACAATTTAAATCCTAGACTGACTCAGAAGATGAGAAATTGATATGCTGAGGAGAGGTGTTTGTCCTCCACCAGATGAAAAAGAAATAATTGCCCTTGAGTCAGCAACCAAGTGCTGCGGTTATTCACTTTGTGCATCACCCACCTGCAAAGGGAAAATGTCCTGGGTTTAGGGCAAACCAATTTGCCCAGAAATCCCCCACAAATCTCCCTGGAGGAAGGGATGGGGGAAAAAAAAAATTACTGGGTTGGGCTCCTACTTCTGAGGCCAGTGGTGCCAAATGTGAGTTACTCCCTACACCAGGCCAAGGCAGACACCGAGTTCAGGAATGTTCCATTTACAATTTCAGCCCTGGAATGGGAGATGGGGAAAGGAGTTTCATCTCAAGCCACACCAGGCAGCTCCAAAGCATCCCCAGGGCTCAGCACAGCTGTTTATGAACACAGTTCCCAGTCTGTGCTATTTGTACAAGTGGGGAGTTCACTGCTCCCTCCCATCAGGCACCTGCTCTTTCCCAGGAACATTTTGGGAGCTTTGACAACACCCACTGTTTCTAGGACAAACACCTGAGACAAATCAGTCTCATTCCCAGAAGCCAGAGTGTGACATTTACCTTCAGCTCAGGAAGAGGTGGCACAAGTTGCTGGTAAGGGATAAAAAAAAAATGGAAAAACCTCTGCAGACACATTTCTCTGTCAGCCACGCAGCCCTGGCTTACAGTGCTGAACACAGGGGCAAGCTTGGAAAGAAAAGACAAACTGGGCAGGCCCCACACGCCTGCTCTGTGCCCAGCCCAGTGCTGGCTGCTCTGCCTTGGGTTATACTGGTGGTGCCAGGGAGCTGGCCCTGGAACAGCCCCCTGCTTGGACAGAGTGAGGTGAGTCAAAGTGCACCTGATGTCACATCCAGACACCAAGCACCACCCCCTTGGGCAGTTCCTCACTTTCAGAAATTGTTTTGGTAGCTCAGTAATACTTAGGAACCTCAAACATCCTGTAATACACTACTGGGCTCACAACAGGCTGGGGAGAGATGCTGAAACACATGAATCCTACTTAAACACCCAATTCTCGCTCATTTCCTGTAAATAACTCTGCAGATTTAAGCTTCATTAATCTCAACATGAGTCCACTGAGAGATCAGGAGAACTGCAAACTCCAGCTCTCAGGAATTTAGATGTTATCTCTTAATACATAGATATGTCCCAGCTCTACCATTTCAATTTTTGTAAGCATTTCTCAAAGGACAACTTCAGGAAAAGGCCTCTCTCACTCCGAGAGAGCACATCTCAGACAATTCATCCCATATCAGACTGAGCAACATGAGAAATGGTGAGTCAACCAAGCAATACAATGTTTGGAGAGCAGCAATTGACAGAGCGTTAGGCAATTTACACAGAGAAAGTGATTCCCAAGAGCAGAGAAACAAAAGGGAAGGTACCAAAGGAACAGGGAGCAGCCTTACCTCAGCGTGAACTGATCTTCTGTCGAGTTCTTGGCAACGGACACGAGGAAGGTCAGAATGTCTCCCTGCTTGACAGTCTTTGGTGCGTACTGGATGACAATGTTGTTATCCAATCTCATTTCAGTTAAAGAAGGGGCAGCACGTGTCTGGTAAAGGAAAACACTTCCAATCCTCTGCAGGGGCGGCCCCGACTCGTCGATGTCATTGCGGCCCGAGCGGATCCCGTTACCTTTCCTGACGTCCTGCTTGGCGCACTCCCCTCTCTCATCCCCCGCCTGGATGGAGTAGTAGAGCTCCACGGGGCTCCCTTCAGACCTGTCCATCTGCTTCTTGCGGCCCGTGAGCACGCTGGGGGGGTTGAACCAGCTGGGCAGCAGCTCCAGCTGGGCCACGCACAGCCCCAGGTCCCCCGCCAGGCGGCAGCTGCCGCGCACCTCGCGCGTCTCGCGGAAGGCGAAGACGCGCAGGCAGGGCAGCCGCTCGGCCGGGCTGTACTCATCCCAGTCCCTGCCCACGATGTAGAACAGCACCTGCACCCTGGGCTTGCTCAGGTAGATCTTGGTGCTCAGGATGAAGGCCTTGAGCTTCCAGTCGAAGGAGAACTTGTTGGTGGAGCCGAAGGGGTTTGAAGGCAGCATTAAGTCCTGGGGCACCGCTTGCTCGATGGAGAAAGGGCCGTAGCTGGCGTTTAACACGGGGGGACTCTTGGATTTGTAGATCAGAAAGGATTCCACCCGGGACTGCAGGCTGGAGTTCCTCATGATGTCCTGGTTGGCCTCCTTAAGAAAGAAGGAAACGTCGGCGTTGTGGATACGATAGGTCACGGGCAAGTAAGTGGGCAGCAAGGAAAATCTCTGTATGCTCTCCAGGATCCCCCGGCTCTCGGTCACTGTTGGAAGGAAAGCAGAGTTTAGAAGATCACATCTTCCAGTCATACTGAGGTACAACCTCACTGGCTTTACTGAGGGGCTTGCCAGTGCTGCGGCTGGGATTGGTGGCAATAAACCTCATCAGTCCACGCAGAGGTGGTGATGATTTATCTCATCAGCTTGCAAAACAATGGCTTATGATACGTTCTGCATGGCAGCCAGATTAAAAGATGGAGGTTGTGCAGGCTGACACATGCCAAAGGTCACACCTCCACTTGCAATAATGAACATTTATCACTAGAGACAAAGTGACCCAGTCAGCACCTGCACCCCCAGATCACTGCACAGGCATATCTGAAAAACCTGATCATTCCTGCAAGCTCCACCTGTGCAGGAATCCAATGCAATGGTTTTACATCAAATGCTGTAAATGCCACCCAGAGTTCACTCCAACCTTCTCTGCACTCTGAAGCAATACATGGACTCTAAATGCACAAGGCTGAATTTCACTTCAAAAATATTTAGCACAATAGCCATTTACACAACAGCTCCTGCACATCCCTCTGGTGAGGATTTCAAAAGGAGCTGTATTTGCACCCAATTTATAGTCCCTTCTATTTCACTTTCCCCGTGAATAGAGGGCTTTTTCTGTAAATCACCATCAGCATTTGCTGTAGCCTAACCCTGCACTGTCCCCTCACCCAGCTGCATTAACTGGAGGCTGTACATCACTGCACACAAAGAACACTTCCAATGGCACAGAGCCTCTCCTGCTGCAGGGCTCCTATTTTAACTGTGCCAGCCAGCAATTACCTGAGGCAGGCTAAAGAACAAGCTCTGCATCCTTTCTAGGAACTGGCAGTCTCAAGGAACAAATAGAGAAACTTAAAAAAAAAAACCCAGATGCAAATACAGTATCACCTTTCCTGTCTGAACAGCTGACCTTTGTGTTCACATCTTCTACCCTAATTATTAAATAAATTGCTTTTTTTCCCCCCATGGCAAATTCAAATCCTTACCCTGATTCAGAAAGGGGACAAAGGCTTACCACAGATGGCATTCAAAGACAACCCAGTTTCTCAAGCTCTAATTCACAAATGCTTTGGGAATCTTTATTTTTGTTTAGCATCTGACCTAAATATTTCTTTGCTCATGGCTACTGATGCCAGTTACTCCTAACCACAAATCTTCCATTTAGGTGCTGCAACCCACTCTGTCCAGCATCAGACAAGCCACTCTCCTGTGCTGCTGTTCTATGCCCAAAAAAATCAAGGGTACGACTGTTTCTTTCCCCTTACACCCTTTGTCTGCAGACTGCAAACACAACAGACTTATCTCACTATTTATGTAGGAGCAGCACCTAAAATCCCAAAGCTGTCATCTTGGCTGGGGTCTCCAGGCCCCAACACAATGCAAAACAATAAACTGAAGTTTGAAAAAGGAGCAAAAGACTTTCTAGATGTAAAAAAAAAGTCCATAAAATCACCTAAAAACCAGCAACAAGCCAAGACAAACTAACCCTAGATAAGGGTGGGCATCACTCAGAAGGATCCAATCCCAGAATGAAAGAGGCCAGAAGAAAGGCTCACACAAGAGTTTCAGAGCTTCACAAAATCCTTCTCTACATCTTGAGAAAGAGGAATTCCTCTTCCAATAAACAACTGCAATAAAGCCTCACATTACCAAGTTTAATTAACCTCCACTCAAACCCCAAAGAACTGGAAATAAAGCCCAGCTGAAGGAGTAGGAAAGTGGCCCCAGCACACGTCAACATCTGAGACTGTAAACTGCAAGAGCACTAAAAGCCTGAAATCCTGTGATCCCCCAGAGGTGGCAAATTCATCTGAGATCTCACATAAAGACCATTTTTAATAAAGAGTAAATTGCAGAGCTTTCTTACACACAAAACCAGCCTTCATTTTAGCCTTAAGTCTTTTTGAGCATTCAGCTCCCACTCTTTCTCTAGATACTCACTGAGAGCAAATGAAGCTTTTCAAGACCTTTTTTGGGATAATCCTCCAGCAAAGATTTGTGCCAGCCCCAGTGGCTCTGCTGGGAGTGAGCTGCAGGGCTGGAGCTCTGCTCTGCTGTACTCCTCTGCACCCTTCCCCATCTAATGCCCCATTTATAAATTCCACACTCATTTCATTCTCCTCCCAACATCTTGGCAAAGCACAGCAAGGCATCAAAGAAGCAACTTGGAGAGAGGAAAAAAGCTCCGAGTATTCAATTTTTAATTCCCCTTATTTTGATTGCAGCTCCCTTCCCTCGTGTTCCACGGGGAAAAGTACATTATTTTTATATGAAAATTAACATAGTGTTTCGCCTCATCATTTTTTAATCATTTATTTTAGTGCTTAATTATCTGAGGGATTAAAAACCTTCCCTTCCCATTCCCATCTCCACAGGACACTGTTCCTCAGATTTTGTAACTCAGTGACTCTTTAGAACAGGACAGCAACACAAATGGGGAAAAACAAAAGAGAAGGTGAACAGCCCATGAAAATGAGAAAGAACCCCACAGCTGGAATAAGTGCACTGGTTTTAAATTTCTGGGCAGTGGCAAACTGCTCCCCTCACTGGCATCCTTCCCCCAGCAGCAGCTGGGAACGTGCACTGAGCTTGAACTGGTTTGTGCTGGAAGCTGACTGCAGCTTTCCAAACAGCCAAAGGCCAAAACTCCAAACAATTTTAAACTTTTATCTGGGGAGTTATGATCAGCACAAACAACAACAACAACAACAAGTCTCAAAAACAACACTGAGCTCTGCTGTACCATCTGGATTTTGACCGTGAAAGTTTATTAAGGATTTTGAAGGATAGGAAATTAAAAACAAAAACAACTATCAGCATCCTTAATTACAACCATGACTATTTTTGTAAAAATTATGCATGTTTTTACAAAGGCAGAACTGCAGAAGATTACCATTTTGTGTGTTGTTGAGTGAGACTCAGCAGAAAAGTGGTGCTTTAAAGATTTAAATTATATCATCTATGCTAAATATTACATTCTATCTATACCATCATAATCAGAGTTCCACTGGAATAGCCCACCTGAATAATTAAGATAAGAACGGCACAGCGACTCTCATGAAGAATGTCAAACAAAACAAAGGATGGGGAACTGAAGTGCTCTTAAGGAAACAGCACCAAGACAAAAAGTAAACGAGTTCCAGAAGTGCAGCTGACCTTTAGTGTAGCACTGTGTCTGGGAAGCTCCCCACATGGAGAGCCTGGCAGCAGCAGAACCAGCACCTTCAGGAGATGACCCCAGCAGTGTGAGGGGAAGCAGTGAAAGCTGGGTTTGGTGCCAGGAGCTGGTATTTCTCAATCCCCTGCAGCAATGGCTGTGTCTGACCCCTCACGCTGAGAACTCTGGCGAGGATTTCAATCCGTGGCCACCAGGAGATGTTGTCACAGGATGGTTTTCTTCCCCCTCTCCTCAGTAACCCTTCCTCTGGCTGATACTGTTTAAAAATGCTTGCCATGGATGGAAGGAGCACACAGTTTGTAGGTCAGTGACTCGGAAGGCACCTGAGACCAAGGCAGCAGGCTGAGTCTGCTCCTGCACAGCCAAAGCTCCAATCCCTCAGCAGGAGCTGTGTGCACTGCTGCATTCCCCTTTCACACTGCCTCCCTCCTTAAGGCACCAATCTTGCACTGCACCCTGGCTAAACAGCCCCATCTTTATTTCCTGAGCACCATGGAACAGCAGCTTTCACTCAGTGACAAAGCCACTCCTCATGGCTCAGTTTCACTGCAAAGTTATTGACCATGGCTTCAGAAAATTGAAGGGATCTGCCAGACCACTAACTCCATTCTGTGTTGCCACATCCTGGGGATTTCAGCCCTCACAGTTACTTTATTTTTAAAATGGTTCAATCCACAATCATCCAGCATTCATGAGATATAAAACCCTTCCAATCAATTACATAATGCTACTATTAAAAAAAAAGAGTAAATCGTCTTTTTCTTGTAGACTGAAGGGAACAACTTCTTAGGGAAATTGCCTTCCCAGCTGCAGGCTCAGGCTGGAAATGCAATAGATGGAATTTGTTGCTGTATCTTGGGGATTGAGATAAGTGGCTCTTTTCAGCAGGCCAGAAATTCTACCTTTTTAGTTCATTTCAGCTGCTCTCCTTGAATCTTCTGAACACTTCTGCCCTTCTAGGTTTGCTATGAATTGAAATCATTTCAGCAAAAAAAATATCTAGAAAAAGAAATCTGCTGGCATGATGTATTTTCAGCTCTGGAAAGTAATGTCACGGGAGATGTCTGTTCCAATGAAACTTCATGCTTACTTCTGAAAAATTCAGATATTTCAGCTCTAACCTAGTTAAGTGCCTGAATCTGCTAATGCTTAAAAGGGAGGCATTTTAAAGCCAAGCTATAAACAGAGTGAGTCCCCTCCCCAGGTGTAGCTCAGCCAGTTTTTACCAGAGGGATGACCTGCTCTCCCACTTTGAGTCACCCACAACAGACAGAGAGGATTCAGACTGTGCCCCTTGAGGATCTCACAGGATCATCTCCATCCTGAAGGGCTTGAAGGCTGCTTGTGCTGATCCTTCCTCAGGTTCCAGCATCCTGCACAGCCCTCAAACACGGATAAAGCAAACTGGAGCTTCCCAGGGATGACTCCCCGTGTTCCCTCTTTAGCCAGCCTCGTGGCAGCTCCAGCTTCCCCAAACCATTGGCACTGGACTCTTCAGCTGTGGATTAAGCCTTGCTTTGCTTCATTGCCAGCAGCTTCCTGACACAGTGGCAAGATGTAAGGGGAGGCTGAGGACTAAACCACTCAGATTTTCCTGCAGACTTCCACTACTTTACCCCAAACCCACAAGAAATAAACAAAACCCAACCAACCCCAAAGCACCTCCCTCCTGCTGAACGACCTGTCACAAACAGGGGAGAGGAAGCTGAGCCAGCCCATCTCCAGCACAGCACAGGGTGATGTGAGCCCCATCCCCAGCTCACAGGAACAGCCCAAGGGTGCTCCTGCCCTGAGGTCAGCCTGTGCTTCCCAATGAGCATTTCCTTCTGAATGCACCAGCCTGTTCCAAGCTCTCCAGTGATCACAGCTGTGCACCAGAAGGCTGGAACAGCAACTGGTCACCACCAATGAGCAGTCACTGTTCATGCTGGAGCACTGACTGCCCAGCATCCTGCACCTACTTGCGTGGAAGAGGAAAATCAGCACAAGCAGAAAGTAAAGAATCCAGCCCACCTGCAGCAAGAGCCCCAGTCCTTCCTCCCTGTGCTGTCACAGCATTAAAGAAGAGTTTCCAAAAGCTCCTCCTGCTTTTGGTAAGCAGCAGCATTCTAAAGGGCAAGTACCCAGAGAGCAGCGATAAGGCCAAATCGATGTGTCACAAAGAGGAAAGCAAAAATAGAACCCTGCAACCCAAGAGCCATGCATTTATCTGTAACAAATTAAAAAGAAAAATGGCTTCAAGGCCCCAAATCACCGATTTCTTTTTAAGTCCTCTCCTTATTAGCATTTCAGGCTGCTCTGCCTGCTTCACTTTAGAACATTCCCTGTGACCGCTTCATCCTTGGGAAGTGATCCCCCTCCCAGAGCAGTGCTGCTCCCAACCTGCCAGCCCTCCCTCTTCCCCCAGTTATCACAACTCTCATTCCAGCTCTGCACCTCTCTGCAGGCCTTGGTAGAAAGTCAGGGAAAGAGGGTTCTGCATCAAGGTTGCAGACCACACTGGAAAGCCTCTTGGTGAAAAGGTGACTCCTCATTTATTCTAAGAGAATTTTAAATGAGTTGGAGTATTTTAAAGAGTGCAACATACACTTAACAACAGCAGATGCTGAATAAAGCAAATTAAACTTCACCAAGATGCAGTCAAATCACCTGTACCATCATTTCTAAAAAGACTGCACATTTTCAAACCATTCTTTTTGTGAAAGCTGTCAAGCATCACTACTGCAGTGAGAAACCAAGAATGTGTAAGTGTTGAGTCAGGCAAAGAAGGAAGTGCTCTGAGCCAAAATGCTTAAAGTTCATGAGGATCTGCCTGATCAGAAAGACAAGTCAGTTATTGATGTGTTTAAACAGAGGCCTTTGCAAGGGGAAACATCACAGCCTGCCCAGCAAAGCACATCTGAGCCACTGTTACAAACACTCAGAAGGCTTCCTCCAAAGCAGCTCTTGCTCCACCAGAGGAAGAACCAGCACCACAGAAACAATCCTATGTCTCAGCATGAGCCACTCTCTGATGCTTCCAAGGCAGGGCAATAAGCCCAAACCAAAATGAATGCATCATTTTCACAAGCCTGACCATCAGCAACTCCTTGTGGGCTGCCCTAAACGCCACTTCTGGAAGTTTCATCTCCACACCAAAGGATTTCCACAGCTGCAGTGAGAGCTGGCACTGACCCTGGCGTGCAGGACCTGCTGAGCACGGCTCCCAGCACCACTGCAGGTCACACACTCCTCCTGCACCTGCCCCCTGCTCAGGTACCCAGCCCAGGGTGTGCAGGGCTCACCTGTGCAGACACAGACTGAGCTGCAGCTCCAGCTCCTGCCCCAGCCCAGGAGCTCCAGCTGCCCTCAGGGGCCTGATCAACAGGCAGATAAAATCCTTCTGACAACAGCATTGAGCTCTGATGACACAATATTTTCTTTGAATACACCATTTTACTAAAGTTTGAAGAAACTTCTGTAAATTAATCATTGATATTAGAACAGATGACACCTGATCATTCATTAGGAGAGATGAACAATCCTGAAGTTGTTGTATTATTCACATTGACAGACAGATAAAGAGATCATTTAAATAAAAGGGCCTCAGAGGAACACGTACACCTTTATGTTATCGAGTGATACAAAAATGATCAGAGAAAGATCAGATAACAAAGGCAAGCTCCCACCTGAAAAGGCAGCAAAGTAATAATTACAGAGAAAAGTATTTAGATGAAAGGATATGACACTGTTTCACAAAATGATGTCAGCCTGAACATGAAAGGGCAAAGCAGTGATGGGCATCACAAAGTTTACAGTGAGAAAAATCAGAAAAAACAACAAAGCAATAAAAAAATCCAAGCCACAGCCACACTAACTACTGGGGGGACAGGGAAAGAGTGGCAGAGGGAAATGATTGTGACAGCCCAGGCACAGAGCATCAGTGACCACACAGGGCTGTCCCCAGCCCATCAGCTGCAGGGGATGTAGGGGAAGGTACCAGGCAGGTGGGATCCATCATCCCTCCCTGGGTTCTGCTCCACAGGCACCAAGCTCTGCTCACCCCTCCCCTGCTGACACACCTGGGGCAGGTATTTAATGAACCTGAAAGAAGAATGCAGTGCAAGAAGCACCAGCAGAGGAGAGATCCACTTCACGCTCGAGAACCCTCAGCAAAAGGACAGAGGGGAGAGCTGCTGTGTCCAACAGACTGAAATACTCGAGGCTCTCAAGAGCAACACTCTGTCTCCATTTCTGCCCTGCCCCCTCCACTCATGGGTCTGCTTGCACAGAAGGCAATAAATGAAGATCTCAAAGATTTAAAGAACAAAAAGTCAAACACACAAGCAAAACAAACCCCCACCAAATCAGAAAGCTGAAAATACTTGCCAGGAATATCTTGACTTTAACACAGTTTCTTAGTGTGCTTGTGTCTGGGAACCAATGGAAAGAAAAGTAAGGCTGAGTAACAGGGGAATGGAGAATGACAAGAGAGCAACATCAGCTGCCCAGCTCCTCATGACAGAGAGCAACACAGCCCTGGCAGGAACAGCCTCACACTGCTGATCAGACTCCCTTCAGATGTCAGAAGCTGAGCAGATTCTGCCCCAGGTGTCTGCAAAACTCCCTCTTCATTTTCTGCAGGGATCCCAGGGCTGTGCAGAGGCTGCAGTTCTGCTACCAGGCCATTACTGATGGCAGGGAAAAGCAATTCCAAGCATTAAATGAGCCCCTGAGTCAGCAAAAGGATGAGAGCAGCTCCTGAGCTGACCTTTCCTAAGACACCCGTGCCTGTGCACCCCAATCCAGCCCCACACTCAGAGGGCTTGTGGCTGCAGGCTGAGCATTCCTCCCCTCCAGAGTATGGGATTTTTTTCTTAATTCATTTTAATTTTATTCATCCATATCATGACTCTACATCTTGCTGCAGGCTCTGTGCCTGATACTGAACTTATACAACCAACAATTACAATATTGATCTTCTGTGGCTACATTCACTAACAAGATAAAAAAAATTAAGAAAGTCTTTAAGAAGTCTTATTGAAATAACACCATAGTGCTGGTAGATGCAGTGAATTTCCAGGAATTTTGATAAACCCAGCAATATTTCACTAAATACATTATTATCACCCATTTCACAGTCAATAAAAAAGTGCAGCTTAAAAATACTTGAGTGTGTTCTCAGAAAGAACTAAAGACAGAAACGGGTACCTGTTCAGGTACCTTTACACCTGAAAAGTCTGGAAATCAGAGGGTACCAGAGAAGACAAACACACACATCCAAACAGGTACGAGCAAATCTGCTTTTGGCAGCAGGGGACAGAGGCAGAGCTCATTAACACCTGGGTATTTGTGTGATCTCTCGGACAGACACTCCTCACACCCTCAAACACAGTGCCCTCAATCCACAGTGTCCTCCTGCTCACAGGAGTCAGGAAACAAAGCTGTAACTCCTGCCCTGAAACTCTGCTCTAAAATAACACGTGCAGTTCCAAATCTGTCAGCAGAGCATCTCCCCAAGCACAAAGGCTACACTCATTAATGGGGATGAGCAAGAGCCTTCCTGACGTGCTCTTAGGAGCTCCTGAATCACTGGCTCCCCATCCTTCCCGGGAAGTTCTCCTGTGCTGCAAGGTAACCTGACATATCCCCAGCCTTTTCATCTTCTTGTCAACTACAGGGGAACTGAGCCCTCTCAGAAATGGAAAAAAGGGCACCCAAACACCAGAATAATTCATCAGGCAGCTTTTCAGTCTTACTCTGGCATGTTCCTGCATCTCTGAAACCTCTCTCCTTGCTCTGGAAATAAACCAGTGTGCTCCTCTCTCAAGGTCTCAAAAGGGACACAGAGAGGAGAGTCAAGAGGATCGATATTATCATTTTATAGTCCCCAAATGTTTTACTTTGCTATCCCAGCAAACTCCAAAGGGCATGAGTCACAAACTTATCCAGTGTTCATTTAACTCAGTCTAGGGAATGTGCTTTGCTCGTGCAAATCTGCAAAATCTCACTCAGAACATTATTGTACCTTCTCAAACCAGCCTCGTTCTCTCGCAGAGCCATTTAAAAGTGCTCTCTAGATGAGCTGGTACTGATGCATTTGCTGCAGTGTTCAACACTCCATAAACACCAAAAAAAGAGATGCTGCCTGAAAAAGGCTCCAATGTTTTCCTCAGCACTTCCCTGGGAGTTTGTTCTGTCAGTTTTGAGGCAGTTTCACATCTCCTCACAGATCCCAGAGGTCCCATGAAAACCCAGCCCAGCTAAACACCTTGTTTTCTTGAAGGCTGACCAGGAACTGGAATGTTCAGCTGGGTGTCACAGTCAGAATCCCCCGGGAGGATGCCATGCCGTGGAGCTGCCTGACTGGTGATTTAATTGCAGGACAGCTCCTCCTGGGGAGCGTGGAGGATGTTTGATACTCGGCAGCAACAGGGACCGCAGGGGAGCCGCACAAGAACCGCCGGGAGCTCACGGTTATTTTCCCCTACCCTGCAATTAGTTTGGATACTTAAAAATCCCTGCTCCTTGGACGTGAATAGTTTTGCATTCTCGTCTCACCGAGCAGCTTTCAGAAGCAGCGGTGAAAGACACGCAATGGAAAGCTCAGAAGCAATTAGGGGACATTTAAAACAAACGACAGACACACTTTCTGCCGAGCAGGTCTTCACACTTCCCCAGGTCCCTGTCACAGCCAGCTCCCTGCACATCCCAAGCGATTCCCCTCAGCAGTGTCTCCGGGAGTGTGTGTGTGTGCACGTGTGATCCATGTGCACTCTCAAACAGCTCCCATTTCGTGTCACTCTGTGTAGCTGAGTGCAAATCCTGCTGCAAGCACAAACACGTTCGGTTGTGTGTGTTAAATCTGCACCAAATTGATTCTGCAATTGTGTAACTGGCTGATGCTGCACAGCACTGCATGTAAACAGGAGCTGGAAGGCTGAAGCTCTCGAGGTGAATGTCTCCAGAGCAAAGAGCAGTGTCTGCCAGGCCAGACAGAGGGATTTGTGTGCAGGAGCAGCCCGGCAGCAGAAAGGCTCTGCTTCAGTTCCACTGGAACCTGCTCTGGCCGCTGCAGCTGGCTCAGCAGGGTTAGCTCACACAACTGCTGCTGCACTAACAGATATTCCACTCTAAGTCTGTGTGAGTAACTGATTTTTCAGCTGCCAAGCTGAACTAATCAAAACCTAAAAACAATTCTCTCAGGTCAATCCAGAGTGAACTACCTTTCAGCACCCCAGCACTACAAAAGGGAATGAAAAACCCCTAATAAAACCAGAGGAAAGAATAATGTTACCCTCTAAAAATTGAAAAGAAAAAACTTAAAGCCTCCAACCTTTCTTCTCAAGTTCCATCTTACTTTTTGAAAATTACTTTCTCAGGAAAGCTATTCTGCATCTCCATTTTAATCCACAGCCCTTCTACACACTGGCATGTGTAAGAACTACTGGAAATTTTTAGGTTTTTAATTTAGTACATTCACAAAAAAGACAGTTCCTTTAAAGCTTGACATTGCTTCCCTGTGAACAGCTGCTCCTGAACATACCAGCTACCTCTCGTTGTCCTAGCTGGATAAAATCAATTCAATGGAATAAAGAGTTGAGCAAATATTCCTATGCCTAGTTATCATAATCTACAAATCATTACCAACTGTTGCTTTATGACATAACAAAGAGAAGGATTAAACCTGTATTTGGAAGACAACAAATATATAATTAAGAAAAAACAGAAAAGTACTGATTACTTAATCTAATTTACATGACTATCTCTTGTTTTACAAATTAAGATAAGCTTCTTTACATATGCATGCAGTCTGCAAGTACTTCAGATCCCTTTCCCCATCCCTGAAAAATGGTGTGACTTGATGGAAGAAATCACAGAATGTACAGACATTTACTGCCTGGCACTTTAGGAAATATCCAGGAATAAATCAACCAAGACAAACCACTGAAAGTGAGGGAAAGCAAAAGCATTAAAATGACATATTAAAAGTGTTCTGCCAAATTACATCTGGTTCACAGAGGTGCCACATCTAAAATTTAAGACTGGAGCGCTTTAAATTGTACAAATAGCAGGGAGCACTACTGATCCCACAGCCACTGAAAGTGAGGAACTCCAGGCTTGGGAAGGCCCTTTGGAGCCTGACTGCTCCACCTGGAGAAGGGAGAGAGAGCAGAGCCACCGGCAGGGCCTGGGGAGGAAATGCCTGGATGGGTGAAGGGTCTGGCAGCAACGCACAGACACAGGAGGAACCGCAGTGCCAAGCTCCTCAGCAGGAGCACCTGTGGGATTCCCAGCACTGCCTGCTCGAGGCTGCAGGGTGCGGCTCAGGGCCCTCCCCGCAGGATATACCTGGTACTGCCTCCTCCCCACTGAGCTGCTACAAACGGCAGTGCCAAGCCCCTCAGCAGGAGCACCTGTGGGATTCCCAGGGACCGCACTGCCTGCTCGAGGCTGCAGGGTGCGGCTCAGGGTCCTCCCCACTGAACAGCTACAAACGGCAGTGCCAAGCTCCTCAGCAGGAGCACCTGTGCGATTCCCAGGGACCGCAGTGCCTGCTCGAGGCTGCAGGGTGCTGCTCAGGGTCCTCCCCGCAGGACACACCCGGTGCTCTCTCCTCCCCACTGAGCTGCTACAAATGCACATTATAACCTTGGCTTTTCCCAAACACTAAGNTCAATCCCTGTGGGATTCCCAGGGACCGCAGTGCCTGCTCGAGGCTGCAGGGTGCGGCTCAGGGTCCTCCCCACTGAACAGCTACAAACGGCAGTGCCAAGCTCCTCAGCTCAATCCCTGTGGGATTCCCAGGGACCGCAGTGCCTGCTCGAGGCTGCAGGGTGCTGCTCAGGGTCCTCCCCGCAGGACACACCCGGTGCTCTCTCCTCCCCACTGAGCTGCTACAAATGCACATTATAACCTTGGCTTTTCCCAAACACTAAGATGAATGCTATACATATAACGTTAAAATAACCTTGCTTTTATTTCTGCCGTTAACAAGAACTCAGACAGGGCAGCAGTGGCAGCTGATGTAGGTCTGAGTGAACTGTCTGTTTGCTGGGGATAACACCCCGGGAACGTGTGATGAGGACCCTGCTATTAATAAGCCAACGATCAGCATCTGCCATCTGAAGGAAGTATAAACCACAGCCTGAACTAGAATAATGAAACCACACCCACACTAAAAAAGCAAACTCAAGGAGGGGCCATGCTAAACAGTTCTTAGAAAAATATAAATATGTCTAAGAGTCTATGAATATATAACAAGCTGATATAATAAAATATTTAAATAATTTCTCCAAAACAGTAAGTGCACTCTTAACTGAATGCCAAGCACCCGGCTGTTTTAACACTTTATTTCTGTCCCCTATAGTCTTTTTACTAAGTTTTTAAAATTTTACCAAGAAAGCGAACCTCGTTTTTCACATGAATGCAGGTGGAACAGTCACTGTTTCACAGCCACAGTATTGCTGTGCTTTTGTCAGCGCTCTCCTGCCCTGAGTCACCCAAAAATGTGCTCCCACCTGGTGCTGGGAGCACATCGGGACTGCAGCTTCATCCCGGAGCAGAGCTGAGCCTGGGCCCCCAGCACTGCCTCCCTCCTGCTCCGTGCGGGCATCCCGAGCCCGGGTGGGACACAACCCTCCCTCCCCGGGAGCTGAAGGGATCGGGATGGAAAAAAACCCTCTCTCCCCGGGAACTGAAGGGATCGGGATGGAACAAAACCCTCTCTCCCCGGGAACTGAAGAGCCCAGAACCTTTTATCTCCACTGCCTGCCTCCCGCTCCGTGTGTGCATCCCGAGCCCGGGTGAAACTAAACCCTCTCTCCCCGGGAGCTGAAGGGATCAGGGCAGAACAAAACCCGCCCTCCCCAGGAGCTGAAGGGATCGGGATGGAACAATGGAACAAAACCCTCTCTCCCCGGGAGCTGAAGGGATCAGGGCAGAACAAAACCCTCTCTCCCGGGCTCTGGAGGGCCCAGACGCCCGTATCCGCAGGGATTTCGGCACAGTGGGCTCTGTGCTGCGGAACAGGCAGCCCCACAGGCTGGGGGAGCCAAGGAAGCGATGCCTGGCCGATCTCACAGACCCAAAGCAGGGCACGGCGCCCTGCAGGGCCGGGCGCTCCGGCTCCTTCCAGTCTCCCAAAGGTCACGGGCTGACATTTCGGGAGCGTTACGAGTCATTGTCTTCCCCTGGATGTGCCAACCCTGCTTAAGCGTTACTCCCTTCAGCCACCAGGCCCGAGGCAACAAATTACTCTTTTGTGAGCGGACTGGAGCTGGGAGCTGCTCCGGAGACTGAAAACAAGGCAAGGCAGTTCAGCAGGAATAATGCAGGAGAGAAAGGGGCGATGCATAAAAGCAGCAACCCACGGGAAACACTAAACTGAAAAAGAAGATGCACCTTTCCCCCACTCAGGTCAAAAAATCAAACAAAAGATGAAGTCAGCCTCACTGACAGACCAAAGTAGTTCGGCCTTTTTTTTTGTAATAGCAAGTGAGATATCATCAGTTATTAAAAGTGTCTCAATTCAGACAGATAGAATTCTCCTCCACTAAAACACAACCAAAGGAAAAAAAAAAANAAAAAAAAAAAAAAAAAAAAAAAAAAAAAAAAACACCAAAAAGGCTCAAACCACTTACTTTCCTTAGAAACAGGATCTGCAGGCTTTGTGTAAGACACTGCCCTTCCAGAAGAGTGCGAGCACAGGGAGGCGAGCAGGAGCTGCTCCTGAAATGAAGGGGAGTGAGGGAGGGACCCAGTGTTTAATTAGAAGGCACACCTGGGGATGGTTTGGCTGATTGCATGACTCGGCAGAACCCCACAGCTGCTCCGAGTTAAATCAATTTGTGAGAGCCTTCCACAGCTTTTATCCCTTCAGTACTCAGAACGGCCCAGCCTCCAGCCCTGCTCTCCCTGACATCACTGCCTGCCCAGAGTTATTCATGGGGAAATCTCCTGGGAGGAAAGTCCCTGGCAGCACCCACTTTCTCCTCAGGGACACCTCCAACAGCCCTGAGCAGCCACAAAGTGCAGGAGTCACTTGGCCAAGTTCTTCTGGAAGTATTTTAAGAGTTCTCATCAGGGAAGAGTTAAGAGTTGCAGGGGGTCTATTGCTTTTTTGTGTTTTGATTGAAGGAAAAATTGCAGAAAGGTTGTTCTCCGAAAATTTCTGCAGCTGTAATTAGGGAGTGTTCCAAATGTGTTGCCAATTAGCTTAATTGGTGTGCAGGCTGATTGAGACCTGAGCAGGAAAGGTTCCTTATTACTTAAGGGGAGGAAAGGGAGAAGCAAAGACCCCAAAATTCTGATGAACTTGCTGTGAGGAAGAGGACCAGAGGAAGTACTTGAGTTCATGAGCAGCAGCTCAGGATGAAGTAACAGCTCTGCAAGTACAGAGAATGAGCCCTTTGAAGATTGGTTCCAGCTGTAGCTCACTAAATCCCAGACTAAGTGCTAGACTAATTACGATTTTCAGCTGTCTCTGATTTCATTGGATGGGTCTGAAAATAGAATGTGGTCCATTTGGTGTTAGCTGAGGCTGTGCTGTGAGCTGTAAAGGTGTTCAGCCCCATCAGGACAGTGAAGAGCTGCAATACCAGGCACTGTTTGCCTTCCAGCACCAGCAGTCCAGGCCTCAGGACCACAGGAGTTCTATCACTGCCCCATGCCTGTTAATGCTGGAGTCACAGGCAATTAAAAGGCTCTGGTAAGGTAGTGGAGAAGCATTTATGTTGCCTTTAAAACTAATTTCATAGGTTCACCAAGAAGGCAAACATCAGACAGGTCTGTCTCTGCAGTGAGCAGTGCAGATGTGCTGAGCTCCTGCTGCTGGGGTGTGCACAGACACAAACCCACACTGACACTCCCACCCCACACCTGCTAACCCACAGAATTAAATCACTCCCCACACCACCAGGATTCTGCACAGAAAAGGAAATCCAAACCTGATGCCATAACTGTCTTACCTATGTGAACAGCAAATCTGCTTTTTGTCAGAATAGTGCTGAAAGCAAAGCCCAATTCCTTGTTAGAACGGTGTTGGAAGTAAAGCAAAGCACAGTTCCTTTAATGATAGAGCTTTTGAGGCTCCATGCCCTGCCTGGGACTTCAGTAACAAGAGATTTCGGTGCCATGCAGCTTGGCTGTGCTTAAATTATTCCAGGAAAGCCAAGAGTGAATCCACTAAACTAAGGCTTAGTTGGCATAAGGGAAGCTGAAAATCAGACAAGCAGAACGTTGGAGCTGACAGGGCTCCGTGGTCATACTCAGAGTCCATTTCTCTGCATCTTAAACCACTTTTTAATTTGTTCTGATTTAAGTGCAGCTCCAGACAAAGGAATTCTTCAAGGATTGCCCATGCTTGATCTTAGCATCTCAAGAGACTTTAAGAAATTTAATCTCAAACCAAATCTGCTTTTTTTTTTTTTAATCTCAAACCTTGAACTATGGCCAAGCAAAGCCAAGATCCAGAAACAAACAACCCCCGCTCTCTGCTTCAGCCCTAACTAGGGGGGTCTCTTGGCATTAGTATTTTGCATTCCATCTGAAGTCAATGAACCAACAGAAGGCCAAGAACCAAATCAAACTACAAACCATAAGGACTTTGCCTCGTGCTTGGTGTCTGCTGACCAAAATACGGCTCAGTTCACATCACTGCCTCAAGTACCAAAGATTTTCAGTCTTTACAGTGCAGCTCCAGTAGCTCATCATGGTTCCATGCTGAGGCCAGGTTTAAGTAAAGCCTATGTGAGGGCTCAGCCAGTGCAAAGGTCACCACACCAGCACCACAGTGCTTACCTGACACAGGTGTGCAAATGATGCTGGCAAAGGCAGAGCACTCCTTTCTGTCTGCCAGTAACACTGAAATGAGAAGAGCTAAAGGAGGTAAATGTATTACAATTAGGTGAAAGAACAATAAATATCCTTCTTACATTATTTTAATACTTTTCTCGAAACTTTGCATCACTCAAGTCAGCCCGAAATTTCAGGAGGCTGCTGGAATTCTGACTTTTCTGGCAGAGCTACTTTCCTGATCAAGGTGTGAGCATTAACTGGTAACTACTCCCATTCATATGAATAATGTCCATTTCACAGTTTCAGCTGCAGTGCAACACCCAGTTTGAACTGCTGCCTGTGGAAAGAGTAGATTCAGCACATCTCATTTATGTGCTTATCTAAACTGGAGGCAGCCACACAATATAATTTAGTGTATACAGCACTTTGCTAATAGAGGAACTGTGCACTGAGTAGCTTTTATTCAGAAGGTTTCTGTAGCTTGGAATCCAAGCATTTAATACAGCAGAAGAATTTCATTTTCTGGGGCATGGTTTCTCACTGACACAGGTGCTCTTAAAGCAGAATTTACAGAGTCCATTATCTTCTCAAATAGGAAGCACAAGAAGTGATCATGCAAGAAAAGACATTATAAAAGACTTCACTTAATCTGAGATTTGTGGGACTAGGGCTCCAGTTTCAACATCAAAAGCTAAGTTCCAAGTCCTGCTGCAGGAGGATGTGCAGGTGATGGTGTGTAACTCCAGGAGCTGCCCTGCCCACTGGGACAAACCCTGACTGGAATTCGTACACACTCATTACACAGCACCATTTATCTTGCCTGGTGTCTGAGTGGGGGAGCACACAGACAGTGACAGACACGGAGATCCATGGCCTGCCCTGAGGAGGGAAAGAACAAACACCACACTCCTCATTTGGTGCTGGCAGCGTGGCAGCGGAGGCAGCAAACCCTGGGAGGGAGTAAACCCTGGGAGGGAGTAAACCCAGGGAGTGAGTAAACACAGGGAATGAATAAACCCAGGGAGTGAGTAAACCCTGGGAGTGAGTAAACCCTGGGAGTGAGTAAACCCAGGGAATGAATAAACCCAGGGAGTGAGTAAACCCTGGGAGTGAGTAAACCCAGGGAATGAATAAACCCTGGGAGTGAGTAAACTCTGTGAGTGAGTAAACCCAGGGAGTGAGTAAACCCAGGGAATGAATAAACCCTGGGAGTGAGTAAACCCAGGGAATGAATAAACCCAGGGAGTAAACCCAGGGAGTGAGTAAACCCAGGGAGTGAGTAAACCCAGGGAATGAGTAAACCCAGGGAATGAGTAAACTCCAGAATGCCTGGCTGGGCTGTGCTGGGAGGGGGGCACACACTTCCCTGAGGCTGGAGGGGCAAGCTTGAACTGGAATCAGCTTGTGACCACTGTACTGGAGAGGGAACTCCCTGCTTTGGGAGGAGATGCTGCTGGAGAAGGAAGGGACCAGTCTCTTCTGATTTCTTCACGGTTCAGCAGCATTTTGCTCTCTCTTGGGCACTGGGAACCTTTCCACTCTGAGCACGGGGATGATGTGTGCCAGGCTGACACAACCCCAGGAGCACACACGTCACGGGCAATAAAATCCTCCATGACAAGTAATGGGTTTCACCTTTGGAACAGGAGCATGAGTCAGGGCTCTCTGTGATACATTTCTCAGGAGGCCTTCAATCATCACTGGGGATGTGCCTGTTCCTAAACAGTTCAAAGCTGTCACTTCCCATCTGTTGTTTTATGATAGGAAGACTCATCAAGATACAAACAATAGAAACGGAGACACAGTCTCTGTGTAAAGGAGGTACAACCTGAAGGAGTTCAACTTCATGATGTTGGGGCTCAAGTTAATAAGTAACAGCAAGGTATGAGATGGCTGAATTTCACTGGATTAAAAGGCAGGATTCAGGCCAAAGTGACCCAAGAAACAAGAGGATAAGGAAAAAGCTTTAACTGAGGTTTCTTCTGTTAACAAAGGGATACCAAGGCCAGGTTGGATGGGGCTCTGAGCAACCTGGTCTACTGGAAGGTTCCCTGCCCATGGCAGGGGGGCTGGAACTGGATGATCTTTAGGTTCCCTCCCACCCCAAACCACCCCAAGATTCTGTGAGCCCACCCCAATGAAATGGGCACTGCAGGGTGGGCCATGGCCGGTGCTGCTGCAGCAACCTGCACACAGTGGGACCACACAGAGCGTTCCAAGCACATCCAGCAGCAGACTCCAGAGAAGTACCCAGTTGCAGAAAGGAACAGTCCATGCAGAAGCTGGCCCGGCTGTTAAAGCCCAGGCTGGAAGCACCCCTGCAGCAGTTCAGTGCTGAAAGCCATCAGCAGCCACGGCGCTAACGAGGCACTAAGTAAAGAAGCTCCTGGATGCTGGTAAATGCCAGCCTGGCTGGGGACACTGTCCCTGGCTGCTTGAAACAGGACAAATTACTCTGCTGGCTGTGTGCAGTGCTTAGGCAGTTTGAGTCCCTGTCACAGATTCTGCTGTTGCTAGCACTCTGCCGTGGAAACCGGGGCTAATTACCACAGAAGGCAAGAGCTGGATCATATTTAAGGATGTACAGGTAGATAAATATACTTTCTACCTGCTGGATAGATTCAGGAGATGAAAAGGATAAAGCCCAGCAGAAGCCAGCGTGCAATGGCACTCTGTCAAAGGTGCTCTGAGTTCATTATCACCTCCAAAGGACAGTTCTCCCTGGTGCTCCAGCCATGAAGGTAGCACGGGGAGGTTTCAAAGCAGGTTACATAAAACCTTTTCTTGGCAAAGATCCACGGCTTTATGCTCTGAACCATCTTTTATGTTCTGTTTGGTTTCATTGTTCCATTCGGATCCCAACAATACCAAGGATAATAAATGAGTATGTTTCACAACTTGGTAAGATAGCCAAAATGCCACTACCTACCTAATGAGCCTTATAATTGAGTTGTAATGAATTTTATGTAGTGCTGTGTAACTTGAATGATGCAAGAGACACTGGGAAGATATTTAAGAGGGCAGAATTCTAATACAGTTTTCAAAGGAAGGGGTACAAATAATCACTAGTTTACTCACACAGTTGTTACTCCTGACAGGATTCAATTTAAGCCAATGAGATTACTCATGTGAGTAAGTGTGTCACAGGAATAAGGCTGCAGAAATGAGCCCTGGGACGTAAAGGTGATGATGTTTAGAAAGCTTTTCTTTGTGCAGTATCCAGCTAAAACTGTGCAATGCATTCCTGTGAAGAAATGGTTTGACACGACATGAAAGCCTGGGAGTTCTGAAGTTAATATCCACTTTTAAAAATGTTTTATACTGATCACGATTCCAGCATAAAAGCCACAAAGTAAAGTCTCTATTCTTTTGCTTGCTTTGTCTCTCTATTTGATGCATATTACCTCATTTGGATACCAACCGAAAAAGCAATTAAAAATGAAATTAGGTCAATAAAATCAAAGAAATACTTTCAGGTCTCCTAACTTGCTGACAAACTTTTTAAAAAGTGGAATAGATGACAACTAACAAATAACATGCTTTCACACAAAACAGTCCTTGAAGCAGAACACAGGAAATTCAAACACCTGACAGCACTTGTGTGCGCTTCCAGAATATTCTGAATACATGCAAGATTAAATACAAAGAAACAAAACCCCTCCTGTTTTTCACAATGTTTCGCCCAAGAAGTACATAAAGCCATTTTCCAAAACAAATGGTCCGAAGCCAAGACTTTCAGCTCCTAAACCCCCATAGCTGCAGACACATCTGCAGGAAAACAGTTTGTATCTGAAACATTTCAAAAATGTTTGAAAGCTTTGAGCTTTCTGTGAAATGTTTCTTGCATTAAAAGGCTGGTACAAGACCTGAACAGAACCCACTGCACTTCACAGGCATTTGCATCAATATTTGCATCAATATCTTCTCTGGGTTTCCACTGCTGTGGGGGTTTCAGAATATCAAATGATTTCAAAGGAAATCTGGGTGTGACTTCATTTCATCCAACCATGGATGGTTTTGACACATGCAATCAAAAATACACATTCTGATCCAGATCTCCACACAGCCAATTACACAGGGCTCCAAAGACCTTCATCATCTTCAGATCAGCAGATTTCTCCAGATTTTGGCCATGACAGCAGCCCAGGTACCACCTGACTGCCACAGGAGTACTCTGGATGTTCTCTGCTTTCCGGAGGTGTTCCATGCTGTGGCACCCATCAGAATCCCAAAGCTCTGCTGGTCCAGAAGCAGAGAGGCAAAGCCAGCTCTGAGCTCTGCTGGGATTCCATCTGAACTAAAGGCTTTGTGTGGCTTTGGCTGAGGAATGACTTGGGCCTTACTACCAGGAGCCTCACTTTCTACAAGCAAAATATTCAAAGGTTGGGATCAGGTAATCAAGTGACCTCCACACACCCCGGGTTTCCCAGTCCAGTGGGCAGTGAAACCCCACACCCTCCCAGTGCCACTGTCTGTCCTGTTATCAGGCAGCTCCATCCCTGCAGTTTATAAAGAACACCACTGCCTTTACTCACTCTCCTATTTTTTACGAGCCCGATGCTTGTGCAACCTGGCAGCTTTTTAGCTCAATCATATAAATGTCTTAATACCCCTGCATTGATCTGGAATCAACACAGTTGCCAACACGTGGATAAAAAGCATCTGGAGAATTTGTTGGTTGTTATTTCAAGCTGTTTATTATTCCTGGAGGACTCATATGAACACTCAGAGCTATCATGCCTGCATTAATACTGCTCCCCTGCACCTCTGGGTACAGTAACACTGTACATTAAAGATGCTTTAGAAAATTGTTTGCGAGTTGATATTGCACTGGGATTACTCTGTACAGGCTGCAGCTTTCACTAAATAAATACTGGAGAAGGGCTGGCTGTGAAGGCAGGCAGTCTGAACTCCTCAGCTGGCCTTTGGAACGCAGTCAGGAATAAAAAACAAAGCACTGATATTTACCAAGTTGATTTCAAATCTTGGATTTGGCAGCCCTGTGATGAGCAGAGACTCAGGGTACATTTGTAATGCTGTGCTTGCAGACTGGCACTGGAAAAGATCCTTCCCAGGCCAGGGAGGAGCGTTCTGTGAGCTGCTCTTGTCGCCCATATGGAAGCAGAGATCCCCATTTTAGCACAATGGTGCAGTTTGACACAGAACTATGAAAAAAGCTCCCACGAAGAAAGAGAGGAAAATGAGATGTAAACATGAGAGGAGAGTGGGAGAGAGAGCACCTGAAAACTCATTACAGAACTACTCCAGTGCAGGGACAAACCATCAGCCACAGCTACACAAGTAGGTTCAAGCCAGGCAATCATGCACTACGAAAAATCCTATTAAGTGAAACAGGTTCTGTTGCCATTAGGAAAAACAGGAGCAAAGGTGGGAGCAGGAATCAATCAAAAGGTCCAAATGCAGATGTACAAATGTGTAATAAGTCCATTATTACCACTGAAAATCATTCCACGCTGGAATGTGGCTGTAAGGCCAATCCATTGAAGGAGATGTTCAGGACAAATCAGCACCATGATCAAACAGGCTGCACTCTCCACAGAAGCACTGAGCACTACACCAACCTGAATAAGCACAGCTGGACAGCTCTGCTGATGGGGATTTATGTGATGGATATCAATTTCCACCAGAGACCTGACTGAGCACAACGTCACTCCCCCTTGTGCAAGTGAGTGTTCAGTGACCCGTTGGAAGCCCCAGCCCTGCGTCTCAAAAGACTCCCACTCGTTCAGGGTGGGCATCAGGAGGAGTTTCTTCAGTGAAAGGATTGTCATGGACTACAGCAGAGTCCCCATCCCTGGGCTGTTAGGAGAGGCCTGGACATGGCACTGGGAGTTGTGCTTTAGCTGACCTGGTGGAGTGATTCACTGAAACTGAAACATTCAGAACTGACCTCTCATTCCAATCCCAGAATATTTCAGTCAAAGTTTTCTAACTGCCCAGATTACAGTTTTTGACTATAACCCATTACACTGCTGCTTATTATACCCACCTCCATATTACATTATATATGCATGAACCACATGGTAAGTAAGGAGTATATCTACATATCTATCTAGACCATTATTAATCACATAAGAGGGAAAATGAAAATGATTTGCCAGATGTTATTAAAATGTCCAAGTCATCTTACCCCCCAGCACAGAATAAAAACGTTACTATGTGGTTGTTAATATACAGTAGAAGGGAAATTGCTGCTTCAAGCACAGAAAATATTGTAGCTCCAAGCCTTTGGAAATTCAGTTTGCCAATAAAAACGTTGGAGAACTGAATATTAAGGGTCACATCCAGCATTTCTTCCATATTTCACCTGAGCAGGATTATTAACAAGAAAACTCCGTGCCTGAAGGGAGCAGATGGAGTAAAGAACACAGAAATGATCTGGTACAACAGTGTCACTCTGCAGAATTACAACACTTAACATCAAGCATTTGAATGGCTGTGGCAGGAGCAGTTTCCTCTGAAACCACCAAGTTTCAGCTCCAGTTCTGAGATCAGGAGGCAAAGCAGGCACCTGTGCTATAAACCAGGTACAGAGTGTGGTAATTCCTGGGCTTAGAGCCGATCTCTGTCTAATGCAAGGGTCAAATCCTACTTGACTTTCATGCCCTGAGGCTGTTTCCAAGGAGAGTTTGGAGTGCCCATCAATCCAGCTGCCCTGGAGGCAAGCCTAGACCTGGAGCAGTTTTCCATGGAGGTGTTTGGGGGAGTGATTGGGTGTTAGCTGCCACTTCCCGGCCACAGATTACCTTTTAAAAATCGTTAGTGTACCTGTCTCACAACAGCTCTCCCATTCCCCATTCACTGATGTTTTACACCCCTAACACAGATGACATTCACGCATTTTACGTTTCAGTCTCGGTTCAGGAGAGGGTCCTCAGCAAGGCACAATCAAATCAGCTTCAGCTGTCTGCAGGACCTACTGCAGAGAAGCTGTCAAAGAAATCAGTCATTTCTGCCTCATACAGACATGTCCGTAATCACTGTGCTCCAGAAACCCAGAGAAGAGAGACATACCAAAATATGAATGAAAAATAAGCATGTAAGTGAAAAGGAGCTTTTATTCTCCCCCTCCACAAGGGATGATATTTTTGCATTTATTTATAGCACTTAAAGAGCCGAAGTTGCAACTGGGTTAGTAATAAATTGAATGAAGAAATTCTGGGAAGCCAAGGTACGGCCTCCAGGAAGCATGAGGGCAGACAGGCTGCAGAATGACCCTGAATTTCATGTGTTTGCAGCAAACACCAAATACCTGAAGTGCTGTTCCCAAAGCCCCAGCGGATCGTTTGCAGCGGCTGAAATGAAACCCTGAGCAATCAGCTGAAGGAGAGCACATCCCCTCTTTGTCTTTGATACTCAAAAGCCCCATCACTCTTTCGCACCTCTGTAATTTACATTACAATTCCATTTTTCTCCCAAAGCTTCTCCCCTAACTTTCTGTACCTGCTGAGAGTGCCGAGAGCCCATCCTGCTGTTCCCAGCTCCACACACAAATCTGGGCTGACAGGCTGTTAGCCAGAACTCCCACTCTTCTTCTAATTCCTCCTCAGCGTCTCCCTTTCCTTTTGCTAATGCTCCTGCACCTTCTGCAGTCATTTTTAGCTGTGCATGCTCCACTCCAACTGCAACTTCCTGAAGTTCAAGCAGATGCCTCGTCCGTGTTTGCAGAGCACAGCCTGAATTAGCAGCATTATCTAGACAGCTAATAACAGTTAATATTTACCCAGGCGAGCACAGAGACTACAGTCAGTTCTGGAGAAGTCCTGCTGCTTTACCACAATCCCGTGGGTCGACTCAAGGGCCCCTGGGCCAGCAAATGAGCTCAGGATCTTCACAGGAGCAGTGCTTTGGTCCAGAGGAAATGCCTGCCTGCTCCCAGCTCTGGAGTGATGGGATCTCCCCCGGGGTACAAAACCAGCCTTGCAGGGCTGTGGTGGTGACCACAGCCAGCTGCCAGACACCCACTCGGCCACTCTCTCACTTCCCCTCCTCAACAGGATGGGGGGAAAAATAAGATGAAAATCTCATGGATTCAGGTAAAGACAGGGAGGTCATTTATTCCTCAGCATCTCCAGCAGAACAGACTCGAGTTGGGGGGGAAACAATTTCTTTTCTTGGCAATTTAAATAGATTTGGACAGTGAGAAACAGAGAAAAGTAGAACACCTTCCCTCCCTCCCTGTTTTCCAGGCACAGTGGCACGGCTTTGTTCATACAGCCAGGTTTCTGTGTTTCTGCTTTTCCCCTTCATCACTGCTCACACCACCCCGGTGGATATTGGAGCTCTCCATCTTGGTGACTAAGGGAAACACTTTAAGTCACAGTTAAAATAATGAACTTGGGCCTCCCCTAGTTCTCCCAAAAGGTGATCATACTGCCATTAAGAGTGGAGGATAATTTCTAAATGTTCAAGGAAAAAGAAAGAAAGAAAGAAAAATACAGTATTTCAGCAGTCAGAGGTATCTAGCAAAGAAAAGAAATGGAAAAATGACTTTTTGTGTTGGGCTTCTACAGACCTCCTCAGTACTGCATTTTTCAGCTCAGCCTTATGAAGGGGAACAGCAATTTGTGGTGAGGTTTGCTCCACAGAAACCATGGATTATAACAACATGCATTGAAGGAGCCTGGGTAAATTGCCTCAATGATTCAGATGAAGTAAGAAAAAACATGGCAGGACTGCAACAGCTTTTCTGTCTCAGAGATCACTCCTCCAACCATGCCTTGCTGTGGAGAAAGATGTCTTCCAGACAAAGTTACTCAAAAGCAAAATATGTTCATTGCAAAAATGCTGTACAGCTCATCTCCAGCCAGCCAGCCATCAGCCCTGGTGCAGGAGTTCTTTTCTCAGGAGGGAAAAATTGGAGCTGGAGTTAGAGGAAAACTCCAGTTTTCTCATTTTTTTCATAACCTGGGAAGAAATAGGCACCAAGAGAATAAATTTTCCCCATTCTGTCATGAAATGCTTTTGCGTTGTTAGAAAGGCTACAAAATACTACTGGAATTAAGAAATGAGCCTGAAATGGAAACTTCACTGAGTGTAACTGAGCAACTGCAACCCACGGCACTTGGAGGCTGAGTGTAAAATCCATTTATCCAGCAGGATTTGGGTATCCCACTGCCTGTTTCAGAGGCAGACTGGCTCCCACTGAAGCTCTGTGGAGGAAGGAGAGATCCCCATTTTTCCATATTTCATACAGATCTGATCCACATGCCAGATCTGTATGAAATATGTGATCCATGGGTCTCGGTCCTCCCCCAGCTCACTTGCAGTCACGCAGCTTTATTCTGATCTGCAGCAGAGATGGAAGAATGATCCAAATGCAGCTAAAGCCCCAATTCAGGGAAGCAGCAGAAGGGAAGATATTAGGGTCAAGTCCCCAGCATGACTCCAGAGATTTTGTTGACTTTACCAGCAGCAGAGCATTCTAAAAATACTGGCAAGCTTTATTAGTTGAGCCTGAGAGGGAAATGCATACACGTCTGTGATTTCAAGTTTGCAGCTATATTGCACCTGTTTTCTTGTCTACACAGACCAGAAATAAACTCAGTAACTAACCAGTATAACCTAGCTTTGCATTCTTGTAACAGCCCTTATTTAAGGATGCTGAAGGAAGGCATTATAATAAATATTATCATTCCAATAAACTTTGCAAAAATATAAACAACAAGGATTTAAACAAACAACATAGATTTTCATTGCCCTGCTTCAATTTCTCCTTCCACTCTAATCACCAAATAAAAAAACAACACACAAAACAATTGCAGTTCTAATCTTTCAGCCTGCACTTACAGGATTAAGAGTTAATACTTCTCATAACCGCAGTCTCAGTCTGTTTTCCTGGTGTCTCAGAAAGAAGTAATTGCAATAACTTGCACAGAAATTCTATGGATTTCTTTTTATTTGTCTTTAGATATAAACCTTAAGGACTCAAATATGTTCAAGGTTTCCTCAAAGCCACAGAAAGGTGAAGTTTTTGTAGTAAATGAGAGGTTTATAGCTAAATCCTCGAAACTTCTCAAAAGCCCCAAATGCCATGGGAGTGATTAATCTGCCACAGCAACCCTTCCCATGCAAACACAACCATCCACTGAAGCTGCCCTACTGATGCTGATGCCCAGCAGTTTCCAGGCTTTGAGAGCAGGGTACTCCTGACAGCCTTTGGTAGAAGGGGAAGAAATGCTGTGGGTTTGCCTCCTAATCCTCTTCCTAACCGATCTGGAGTTACCAGAGGAGAACCACAGGTGAATTTCCCCTCACTTACAAACACACACATGGAAACAGAACATTTCTGCAGAGACAAAGGTGTGTGGCAGTGTTTGCCAGGTCCCCTCTGACTCAAAGGCAATCTTCGTGGAGGAGGAGTGTGCCACGTGTCAGTAAATGTGAATGTCAGTGACTGCTACCTGCTGATAAAGGGATGGCAGCCTGCTCTCTCTGAGATGCAGAGTGCCCTGAACACCCTGTGCAGAGGAAAGCTCTGTCTCAGCCAGGCACAGGGATGCTGGTGGGCACTCATCACTGATCACTGCAGTGATGGCACAGCAGGCTGGAAGGACACAGAGGATCACAGCGTTACCTCAGTGCTGTTCAAGCCCCCAAATCTGACCATTCCCAGTGTCTGAAGCCTACAGATGCAAAGCAGACAGTTGCTTTCTTAGCAAACATGCTCTTCGTGGCATGTTTTCTGAAAGCTTTGTGCCCTCAAGGCTTTGCACAGCGCAGGAGGTCAATCCTCTTGGCTGGCAGATGGTGATGAGGCCTCCACAAGAGGGTGAGTGACCATGACCAGCGTCCCTCACCTCTCAGAGACACAACTCAAACATATGTTCTTGTGCTTCACCTCTGTAATGCTGTCACTGTTCTGTTTGTCACTGCTGAGACACGGATGTCACTGTGCAAGCACTGAGTTCTTGCCTCTCCCCTGGGCAGCCTGTTCTGAGCTTGACAACATCTTGGTGATGAAAATTTCCCTAATATCCAACCTAAACCTCCCCTGGCACAACATGAGGCTGTTTCCTCATGTCCTGGTGTTCCTGTAATGTGCTTTGGGAAGAGAAGCAAATCTGCACGGGCACAGACTTTCACAAGGCAGGACAGAGTCTGGCTGTTCCCTTCTGCACTTCTGGGCCCCCTCTGCCTTAAACATCCACATCTGAACGGGAATGATCATCATCTACCATTCTTCAGGGCTTAGGTCACTGAGCCATAAAGCTCCTCCTGCCACTTGGCCAGGCTTCAGTGAAGACTGAGCAGGAGAGAGCCCCTTGAACAACCAAACTTAGAAAATTCTTAGCAAAGAATTCTCTTTGTGTAATTAATGCCTTGACCGCTACCCAAGGATACTGTGAGTGCACACACACTCCCAGCCTGTAATGATTATGCTAATCCAGAGAAGAGAAAAGCTGTGTTGTGTATTAATCAAAGTCATGAGCTCAATTTCTCACTGTTCTTGGACTAAGTGATCAATACAGCAACACTCACTTGCTGCAAGTACAGAGGGGCTCCAGGAGGAATTTACATTTATCTTCCCTGTGAAGGAAGAGCAGCTAAGGAAGGTTCATCATAGCAGGAAGTTAAAAGGAGCATTATTCACCAATATTTAGGAAATGCTGCTCTGTCAGAAGGTTCAGAGTACACGGTCAAACTCCCACCTCCACTCTCTCCAGGGTATCACATACTCTTAAAACCACAAGAGATTCATCAAATGTCTTTGGGGAAGGCTTTTTCTTCATCTCCCAAAGAGCAGCTGGATGCCATTTCCATAAACAAAGGCAGATATTCCCTTTCTCCTGTCTGCCACAAGCTGTACTCTCAGAATGGCAGGGTTATTTCTCTAGTGTAGGAACACACAGCACCAAGTCTGTCCTCCAGCATCCCCCGTGGCCTGGGAACAGTTTCTGCCCACGGGGCACTGCCCCCTGCTCAGCTGCTCCAGGAAAGCCAGGCACACTGATCTGGAGCACCTTATCAAAGCACAGCCAGCATGCCACAGCCAGCTGGGACTCAGTAATGGTCTCAGGGCTGTGTGTGTGCTGTGACACAGGGAATTCATGAAAGTTAGGGAGAAATCCCAGCCACCTCTAAAGCTGGTTTGACTCCATGGGGGGAAAAAAAAAACCACAAAAGAACAAAAGAAACACTGAAACTTTCTTCTGCTGGAACTGACTTCAGAATAGTTTCCAGGAGTAATTTTCAGCTGCTGGCTCCAGTCTATATGAAAGAAAGGAGTTTATTCTAAAATCATGTTCTAGGCAATCCAAAATATACAAAGCCAATGGAAGGTCTTGTGGAAGTCACCACTTGCCTGTGTGGGGCTGACACTGGAATACAAACTGCACCATCAGAGCAGCTGACACACACACTGAAGCTCTCTGGAAACCATCCCAGCTCACAGGGAGCTCTGCTGCATCACTGAGCCCCACAAACCAGAGGAAACTCAGTGTGATGGAACAGAACACATTTCAGTGGGGACTGGGTGTCCTTGCACAAGCAGTCCTTGCTCTCAGGCTAAGCCTCAGTGTCCCCAGGGGAAGGGAAGGGCAGGGAAGGGAAGGGCACGGAAGTTCCGGGAAGGGAAGTTCCGGGAAG
>VWYO01020132.1:197522-239211 GCA_013400275.1 Rhadina sibilatrix
AAGGGAAGGGAAGGGAAGGGAAGGGAAGGGAAGGATTTCCATGCCCACAGTGTGTCTGCTCTCAGTCCCTGAGGGACAAGGGTTACTGTATTTACAGCCAGCCTGCCCTAAGGGCCTCAGCAGGCACAGGCAGGCAGGGTCTCTGGCAGCCCAAGCCCCATTCTGCCCCCGGTGTAGCCCATGGGAGCCCCATGGGTACCAGAAGCTCATCAGGAACAGACACGGGCCTTGCAAAGACCTCGGTGAGTCATCTCTGCCCGTGAGCAGGGAATGGGAATGTATCTCCCCAGGACAGTGTGAAGAGATCGATAAGTATTATACTCTAATCAGCAGGTAATAGGACTTAAGCAGCCAGTCTTGTAAATAGAGCCATTAGCGAACTAATTAAAGGAACCATTAATAAACGCATCCGAATTGATTTCAACTTTTCGAAAGAGTAAGAAGATCATAAAAAAGAAAATTCTGCTTTGAGCATTGTGCCAGCTTGCAGGGCAGCTGAGTGAACAGCAGAAAATGAATTTTCTTGTTACAAGCTGCCTGTACAAGTTAAACTGCTTGTTACCTGGTACAGTTATTTACTTCATATATATGTAGATCCTGAAGATCAATTTTTCAAATATTTGCCTTTTTTAATGAGTCAAAGATACATCATCTCAACAAAGCTATTATCCCCCAACTATGAATTTCAAATTCTTTCTCTTTTTTGATACACCAAGAAGGTAAACCATAAAATAAAGAACTCAAATGCAAAGTCTTCTGAAGGTAATTTTAAAAACAAAACAGATGTCAATTTTTAAAGATCCCATAAAGGCTTGCCATGTTATGGAATAAGATCAAGGAGAGCATTATATGTGCTGGGAAAGCAGAAATGACTCTCATTAGAAAGTTTCTCCTCCTGCTGAAATCTGAAGAGATAAATTCCGTTTCCTTTTAAAGCAAAATAAATCCAGAGTAATCCCTCAGAAACGGCTCCACCATTGTATCAAGGTAACAAGTAGCTGAATTTAGTCAGGGTTCTTGAAAATCAGATTAAAATTAAACCCTGCAAGTGCTACCTACACACAGAGTGTCCCATTTGTAGAACAGGTTCCTCAGGCTTTAATCCACAGAGGACAGAGGGAAGGGCTGAGATGAAGGCTGGGTGTTGTTAATGAACCTTTCCAAGGGTCTGGTTCATTAAACACCCCCAGAGTGCCCTGGCACTCCCAGGGGCTGTGGCACACGCTGGGACATTAAACTGGGCACTGTTCTGTTTCTGCATTTGGGAAAATCAAAAGCATATGCAGGATTTCTTTCAGGGCTCTCCCCTTTCATCCCCTCGCGTTACAGTCTGAGGCACAAATCCCAGAGAATTTGTCTTTTACCCACGTGGAAGGAAGGGGCTGTGGCTGGACAGCAAACCTGGAGTATTTTGTCCTATCAGGGAAACATGAAACATGCACCCAACGTTCCCCTGCCACCTGCAGGGAGAAGTCAAGTAGAATTTACAGTTCAGAGAGGCAAACACCAAGAGCTTTGGGAAAGGCTAATTTAATACATCTGTCACACTCAATTACAGAGGCTGCAGTAATCCAACACATCCATTGTTTTTCCCTCTTCAGACAGAAAAGAGCCAATTGCCCAGGCTCAGAATTAAACATCTGTTTCACAAAAGAAAAATATTAACCTCCGAGTTTCGTTATGAACCAATAAAATCCAGTCATTCAGCACTACTCAGGAACAGGTGTTTTCTCCATTACACAAATTGCTACAGCCAAATCCTCAACTTAAGCCACTGCAGTGATTGAATTTTGAAGGTACCACGTGGGCTCTTATCAATGCAGGGATACAGATGCTTCATTTACTAATACAATATATTTATTTGAAAACGTTCTGCTGTGGTTACATAGCTGTAACTAAATATTTAGATATAACACAATCAAGTATTGTGAAAGAAAGAAACACAACTGGCAGCTTTACATACTGGAAAACACCAAACCATGTTTCCATATTAATCACAAGGCCTTTGAACAGTACAACAGTTATTTCATTGTTTTGTTATCCATCCTCAGTCCATACAAACCAATCACAAATAAAACAGGAAGCAGTCCTAACCATCACTTTTTGCTTTTAAGTTAACCACAATCCTGGAAATAAACCATTTCATACTGGATGGGGTTTAGTCAGGCTCCTCAGGAGCAAAAGGAATGGTGAAATTCCTCAGTGAGGCAGACTCTGCCCTCAGTGCTGCCACGTAAATCCAACGTGACCGAGTCACTCTGCATGAGCTGAGCACTCCCTTCTCCTCCTTCCAAACTCTCCCAGACACCAAAGCAATGAAGTACAAAGAGCTGTGACTTGTTCTCCAACTCAGCTCAGCATGAGCAGCAAGCAAAGAGAGCACTAATGGAACAGCAGCAACCACGAGGCCAGCAAATGAGCTTTAACACAAGCTGCAACCACCACAAATCAAACTCTTCTGAACTTTCCCTTTCTCGTAGGCTGCAGATCTGAAATCTGAAATCATCCTAATTTAAGAATATTAGAAATGAAATGCTGTGAAAAGGAAACATAACTCACACTGGTTTAACCATGGCACCAGGAATTCCTTGCCTAAGCAATGTTTTCTAGAGTGCTTTCCCTGCAGGCTTTACCTGAGATGGGCACAGCACCTGGGTTGGTGTTTTCACTGATTGCCAAGCTGTCCATACAAATTGCAATTTGATAGTAAAAGCACATCTCTGGCTTCTCAGCCTTTCAGGGATTACATGAACAAAGACTTACATTGAAATGGCAAAGAAGACCAGCCCTGGAAACTGTTTGCAGTGTCACTGGGTAACTCCTGAACCCTCCCCTGGGAACAGAACTGCCCTGGCCTGGGTCTGTTTATCACAGAGTTCAGGGGGAATTTTGAAGGCTGATAACTTGAAGTAAATAAGAAGATAGAAAGACTGGAATGACTGGTGAATGATCAAAATTAATCTGTGTCAGTCTCTAAGCACAAAAAGCATTTTGCTTCTCCAAAGGGTCAAGAATTTACTCCATTTCAAAGCACATAATTACGAACCCTCTTCTGTTTCTTGAGGACATTCATGATGTAGTAGAGATTTTCAAAAAGTATTCTCTGGCATTTCTAAAACTGTGCCTATAGTGTATTTTAAAAAGCCTTATGTTAGCTATCTCTAAACATATCTTTACATCTTTTTATACTCATGCCTTAATAGGCAACTGCAAAGTGAGTACTAAATAGCTCCTCAAAAGTATGTAAGGATTAACAGTCCTTAAACCAGATGCACATTCCAGAAATCAAAACTGCAAAAAAGCCATTTAACCCAACAGAAACAACAGAGGCACAGGACCTGGCCAAAATATGAAACTTCATCAGGAAAAATTAGCTCCTGAAAGTCTGTATATACTACCAGGACCATAAGAAGGTTTTCTCCTCAGAGTCTCCTAAGCAAAGTTATCAAAAGGTTACAATTTGAGGCCAAATTCCCTTGAGAAGGAAAACAAATCTACCAAAATAGCTACAAACACATCCCGTGGATTAAAGGTTATATAAAAAGCCAACAGGTCAGAAATACCTCTCTTCCTCCTCTCCCTCCACAATTCTATCTAATTAGATTGAATGCCTTTTTATTTTGCTCAGTGCAGAGAATTCCTGAAATCCCAGTTTAATCAAGCCTGAGTCCTACTACTCCTCTGAGGCACCATTCTCTTCAAAGCCATAAACTTCAGCTGGGGTTATGTTCATTTTACAGTATTTCCCACCCCCCCTTGAACTAATAATAACAAAAATCTGACAGTATCCCAGTGTCTCACCTACGCTTTATTAAAGCAATTAATTTCTGATCCTTTAAATATTCTCCTTTATGCCAAGACCTCTCTGATTTGCTGCTGCCAGAGACGTTTAGAGCAGATGAGCAGCAGGAGGATGCTGAGGCTGTGAGTGCCTGGGGATGGGTGTGGTACCATTCCAAAGGATCCCACAACTATGCAGAAACAGGCATTCGCTGTTCCCTCAAACCGAGAGCCAACTTATCACTGCACAACCCCAAAGACAGGGCTTGAAATCTGACCTTTTGGATTTGATTGCAATGCTACCAGCGTTACAGCTGCTTCCATCACAGCTGCCTCTGGCCAGAAGAGGCATTGGGCTGTGTAAAGTTACAAAGTCCTTCTCTCTGTTACACAGGGGCTCAGACAGGAGCTGATTCTGGTGCATTAAAAAGGCCCCAATACTGGGCACTAAAAACACCCTAAAGCTCAGCAGAGAGGGACCCTTACCAAGGTAAAACAGGACCTGCTTGACAGAGAACCAGAAAACTCAAACTGCAAAGCAACAGCTTTTCATTACCAAGGTGACAAACAACAGGAACAAGCTTTGCCCTTCGAAAGGTGATCAAAATAAGGAGAATGCTCCTTTTAAAATGTGCAATCCTAGACTCAGTACGAAGGTGAAACGATGAATAAAGGTCTAATTGCATGTCTGATGTTAGAAACGGAGAGACCAGAGGGCCTTACAGGCTGTAAAAACAGTAAATTTGTTAGTGGCTTTAAGACCTGAACTCTGGACAACAGTGTCACCTCTCTTGGAAACAAAGGCAGGGACCAGCAAAGCCACAGCCAGCTCCCTCCACACCCGGCCAGGGTGTCCTGTTGCATTCCAAAAGCAGTGGCCAACTTCACCTCTCTCGGGATTACTTTCCTCCCCCAGTCCTTTGCTGCTCCTGCCTTCCCCTCCCAGATAAATCAATAAAAGAAGTCTTTGTCATGGTAACTGCGGAGCTCCACAGACAGACAGCCTCCCAAGGAGAATTGTCTCTGAGCACGAGGCCCACCAGATATTCCAAGGAAAGTCTCAAGGGAAATGAATATCGAATTACTGCAGTGCCTTAACTCAGGTCTCAGTAGCCAAAGTCTCTAAAATGATCCACAATCAGCTCACCTGCCTGAAGCTTGTAAGAACACGTGAAAAAACCGGCTGCGTGTAAACTTCTTGGTATGGGAAAAGGGATTGTTTGCTAAGAACTGGAGGCTGGGTCTGCTTGGAGTGTGTCTGATTTAACAGAATGCCCTGCCTGTCATCTTCCAGGGGCCACCAGCTGTGGAGAGGGAATGCTGTGATATTATCCAGCTCTGAAACAATGTAAGAGGAATTTAATTTTAGAAGGCAGATATGGATCGTTCTGTGTATACAGGAAGCATGAAAGCTTTATTTGGGAATGATAAAAAACTGTCTTGCAAGACAGCACTCCTTTTTGCAGTCCTGGGGAAGGGAGAATGCAGCTCAATGCAGATCAATGAAAATCTTAACAACAATCCAATCGATGTGAATCTCTTTGGAAAGGACATCAGGACTGCTGATGTGCCTTTGCCTTAGGGAAAGGCTGGGCTGTTTGGCTGCTTCTCCACAAACCCCTGAAATTCCTGATGCTCTAATCCAATCTAAACTCCTGCTGCACACAGGACTGCCACCGTATTTCCTAGGATTTTTTTTTTTTTTNCAATGAAAATTCAGGTTTGGCTCTAACATACAAAAATGTGGAAGAACCTGATATCTGTAAACTATTTCCAGATAGTTTTAAATCCATCTTGAGTTCAGCACCGTGGACATGGGTTTGGAGTGAATGATGAACTTTCAGATACTCGAGACTGATCTGAAAGTGACTTCAAATTTCAAGACAAAGAAGTTCTGCCGTCAGAAGATAACACAGGGAAATTGAATAGATACAGGGGAACAGAAATTGTGAATTCATCAATTGTATCCATGTCTGTTGTAATAGTAACACTTCTTACACCACATCAGCATCCCTGAACTCCAGGCAAGATTCTATCCGCTGAGCTGGGAGCATTTTGGTCCTTAAATTAAAAACTAGATGCTCCTAAAAACCTAGCCTTCATCTACAGAGGGAAGAAACGCGTTGTTCAACAGATGTATCAATGCAATGTTATCTTAAAAGCAGGAAAATAATCAACCAAGGTAAGGACTTTGCTACATCACATATTCACCAAGTATTACATGCTTGCATGTTTTATTTAATTACATGGAAACGAAAGCTATTTTAATTAAAGAGAAGGCAGCTGCACAAGCTAGAACTGGAGAGTGAAATGCCTTAAGCAGTTCTTTGGAGGACTTCACAACGTCTGACAATTTCAATCTATTAGCCATCCCTCTCTCCACAGAGATCACGATTAGCCAGCAAACTTGCCCTTTCAATTCACTCAAAGCTTCAATCTATTCCATCTGTGCTCCCTGAACCTTTCATTTCCAATAGGTTCGGGGTAATTCCGAGCAGCCAGGGAGGCTGACAAGCTCTGCCTTTCTTTCACATCCTCAGGGCTACATGCTGACATCTTCGAATGAACTTAGAAATAAATACAATATCACTGCTTTCACACAACAACATCATTTATTTGAATTCCATTACGGAAGCACACAGGTGTAATTAGGAATTGGGCCATGACTCAAACAGCCACTTGCCCTCATGCTGGTCTCACCACTCTGTTGTAATGGAATAAAACCCTCCTGTGAGCTCCCGGTCTGACCTAAAGGCTGAATGCCTGGAGAATCCAGATGGACAAAAAAGGCAACTCTGATGCAGATCAGTCAGCATTTGTAAGAGTCCCTGCACCTTACACACACTGCATAGCAGGGACAGATCTGCAATTCCCACATGGAGTCTGTTTGTTGGTGAGTGATCCTGGAGGTGGGAGAGAAGCAGGAAGCCCACACAAGATGTGAGGAGCATTTGGACTTCAGAGTCCAGTGAGAGCACCAGTTCAGGAGGAAGGAAAGAGCCAAGTGATGAAGAACTGGGCAGTGTCTGGGTGACAGGCCGGGGTGAGATCCCACCCAAGAGCAGTCTGAGAGCCAAGGAGAAAGCACCAGCCTGGCCCACATCCACCATTATGGAATCCTAAAGAGGCTTGGAATGGAATCCACAAATATGGAATCAGAAATCCCATGAAAGAGGGATGCTCAGCTTTTTGGAAATGGTTGCAACATCAGCCATGGGTGATGGCAGAAAGTGAGCACAGCTCTGTGACTGGGGCAAGGACACAAAACCTGAAGAAAATCCTGCGTCTCCCATCTTCATTTCCATCCTGCAGCCTCTGTCATCCCTGCTACAGAATTCAGCTCCTCAGAATTAGTGTGGCTGGATTAAGAATAAAAAGATCATTTCCAAAATCTTTCAACTCACCCATCAAAATGCTCAGCACACAGGTGAGTAGCACCCACTTAGGGTTGGAATACTGCAGCTGCATCCAAAATTATAAAATGTAGTGATCACCACATTATCAGTGATGGAGGGAGGCTTTCCCTCCCCGTGAAAATATCAACTGTCCCATGAAAAGCAATTAATGAGGAAGAAGGGACTGTTAGTATTCATTATACAGAATTGCCGAACTCTCATGGCTTTATCCTATTATTAAAATGATTACCATTCTCTTGTTTAAAAAGTGTCTCTGTTTTGTAGCTGCAATGGGATGTTAGTTTGCTGAGGCCTACCAGCTGAAATGGCAATTAAAAATATACCAGGTGATCATTGTCAAGCTTTGTTCCATTTTGCCTGGTTTCTCTGCTTGAACACCAGCTAAGGTCGAACACCACCTGGTTCTATAATCATGATGTTTTCTGCAAGGGAATGACAATGAAAGGCCTGGGAACAGATTACTGGATGTACAGTTTGATGCTACAAAAAGAAAGCTTTAATTGCAGCCTACAAGCTTTTTCTCTTTGGTCCCTTCATTTTCCTTTAGATCAAGGAGCTCAACCACCTCAATAAGCAACTGCAGTATTACTGCCTGCAAAGAAAAACCCCAACCTCTATAAATGAGGAAAAAAAATCAGTTTTCAGCTGTCTCTGTGAGCTCTCTGCATGGCTCATTACTCAACTGCAGAAATGCCAATGCCACACAGGAAAGAGACTGCAGCAGCCCCAGCTGGGGCTGACTCTGCTATGAGCAGCTCTGCCATCCATGCTCCTTTTCAGATCACATTCAGCCCAGTAAAGAATTATTATAATTTTTTTCCTGTTTACAGCTTACAGTCTAGATTTCAGTGAACACAATCCAACACACAAACTACAGGAAAGCACCACTGGCCAACCACTGCACCTGCACTATCCCTGTTAAGTGAGGGGGTTTATTTCCAGGAAAGGTCGGTCAGAACCACTTTCTATAGCCAAATTACAAAAATTCTGAACATTGTTCCTGTGAAGTTAGACCTTGACTCCTGAAGGCTTATTGTTTCCAGCTGTGTTTTCACAGCACTTAGCAGAGTTTTCACAGCAATGCTGTGTGGTTTCATTGTTTCCTTCTCTCGAGCTGCTGGCACCTCCAGGAGCACACAATGCAGCGTTTCTCTGCTCCCAGCTGATGCCTACTCGTGCAGGGCAGAAGGCAAGTTCTACTGCGAGAGCTGAGAACGAAACAAAAACCCTCCTGCTATCACCCTGGGCCAGCAGGTCAAGGGAAGACACTGAGAGTATTTGGGAAGTGTGAGAGCTTCCATTATGCAAAGGCTCGAATGTGTAGAGAGACTTTTTACTACTGGGAAAAAGAGGTGAGAATGATGAGGCTTGTGTGCATGTGAGAACATCTTACCGCAAAACAAAAAGGAGTTATTTTCAACCACTGAATGCAAAGGAGTAACTGAGAATCAATTGTTCTGATTTTCCTTTCAGGCAGGTGAAATGAAGTACAAGCCATTTCACATGAGACTATTGAGATTATCTGTCTTGGGTGCTGCAACTTGCATTCAGCATAAGCAAAATTAAGATTTATTTATTCCATGAAAATTTGCAGTAGTTTAATATTTGCCTCAGTCTGAAACTGAAGTGTAAAGAAGGAGTTGTGTCCTCTTAATTGAAATTGCTTTAATTAAAATGAGGGCAACTGCAGTTTGAAGGAATACAAGTTTCATAGGGGAAGATCAAGCATTTGTGTAACTGACCCCATCAGACCCCTGGGATGGCCCTGGCGAGGGCTGTGCACACCCTGTCTGCCTGGAGCAGCCCACAGAGCACAGCTGCTGATTTTCTTTCTCATGCAACTTTCACAATCCCACCTTCACTATCAGTTCTTACTCTGCAGAGGAGTAGCACAACACAGAGTTTGAGCTTTATTTCTTCTTTTTGCCTTCCAACTTCCATAAATTTCTTCTTGCTTGCCCTCAATCTTAATTTTCTGGGCTCCCAGCCTAGAGTTTCAATTATTTTCTGATAACTCGTATAGGTCAGTACTAAAGTTCAATGTCATCTCTAAATCTAAGATTATATATGGTCTGGTTTGCTGCGTGATTCCTTCCGTTCATCCCACTGCTGGAAACAAAACTTGCTATTGGAAGGAGAACAGCGGCAGCACTGACCTATAAAGAAGGGGGCAAGAGAAAGTGCAGGAATTATGGAGGGATTCACTTGCTGAGTGTCTGAGAGAAACATTTATTCAGAAATTGGAGAAGAAAATGACGAGGTACTGGAAGTAACATTTGCTGAGGCCCGGTCAGGTTTCAGCTAGAAGGAATACAGTGATCAGCTCCTCCTAAGACAGATGTCAGAGGAGGACAAAAGATAACTGGAACTGCCACAACAATTCCACAGGCTCCAGAGATTTTGATAGTGCCTGTTTGTAGGGAGAAGATAGAACAAGTGGGAGAATGAGTAGTTCTTGTGACAAATTGATCCCAGTGGCAGCAAACATCTGCAGCAAGTCAAAGAGAGGCCCAACAGGGGCAGAGGGAACGGTGCAGTCACAGATGTGAGGACCAGAGGGCTGCTCTTCTCAGGCAGGGAACAAATGAGAATGTACTTGTTATGAAAAAAAGGATGGCTTTAGCACTTCACAGGATGAACTGAGACGCTGGAAACGCCCTCTTACACCAAATAACATCCTGCAGGACTCTTTGAGCATTTGGAGGGGACTTCTCTTCATCCCTTGATCTTCACTGTCTCCCAACAAATTTCCAGACAAGTTGTAGGCCATAAACACCCAGGAGAGTAAACTACCTGAGAAATGATCATCTGACCTTACTGCAACAGCTAAAACCCTACAAGGTCTGGGAACGCTCCCCTTGCTCCTAAATCTGGATTCACTGCTCCGCGCTTGGGCTGCCAAAGCCCAGAGCTGGCAGCAGTGCAGACTGGCTGCCAAAGTCATCGTTCTTTTCTGGAGCTGCTGAAAGGAGAATGGTTGAAGAGAATCTCTTCATGAACCATCATTTTATTATTATTGATGCAGCTTGATTATTTGATGAGAACCTATAATGCACAAGCAGACATTCTGAGCACCAAACTATAAACACAGGAACAAAGGTCTGCTATATTTAGTATTCTCCACTTACAAGCATTTCTCTTTCTTCAGGGTCTGATCCAAACCAAACTCACAGTTCTGATAGGAATAGATGAAAGGATGAAAGGAGCACATGACTGCATAGAAATAGAATGAAAACAAACAAATACATGCTTCACCAGTGATTATTGTACCATTACTCTGATCTACTGCTGCTCAGATAAAGAGGCTAAATAAAAAGGCAGGCAAAGACCCAGCTGATGCTGATATTTGTATCATAAACTGCTGCAGCTGAAACAGCAGGGAACATCTTCAGCAATATCCAAAGTTATGACAGGACAAATGGGGAAAAAAGGTAACAGCAGCAGAAACATCTGTGGGAGACAGCAGATCTTAAGTATTTACCTTAGTTAGCTTTGGACAAACAAATAATTAACAACAATGAAGGAGCACTGAGATACCACTCTAAACATCAGCCTGGTGGACAGCATTTGGGAAATGCCACCTTCTTTGTCAAGGGAATTCACAGTGATATTTTCTTTGTATTTTTTCTAGCCTGAAGCTGGATCCAGGTCAGATTCCATGTAATTTCAAATAAAAGAACCTAAAGACTAACGAACAGGACTGTGTCTGAGTCTCTGAGTGTTCATACAAGTTAGCTCAGAAGGTCAGAAGAATCTGTTTGACTCTTTCAATTTCCATGTCCCATCAATAACACAGGGACCAGCCATCAGTGTCCCTCACCATCTCATTACCACCACTGCCCACTATCTTCACAACTTACCAAACTGAAGGAGCTTAAAATAAACCCCAAAGACTTGAAGGGACAAAGAAGGAATGAAATACTGCTAAGATCTGGACCATCTGTCAAAAAACCTATTTTTTCCTAAGTGGTTTGTTGCATTGTTAATACAGACATTGAAAATATTTTCTTTTATAGTTTATTAACACAGATTACAACAGAAATAAATACAAAAACATCTTTATGACATCTTCTTATAAAAAGCTTTTTATGTTCCCTTTATCATGCTGCTGTTTGAAAGGGCTTACATAGCAAATTAATTGTAACACCAGGGAATGGCATCTACTCAGTCTCTTAGAGTATTTTAATCACACAGATGCTTTCATATCTTTATTTTTTTTTTCCTTATCCCACTCTTCTTTTCTGTTCTTACAGGCCTCTGAGCAGTTCATGCTGTCCAGCAATCAGAACATCACATTCCAATTTTTAACACAGATGCTAGAAATTAATTATCTTCATGTGGCAAAATGTACAGCAGATGCTGTATAGCTGCAAGTAAACCAGGTCCTGCTCTGAACACCTCGCATTCTGAGCAGACAAGACAGTTTAATAACAGGGAAAGCAGGGAACTGGAGTGATTTTTCAAAGGTTACAGAAAGCCAATGGGTACCCCCACTCCTAAATCACCATCATGAACCACTACATTCCTCTGCTCTCATAAAGAAGAGAACTCTAACAAGGTAAAACGACTGCATTTTTGTAAAAGGAGAATAATGCCTGCCTTAAAAAATGGGATGGAAAATAATGCTTTGTAAAGTCATTTAAAAAAATAAACCAGTACTATTAGAAGGCCATTCCAAGCTATCAGTCATTTTCCCACTTTAGAGCCTATCAAACAGAGATACTTCTACTCCACAAAATGTCAAACAGTATGAAATCCTCAATTCTGTTGGAGACACCGGTGTTCGTGTGTGGCTTGTCTGAAGAGATTCTGTTTATTTTTAAAAATCCCGAGCATGCTGCCAGGGCTGTAGTACAGCCTGGCTCAGTGGAAACCCATTAAAACCACTTTGCTGGGCAGATGGTGTCAAAGAGTCAGGAGCAAGAACAGAATCCCACTGTGCACAAGTGTTCAGTATGCAAGAAATCATCTCCTATCAGACAGTGCTGCAGGGGACACAGGCAGCCACCGAGGAGACAGCAGAGCACAGCAAAGTCAGGGTAGGCTCACAACCCAGAAACATGGAAAAGGACTTGGAACAAGGGAGCACGAACTGAGGAACCCCACGTGAGCAAGGGCAGATCTGTGCAGAGCACCAGACCGAGCTTGAAAAACAACACACTGCTTTTATTCACTGAAGGGGTGACCACTCTGTGTCATTGACAGGGACAGCACCACTTCAAAGACTCAAATAAGATTTTGCAAAGTGCCCACTACATTTTGGACCCCCATCTTTCCCACCCTGATTCACAGGCTCGCTGGGCAGTTGGCATTGCAGTCGAGTTCTGGAAGTGGGCACAAAGAAACTCATCAGTGACACCTGGAAATGGCCATGAGAGTCTTAGAAGAGGACAGAGCTTGCAAGCCACCTGCCAGCCGTGCTCTAGCACAGCAGTACCCTGCAAGGCTCCTCTGGCTCGTGTTCCCTTCCCACTCTTCTGGAGAGGGCAGGACAAGTGTGTGCAGTGTTCTCAGACGAGTGGCTAATTCTATAGGTGAGCACAGCACCTAACAAAGCCCCTAGCTCTGGGTTAAACAGATCCTAAGCTCAACAAACAGAGGGCAAAGGAGTGTGAAAGCATTCCCTGTACTCTGCACCACGTGTGCAATAAACGTCCAGTGTGTGTGCACCTCTTTCCTCTGCTGGGCACAATCAGCTGCTCAGCTCTGCCCCAAGCCCTGTATTGTGGACACATAAAGAGATCCTTCTTCATCCTCAGAACTTGTGGCCCTGAGCAAACTAGATCCTGTTTTTATTTCTGAGAACAAGGCAAGGATGACAGCAGTGTAACTGCAGGTACATGGTGTATTTCCAGATTGATCACCCTGCAAAGTTTTGCAGAGCTGGACAGTTCTTTCAACAGTAGCTCCAAACACAATCTACAGAAACAACACCAAGCCCTCCTTCAGAGCAGGAAAAGCAGACAATATACCCCACTGCTAGCAGCAAAGCAGCAAGTTAAATTGGGAATCTGACACACAGACAGGAAAGATAACTACCCCATGTGTACCAGCAAATCAAACTTAACCAAGCAAGGCTGATTACATTAGGACAGAGATGCAACACTAAAGGATAAATACAGATATTTCAAATATAAGCAGATGCAAATCACCATTATTTTCATGAAGACAAGTCGAGTGAGTCACCATGGCTCAGCAGAAAATGGAGGATACAATTATGTGCTAATCCAGAATCTTTGGTAAGTGAGTGGATTGAAGACTAACTGGAATTGTTTCCTTCCCTATATTGTGGATTAGATCAATATTCAGAGACACCACTGACTAGTTACCTCTGCCAGCTCTGGGTTCCTCCTCTTGCACAATGAATTTACATAATGGATACTGAAGACATAAAACCACACTTTTAAAAACATAAATAAAAAGCATGTGATGTTGAGGCCCCACAAAATTCAAGGTTTTGAGATCATTTAGCCTTAGATGAAACTACACTCCGTGACTTGGAGGATTTTTTTTAGCATGCAGGACATGCAGACTCATCTGTGTGATTATCTGGACATCTGCCTTGCTCCTCAGCAAGAGATTTGCAGACTGTCTGCTCAACAGTCTGCCTCTCTTTAAAGCAAATACATCAAAAGGCAAGATGTGGAGCATCCTGGTTCAGCTGGAGAGGAACTCCTGTTGCTCCTTGGTCCATCTCAAAGCTGTGTCCCCCAAGGGTAAGGAGTGTGCTGGCATCTTTCCACACCTCTGCCTGTGGTGCTTGTTATTATTACCCCTGCTGCCTTCTTATACATATGCAGCTAACTGATTTAGTTTGTTGTTTTTGTAAGAGCTACACTATTCAATATCCTTCCCCTTCCCACAGTTTAGAATCCACAGGGTCATTTTCAGATGCGGGTCTGTTTCACTTACGAACCATTACCAAAGGAAATTTCTGAAACACTTTAACCAAAACATCCTTGTGGCAAAGTCTTTATTTGCAAATAAACCCCCAAATAACTAAACAAACCAAACCAATTCAAAGTAACTTTAAAAACAGAGCCAGAAGAGCCTATCAGAAGGTGAAGTGACTACAGGAGGAGGAAAGAAGCTTCTGTTTTGTAAATCTGGGGAAATGTGGCAACGCTGAGGAGACCACAACCAACCTTTTATATACACTGTTTGTACAAGAAACGAAAGTGCATTTTGCTGAGCCACTTCCAGGGAGACCATTGTCTGCAGCACAGAAAACCCCCTCAAGGAACCTTTCTGAAAACCTTGATTAAACACTCCCAGCAGTGAGGGTGTGAGAACAAACAAGCATCCTCTGTGTGCAGAGAGAAGCTCTGAGGCAGTTAATTGACCCCAGAGTGCAGATGCCACAAGTGACTGGCAGGGTTCTCCTGCTCTGCTCCACTGAGCCATTGCTCAGGGGTGATTTAAACCAACCTCTGCTGCACTGGATCACAAACACTCACACCAGCAGTGCCGTGTCTGAAGCACCGAGGCAACACCAAACAGCTCACAGCAGCACTTTCGACCACCAGTTAGTCTCACTACAGTGGTTTTCCTCGGCCCTTTCAAGGAAAAGAGCCATCTAAGCTTCTGAAAGAAATGCAGAGCATCTTGCACAGCGCCCTGGTTTTGGTATTGTCACAAAGGTCTTTGTTTACGAGCAGGCACAAATTGGGATGCAGTCTGAAAGCAGCCTTGTTACTTCCATTTCCTCCCCTCGCTTTTTCCTCGCTTGCACGCAGAAGGTTTCTGGCACTGGTTTCACAACACTGCTCAGATGTTCTATGAATCACCACTGGTGTGTGGGCTACAGGCTGAAAAATACCACTCCAGAGAACTCTGTCTCCTCTGAATTAAAGCCTGCTGAAGGCACTGAAATCCCCTCTCCTGCCTGCCATGGGCTCAGGATCGATAGCTGGGCGTAACTCCTGTGGCAGAGCTGTGAGCTACACCCTCCTCTGGGTCCAGTTCAGCTCAGAACACAAAACCTGGAAATGGAAGTTTGCACTGATACCACACAGGCACTGCTTTGGAAGATGAAGAGTTTCAATCCCTTGGCTCTGTGGGGCCATCAGACCAACACCTTACACCAGAATTAAGCCTATTCAATAAAAGAGGAAATCAGGGACATGGAGAGGCCAATCCTCATTCTACAGTTAACTGTGCCCAATTTCAACCCCGGAGTGAAGTCGCCTAACATCCTCAAATATGTACTTTAAACTGCTCATGATAATTAGTGTTATCTACGTGTCTCGGAACTGCTTAAAATCCACTTCATTTGGAGCTGCCATTAATAATGCAGGAGGCAATACTACCAAGACTGGTGAAAATCAAGTCATTTAATGCACCACTTTATAAAGCAAACTTGTGATGGATCTCAGCTGCCTCTTCAGCTTCCCTGCAATCAATCTGTCTGCAGTCATGTTTATGTATTGTAGGACCCGTGATAGACTGCCACTAGACTTGGCATCCACAACCACCTCAGGAGCTTGATTTAATGTGAATGCAGCATGAAAAATCAGATTATCTTTTGATTCTCTCCTTTATTAAATAAAACTGATCTTGATTGAATAAAGCTGCTTTTATTAATATCTCAAACATTGGTTGGTGTCACAGAGCCTGCCAGTCCTATGGAACTAATAAAAGAAAAGACAGAAGTAAAAAATGAGAAGATTACAGGGAAATATTAGAAACCAAATCACATTAAGCCAGTATTGCAGCTGACAAATAAAACACGGGTCTAGCGGTGGAATTTTTTTGTTTAGCTTGAATTTATTATTTTTACTGAAAGAAAAGGAATCAGAATGGCGCTCTTCCCACAAGTACTCTGTGGCAAGCAACACAGCAAGAGCAAAAAGGTAGAAGTTGTGTTCCCCTTCCCTTTTTTAGAGTCCCAAACAACTTCAAGTTCAATGCAGCTGGGACAAAGCACAAAAACTTTGGGTTGAGGGAAATGGCTTGAACTTAAAGCTGGAGAGATTTAATTTATTTGGGAGGTTTTATAGAAAACTTTTGGGGTTTCTGCCTGCAGGCAGAGCTCACAGGAAAAGCTCCTACTGACCCACGTGTACTTTATGCTCACCTGAAGGCAGCAAGCACATTTTCCATACAGACCAGCTGCACAGATGCTGGGGATGGGTCTGCCCACAAGCAACACCAGCACTGTTACTCTGAGAAAAGGAACGGCTCCCTCATCATCACCATCACAGTCTGTCAATATGAACTGGAATTCAACCCTCAACTCCTGGCTAGCCACCACCAAGGAGCAGAAAAAAAATACATCTCATAAATCAAATAAAACAATCTTTGATTTTAATCCCATGTAGAGAACTCTCTCCCATTACTAACATACCAGCACTTTTCTCGAGGAATGAACCAAAACTGGACATTTGGGGGTTTGGTTTCCTTGTTTCCTCACGCTCACTTTGCTGTAACAGGAGATTTGCATCACTGCACATGTGCTCTGCACATCTCTAGCTATGAGGAACACCCTGAGGGGATACAAGGAAATTCTGCCTAATACACTTGCCAAGCCTCCATTTCAATAAAATTGAGAGAAAAAGAAAATCAAACCAGCAGCTCTGTGGCCTGAGATATCATTAGAGAGCAACTTGCAGGAAGCTTTCTGCCCAGGATGACACAGAAGAACAAGAAATACTCAGCAGAACACAAGCAGAACAAGCCACTAAAATATTCACTTGGTTTTTTATTGTCAGCTTAAACTTAAAATTTGAAATCAATGAAATCCAGTTTTATCTGGAGACATTCATCATGAAAAAGGCTCCTCAATCTTTAGTCTCACAATGTACATCTCAAAAGTGTTTGGCATCTTTTGGGAGATGCTGTTCTCATTCTAGACTTAAGCCAGGCATGGAACCTGGAGCTCAAACACAGTATTGAAGTTCTTATTGTGCTCCAGTGGAGATGATGAGTTTCCATTTAAACAAGAGAACAAAAAGCCCACATCACTGTGCCTGTTGTATCTAGCCTGTGTTCATTAACGGCAGCTGGACCTGGTTATTTCTTGACAGAAGATTTCCCAAGAACAGCTTCTTGCCTTTGATAACAAACAGCAGAATGCTGACCTGACTGAGGGCAAGCACTGGCCTCCTAGGACTGACTCAAGCAAACTGGGCTGAAGACAAAGCTGTGAAGTGCCCCAGAACCACAGTTACAGAGCAGGATCACCTCTGCCCTTCCACATCCATTTACTGTTAGACTGGCAGTGCATTAACATACATGGATTATATCATCCTTGACAAGCTGGCCTGCTAGGATCTTTAGCTCATTATTGAAAACAACATTTCATTTCTCAGGCTGGAGCTCTGCATTTTACAAGATAAAAGCAAAGCCAAATCACAATAGTATTCTCAAGTCTCCAGCATTATTACCTGAAAGATTTGGAAACTGTGCAGTACAAGGTGTGTTGCCATGGTTCTGAGCAATAAGCAGCAGCCCTATACACAATAGAGAGCTGATTGCTGTTGCACATTAAAAGCTTTTATATCTCTTTAGGAAAACTTTGTCATCGTGTCATAAATGAGGGAGTTTTTCTATTAGCAGCAGAAAAGCATCAAAGAAACATGCCCTGTAGTAGTAATCATGCCTGATTTATTTTTTGTCTGTTCATCTTACTACGTGGAGGGGGGTGGGAATCAACCTTTTCCACTGTGAAGTTCATACTGTAAATCTCTGGAACACTCTTCTGGTCTTTCCAGTGCATTAGGGCATAGCAGTGCAGATGGAGTCTGTTACCAAAGGAAGAATAAACAACTGCATTAAAGACAGATATCTGTATTACTGAACAGCAGAGTCCTGGCACTCACAGCAGCAGCGTCTCGGATACCTGAAGTGCAAGATCAGTGGCACAGCTAACACCAGTGATCCTGCTGGGATCTCCTGGGTCTGCTTTCATGGAATCACAGAGTTCTTTAGGCTGGGAAGACCCCCAGACCATGGAATGCCTCTGCTAACGCAGCACTGCCCTGTCCACCCCTGAGCACATCCCCACACCGCATCTACACCACATCTACATCTCCTAAATCCCTCCAGGGATAGGGACTCCACCGCTTCCCTGGGCAGCTGTGCCAGGGCTTGACAACCCCTTTGGTGAAGCAATCTTTCCTGATACATCTTTCAAAAGAGATGTCAGTAGGATTTCAGAATGAAATCACATACGAACACTGTAATTGCCGAGTTGGCAATAAAAGAAACGCCGTATTCTGTAAAACTGAAATGCCATTTCTTGCAATCCTGGAATAAACTGCAATCTCAGTCCAACACTGTGGTAATGCAGTGTCAGGGCAGCAAACTGAAACACAGCAAAAGCCAGGGAGTGAAGAAGTTCATACTCTCAGTGCACTGTGAGCCTACCCAAAGTACTGATGATATTGCTTATAATAAAATACATCATTTACAACCTAGCTGGGCAATCACAAGCTACTGGTGTGCAATGTGAATGAAGCAATCTCCTGAAAAGACTCTGATTCTAATCCCTGCTGCTAATGCATTTCCAATTGCAACTTTAGAACAGGACTTATGTAGGCACTGCATTTAGGGAACACTTGAGAAGACTTACAATTTTGTTCCTTTCTTTCTTTACCTGTTCTAAGGAAAAAAGGAGGAGAATGGAATTTGATAAGGGAACCACCACAGAAATACAAACCTATGTATTCTGCCTTCTATCAATAAGTTCAGTTCTGGATACAAACTAATTAGTAAAAATAGCTCGCTTAATGAGAAAGTGCTGATCTCTGGAAGTGTAAAAGGGTGTTAGGAATAACTAATCTCTTTTTTTAATAGAGATATTTATAAGCAGGACTCTTTACCAGTATGTTACGCATATGCTCTTATTCCCCTCTGTAGACTAAACCACATGAAAACTTTGTTTTCCTGCCAAAATATAACTGCTGATGCACAGTATCTGCTTGGTAGAAATGTACACTTCTCCTAATTTATATTTCACAGGAATGCTCAGAATCATCTCAATTAAGTATTGCAAAAGCGCCTTCACCTTTTGGCTGAGGCATCGATGAAAACTTTTCAGCTCTGAGGAAGCTTTAAATGCACACAAAAATACGTGCACAGTCTGTGTGCTGCTTCTGTAAACAAGCACGAGGGCTCCAGGAAAGAATCCCTGAGTTGTCTGAAGCGATGCCATCAGGACATTCAAACTCTATTCAGCATGCAGGATTATCAGACACCTGCTACAGCATCTCAACAGAGCTTTAAAATGTTTCACTACGAGCCTGTTTCTCTGCTCCAGTAAAACACTGCCAGTCGGTCTGAGGTACAGGGTTTTCCATCTGAAAAAAGGCACAGAAGATAACGGTGGGGCAGCCAACTCCAACAGCTTTTGTGCCTCGGGGGATTTCAGATCTCCGCATCACAAACGCTTGGTAATCCAAAGCAGAGCTACCAGCTAAACTCAGCAGCAGCATCTTCTGCCCGACCAGAAGTGCAGTAAGGAGGTAACAAATGCCTCAGGAAACTGCCAGGCTGCTTGTCGTGGTCAGCCAAGGAAAGATCCTTCCACTCAGGCTTTCCCAGCACATCCTCTGTGGTTTTGACTAACACACGGCCCCCCCAAGTCTTTCCATCTCGAACTGTGGCTATCAGCACTCACGGCATTACAGAGACAGGGGACAAAGGCCGGCTATGCAACACAAGGAACAAGATGCAATGAAACAGAAGAGATTGAGACTTACCTTTGGAAAAAACTGCTGCCAGGCTCAAGAGGAGAGGCGACAACAGATGCCCCATATTGCTAATCCCGGAAGCACACATCCTACGGTTTGTGGAGCACTTAGGGATCAGTTGCACACACTTTGTACTTAAAATCAAAACCGGTCAGCTGGAGAGGCTACATTTTCAGAAAAGGTCATCTGGAAAGCGCAAAAGGCATTTCCTTCGCAGAGAAGACTTACTTCTTTAGCGTTAACCCTCCCCCTATCTCCCTCCTTTCTTCAAAACAGATGATGCCGTGAAAAAAAACCCCGATCTCCTCGCAATAAATAACAAGGAGTCAGTTTTGATTCAGATGTCGGCGCGGAGCCGCAGCTGCCCGAGGCAGACGAGCAGTGCCGTGCCCGGCACCCCGTGTCCGTGCCGGGCGCTGGGCAGGGCAGGGCCGGGCTCGGGGCAGCGCTGCCCTCCGGCCCCCGGGATGCGCTTCACACGGCCAGCGCCCGCATCCCGGGCAGCAGCGCGGCGGCTCCCGGGCGGCACCAAAGTTTTCCTTTAGGTGATGCTGATCAGCCCTGAAATCATCCACACACGCAGGGCTCGGTGTTGCGCGCTCTTTTTTCCTTTCTTTTTTTTTTTTTTTTTTTTTTTTTTTTTTTTTTTCAAGTTCTCAATTTCCTCATTGACCCGTGTGACTCTCTGCACGAGAGGGAGATCACAGGGAGCCGGTGAGGGCCGGCGAGGCGCTCGGGGCTGCCGGGGCCGGCGNCCCAGCCCCTGCTCGGTTCCTGCCCAGCCCATCTCCTGCCCGACCACTGCCTGGCTCCTGCCTGACCCCCTCTGCCCGGCTCCTGCCCGGTCCCAGAGGGGCGCGGGAGGCGGCAGCGGCGCCGATCTCCGGGCTGGAACCCGGCTCATCCTCGGCGGGCAGGGCACGGGGCAGAACACAGAGCAGGGCACAGGGCAGGGCACGGGGCAGAGCACAGGGCACAGGGCAGGGCACAGAGCAGGGGACGGGGCACGGGGCACGGCACAGGGCAGGGCACGGGCCAGGGCAGAGGCGGCGCCGGGAGCACGGGCAGGCAGAGCATCCCCGGGCCGCTCCCGGAGCATCCCCGAGCTGCCCGCACGCACCCGAACACCGCATCCCTGCGGGTGCCAGGAGGGACGCGCTGGCATGAACGTGCTGCTGCACGTGGCCAGGCTTTGGCTCCTTCCCTCGTCCCAATTTGTGGCGTTTTCAGTTCTCCCCAAGCCACTGCAACAGTCGTGAGCCAAATCAAGGGCGGTGCAGGCAGAATAGGGAAATAATGCGAGGGGTGTGTAATGGACTCTTGGTTCATGTTGCAAAAACAGCAGCAAAAATACCGACATTTGGTCTAAAATAGTCTCCAGAAGTGCTGGGGGGAAACACCTGACCTCAGGTTTTCATTACAGAAGGTATCAATACTAACCCAAACATTTGGTCAAGCTTAATAATGAGATTTATATTATCCTTGGCAGACACAATTGCAGCAAAATGCAATTTATCACAGCCAAAACAAAACAAAACAAAACAAAAAGTAGTCAAAGAATTTATATTCATTTTCTTCCTTCGTGGAGTATATGTTTGGGAACAATAAAAATATTTGTCTGTATACCAACATCCACAACACTGAAGCTGTAAATAGTCTATCAAAATAAACTTTGCACACTTTCTGTTTGCCAACACTGAGAAGTACATGATTACCCATGCAGCGAGAAAAGGCTGCATTTTGTGTGGTGGTGTGAATTCATTTTAGAAGTTCATGTCAGCTTTGGAAGGATTCCCAGCTCCTGAGAGGCTCCCCAGAGCTGAAATGAAGCACTCTAGAAGTGGCATGGCACTGCAGACACAAATGTACCAGCTCAGAATAACCCACCTGACAGAGGATAAATAACTTACTGGCAGATGTTGTGGCCTTGCAGTGTTGTACAACAGAGGAGAATTGGTGTTAGACAACACTCTATCCCAGACACAGGAGTCATGCTCTGGAGGAGGAGGTCAGTGCCCAGCCTCATCCAGTGGCAGGGTGGGATGTGCCAGGATAACACTGCAGTTAATCTGTGTTCTGGTGAAGAAGCCTCAAAAAGAAGTCTCTGCAAAGTATGAAAAGTGCAGAGGGAGAGCTTTCTCTCCAGATACATGTGTGGGGAGTTTAGTCATCAAAGTAGTTTAAGAAAAAAAGATATTGGAATAATAAGAAAAGCAAGATTCTCTTCTCCTGTTCCTTCTACAGTTTCTGCCTCTGTGCTTTTACACTCAGTTATTTTGTGCACTGTTTGGAGATGTTTTGTGCTTAGGCCTTTAAGGCCCTGCATTCAGAGTAACTGGAATGAAAGAAGGGCAGTTGTTGTTACAGAAATGCAGAATATGAGAGAGTTTTAATGCCAGCCATATTATGTTTGCAAAATTAGCTTCTTTTCCTTCTCTTCATATTTTGCAATATTGTTGTTGAAACAATAGACTTGGGAGCATTTATTTAATTTTTCAGCCCAAACATGGAAACTGTGGAACCTAGGATCCTTCATCTAGAATGCTGCTAAGCACTGGGCAGATTAAGTTTTTAGTTTGGTCTGGTGAGAGGAAAAAAAAAATTAATTTAAGCTATTACTTTTTCTTTAATGTTTTTAAAAGTAATTCTGAAAGGTCACTAATTATTACATTTTATGCATCAATACCCTTCCCCTCCAGAGCACTCTGCAGACCTTTTACTTTTAGTAGGTAGTAATGGACACTTGGTATTTTGTCAACATCCTCCTCCTCATCTTCCACTCTCCTGCTATCCCCACAAACCAGATCTGGGTCTCGAGTCTGTCTCAAAGCCAAGTGACTTTTGAATAAACTGTTGTCTTCAGCCCCTTCAGAGATGAGCAAGTGCACCCATTTCTTGCCCTGCCCAGAAATAACCTTACTTTTGGTTTGGGGGGCATTTTACTGAAGTACCAGCTGAAGGTCAGGCCAGCCAATTTTCCCCCTTTCAGAGTGGGTGTCCCAGTTCCAGTCTGTGCCCACGAGTGCAGGTGACAGCACATCAGCTGTGCAAACTCTGTCCTGGCCAATGCTTTTGGGATGAAAACCTTTCCTGTGCACTGCTCTTGGAAATCACAGCAATTCATACAACTCATAATGAGAAAACATCTTCCTGTTTCATTAGCAATATGTTATTTTGGCAAGAATGCCTCATCTTTTCTGGGTGATTAACACAACTAATTGTGAAGGAAGAACTGGCATTAGGAAAACATGTGAGAGAGTGGGGAGACCTGAAAACTCACAGCCTAATGGAAAAGGTAGAAAACTGATTAATCCATACCCAACAAGGTCATGAAAAGATCCATCCTCACCCTGAGACTTCTTGGTTCATCTGCAGTGAGACATCAACTTTATGTCATTAAAATTACTAATTGTTCTGATCAGTTCATCAATTCCCATTTTTGTTTGAGGTTGGGGGTTTTTTTAAGCAGTAATGTCCCCTCTTTGACAGGCTAAAAGGTCTGGGGGAAGTCCCACTGATAAGGCAAGGAACTGCAGACAGTGCAGGGAAAACTGGAGCCAGGTACACGAGCAAAAATGTTCCTCTGCCCAGTATTTCACATCTGGATAGATAGATATAGGTACAGTTATCTCAATAAATAAATCCATAGGGGTAGATAAAAAGACATGGAAATACAGAATGTGCCTAGTGATCTGAAAGGAAACAATTCATTCCAAAAGCCAGTTGCATTTAAAAATCGTCTCTCAGTGCCCACAGACCTGGAAGAGCCAGGCATGTTATTGAGTCTTTTAACCTGAGCAGTTATACATTTTTTCTCCAAAAATATTTTTCACTTTCAATTAAACTCTGAGGGGAAAATCCTGGTGCTGCTGAAGTCAGTGCACGCCTTGCCATTGATTTTTACAGAGACAGATTTTTACTCCTATATTTTTTTTTTCTCCTTTGCTTGGGATTGCACAGAGGGCATTGAAATGGATTATCTGGGTTTGCAACTGCACAACATTCAAAGAGAGGTGCAATTAGAGTCAGAGATTCAGAAGACGAAAAGGCATCAGCATGATCAGCTTGACCTCCCAGCAATTTTATACAATTTCATGTGTTGTCTTCAAAACATTCAGCAGCGATGACGCAGCAGGTGTACTGGGACTGCCATTTAGGATGCACAACCTAAGCTGGTCCATGATTATTTCATGTTTCTGTCTCTTATTGCCTCATCACATCTATCTGTGGTCTTTTCTCTGTTTGTGTAATGCAGAGTCTGTGGGGAAGGGACTTCCTTTGGGAACTCGTGTACCCCGCATCTTGGCCAGCTGTGCCACAGTCACAGCTAAGTCTCTTTGTGATGCTCCCACAGAAATACTCTGAAAATCACAGCAGCTTAGTGGGAGATGCCACAAAGACCACACTGAGTCACACGCTTCAGTTGCCTCTTAATTTCTGCATTTTACGCTTTTTTTGACATTAACCAGCACTTAGATTTGTGTTTCAGTGACAGCAGGATGAAGCATTAAATCTTTGTTAATTCTCATCTGTTTACTCAATCCACACAGGGAAATAAAAATTGAAATCACTTAATTTCCTTATAATGCTTCTGTTTTATGAGGAAAGCAGAGTCGCTGAAGAATCTTGGCCAGGCTGAAAGCAAGATCTATTTGACAGCTTGTATTTTTGCTGCCTGTGGCAGTGCCCCTTGAGTGCCATCTCCTTAATGATCAAACTCCAACCTTAGTGGGGAACAGCATTCCTACAGCTCTGCTTTGTGGTGCTGGCCTTGCTGTCAGTTCACAACTGCTGGAAAAGGAGATGATGTCAGAATTTCCACTCTCCTTTACTTGTTTCCAACGAAAACTCAGAAATATCTCAGTTCCAAATGATTTCCTGTACCATTCTAAAAGTGACAAAGGACCTTATCACAACACAGCTAGGCTCTTATCAGCCAAATCAGCAGCACTCTAATAGGCAAAGGTGTATCTAAGGGGGCTTTTTGATTTGAATTAATGAACTAATATATTAACCTGCTGCATCTGACAGTAGGATTTTAAAAGCTGCTGTGGCTGCAAGTTACTCTACTCATACCACAATAAAGTGCAATGATTTGTAAGGACCAAATCACACAAGATGCAGAGGCCAGCTCAGAGAAAACTCAATAAATAAACAAACCAATATGTGTGCACCTCAGGGAAAAGTCAGTACGAGAAGAAATATCTATATATTGTGAGAAAATGAACAGGCACAAAAGCACCAATACCTGCCAAGTTACCACAGGCAGAGTGATCCAAGTGGCTGGAACGTCAATGCTCACAGGCAGCGTGTCCAACTGGAAATCTGATAACATTCCCAGTGGAGCAGTTGGAAACTCACTGGTTTGTAGGAGCAGATGATGTGAAACAGCAGAACAGAAGATGCTGTTACCCTGCCTGACCTCAGATGTAACTAAAGACAAGTTGATGTGATGCAAGCAAGGAAGGCAAAGCCCATTTAAAATTACTCTGGAGATAAGAAAACATTTGTCTGCATGTACTGCCAGCTTCCTTTTCTGGAAAACCAAGACAGAGATTCTTTAACTCGTCATTTAGTCCTCCTCCCTTTTCAATTACTGAAAATACAGCAATTCTATTAACAGGATTAAAAATGCAACTTCTATGCTTAATCAACCGACATTTTTGGTGGAAGGGTCATTAAATACACGAATTACAATTTGTAACACAATATTGTGAGTAGAGGTCTGATCTTCAGTGATGAGAAATTTCTTTCTGAGAACCAGCTGGTGTTCTGTGCTCAGCTCTCCTGTAAAGAAGGAGTGCTGCAAAAGGCTGGCAGGGAGGGCATTTTGGTGGCCCAGCTGATTACTGTGGCCTGGATGCCAAGGTTTGGAGTTTCCCAGCCCCCATGGCACACGGCTAGAGCAGTTTACAGCTGACTGTAGGTTAGGCTGGAATATACAGAGAAACAGCACAGCCCAAGAACCCAAAGACCCAAGGAATGAGCACATATGGTGCCGGCTCGTGTGCACACGTTAGACCTTAAAGCAGAGGCCTGCTTGGCAGCACCAATATTCCTGAAATTCAGGGGAAAATGGGCTCGTTGCTGCGACAAACCCCAAGCTTGTTCGTCACCAGACGCCAGCTACTGATGGAGTGCCAGTGACCCCTAGTGCTGTAGTTACTCACTGAGGCTCCAGACATCATCCTGACACCAAAGCACGACATAGCTTCTCCTCAAAATGAGACAAGAGTTGGCATCTGAACTACATATGTATCATAAATGTATAGAATATAGTGAAATAAAGGACACGAGGAAACAGGAAACCAAGGGCATTAGAAGAAAAAGCAAAACATCTGGTTTTTAAAGTTTTCCGTTTCTGGATATCAAGGAACAGTTAGCTGAGTCCCTTAAAGCACACTGACTGATTGTCTTGCTAAATATGGTTTCAGAAAGAATGGGATTACTTAAATCAGCGAATCATACAGAAAATATTTGTCTGCCCCTCTTCTTGGATCTCTGTTGGCTACTGAAGCATTGTTGTTGCCCAAAATATTGGCTGTGTTTTTCTGCAGTATTTTGTCTGCATACCAAATTCTGTGTGTTTTAGATCACACGAAATCATTTTTTAGGGTTAGTCTATAAAGTGTAAATCTAAACGATTTTTAATGGGGGATAAATCATTATTATGTCTCATGAAGTCTGTTATTTGCTTATATTATATATATTACAGGTAATACCCAACAGTAACGTGATCACTGCTTTTTTTTTACTATTATATCCATGTTGTAATGCTATTAGAGGTTAATAATTTATTGACTCTTTATAAAATATTTATGAATGGAAGATCCAGTGCAGCAAAATGAGTAGAGCCAAATTCAAACCTACTCTAGAAGGCTGTGAACCTTTTACCTCCAAATCCAGATTTGCTGACTCCATTGCAGAGTCCTGAGATATCAGACATGTCAGCAGGAAAGATCTTTGCAATACAGAAACTTTTAAGATTTAAACGTGATTTCTATAAAGACATTTTAAATCAAACAGTTCATCTTTCTGCCTCCTTCTGTGGGGTTTTTGGTTGGTTGGGGGATGTTTCAGCTGTCTGGTACAGCCCATAGACCTCTTCCTGTCTGGCCTCATTTACATTGGAAATACCAGAGGTAACCAGGGCAGGCAGGTTCCACAAAAGGCCTTAAAGGAGTTTCAGGGCCACTTGTGAGCAAGTTTAACATCTGTACAGCAAAGCCCCACCTGCCCTCTCCAAAGTGTCAGTAGCACCAAAGGGCTAAAAGTCACTGAAAGCAATTAAAGTGTCTGCAAACTGATTGCTGAACCAAGCTCCTGAGGGGTATTCGGTTCCACTCATTCTCCAGGGATCTTAGCCACTGTTTTTTACACAGAAAATGCTTGATCAGCAATGGGGAATGAGCAGGAGGCAGAAGAATTCATGGCATGTATAATGCACATATTTACTTTTCAAGATTTCCTCAAAGCAGGCAGAAATTGCATGCAGTTCAACTCCAGTCACACTGAAATTTTTGCCTTTTTTTCCAAAGCCCTCATTCTTATCACAGATGGGAGAGCATATGGTAGGAAGCCCTTACACTATATTGCAAACAGCTTCCACACTATAGTAGATTTCATATTGAAACTGCAGCGTCAGTAAACGGGAGGAAGCAACGGAAGATATCCAGAATATTTTAACCTTCTCACTATAAACACTGGCTGTCCTTGCAGTTGGAGCTGCCGGAGAAGAAACTGGGGAGAGGAAAATTACACTAGCTCCGTGAACGTGTGACCAAAAAAACCCCAAACCAACAACTCTGCAAACAAGATCCTGTGAAAAAGAAAGAAGTTTGCATACAAAAATTGAAAAGCTGAGGGATTAGAACCTGCAATGAATGTACAGCAGCAAAACTGGAAGAAAAAATAAAGGGAGAAAATAAGAGAGTTTGTGAGTTTAAGAAGATTGATTTTTGGTTTTTTTTTCTTTTTATGGATTCGTTTTAAACCAGGTTTACCAGGAATTACCTCTGATGCTTAAAATCCCACTGAAGAGAGCTGCTGGTGTTTGGTCCCACAGCACTGCTCTGGTAATTATCTGTCCCCAAGCCACCGAAGAGGCACAGGTTTGTTGGCTGTTACATTTGTTTCGTGAATAAAAGCTGCCCAGCAAACTCAAGAGCCCACTAAAACCCACGAGGAGAAAAATGAAAGTTTGGGTTTCTCTTTCAATTGCTCCCAAGAAAATGGAATGCAAAGGTTTAAGTGACAGCACAGAGTGCCACAGTGTGACACAGGAGCCAGCCCTGCACGGGTTCTGCAGGGGAGAGGCACACCTGGCACTCCTGCAGCCACCAGAACACTCACTGATGGCACACACAGCATCAGGGCAGGAGCTTCACCTCTGTCCTGCAGAACAGTCTGCGTGCAGCATTCCTCAGGACAAAAAATCACACAGAACAAAGGCCTTTCCCAGAGACAGCTTTTCCTATATAAGCAAGGAGTTTCCAAATCCTCAATTAAACATCAGTCCATAGGTATCCTACTGGGAGCAGTTTGTGGTTTGTAAGGAGAGGCCTTCCCACAGCAGCCATTCAGCTGCAGGGCATTGGAGAGAGCAGGGAATATTCCTTCCCTGGGCTGAGCAGGGCTGCTCCCACCCCAGACTCAGGTCTGCACATTCCCTTCCTACACTGAGCTGGTGTTTTCCTGAGCTGGGCTGTCGCCCAGGCTGCTGCTCATGCACTTACACAGAGGCCTGAAAACTGGAGCATTTGCTGTCATGCTAACTACAAAAAAACCTAAAAACAATTTGCCACTAGCTCTGAACTCTTCAAAGACAAGTGTTAGAGTTGTTATAAGTATTTTTAAATGAAAAGCTGAAGGAGTAGAAATAAGTTATTGTCTTTCTGAAGTCCTGTGTTTTCCAAAATCATTATTTCATAGTATTATGAAGAAATCAGTTGGTGGGTTTTTATGAGAGAATTCTTCTGTTACTTGGTTTTAAGCACTTCACCTGTTAGATTCTCATCTGACTCATATTGGTACATATCATTAAGCCATGATTAACTTCAAAAGCCTGGCTTGTGACTTGCACAAGGAGAAAAATGCAATCTCTTACATCTTTGGATGAGCATCAAAAGACTTTATTTGGCCAGGAGAATTGCCAAAAAAAGACCTGCTGTTAATTGATCATCTTCAGTTTTTAAGAATACCTGTGGATAGATCTTGTCACAGAGTTTGTTTTCAAGGATCTCCAAAAATAAGCGAGGATTATCCCAGGATTAGAGCAAATGCAATCTTTATCACAAAATCAGATAAATCTAGATTTAACACTGAATTACATAACTGGCAACGTGCAGTAAACATCGAGGTCTCTCCTGAGCAGGTCTGGAATGATCTTCAATGGCAATGCAAAGTCCCATTTTTCTCTCAGGGGTCTCTGCCAGGAGTATGGCACTGTAGTGACATTTGAACCTCGTGCTGAAGACATTCACCTGGGATGGAACAGGGAGTGATTTTCCCAGTTCAGTTTTCTATTCAGCACTCACCAGGATTAGACAAGCAGGATTCTCAGGCTGTCCAAACACTGCAGGACAGTGCAGCTCTGTTTTGTCTCCTTTCAGACCCGAGTGCTTTCCATTCTTTGGTGTGCTGTGACTCAGCTTTGAGAGGAAAAGCAGCAGATGCAGGTGTCAGACCCCTCAAAGCTCAGCAAAATCAGGCTCTTTATGGGGTCTGGGCCACAAAACCTGTCTGGGAAAACCAGGGAAATGCTTTTTCTATCCCACAGAATTCTGTTTCACCCACAAGGTTAACAGCTGACTGCAAATTGCTGACATGCTCAATTTCTATCATGCAGATGATCTTCTTGCTCATAGGCATCAGCTTCACTTTCTTTCCTAAAAGAAACCTAAGCTTTGGGCATGCTCTTAGCATTTGTTTAAGGATTAAGGAATTATTCTGCAGCACTGAAACCTTCTAACTCTGGTTGGAAGGTCAAAAACTTGAGCTCTCTTCTATAATGAACATCAGCTCACAGAGTTGGTTACAACAGCTCAGGAAGACTTTCCATGCATAGCTGATCATCAGTGGCAGTGAGGATGCTCATGATCTGGCACTCATTGATTCAGACAGCAAATTAAAATCTCAATTATGTTCAGCATCAAGTTTTTATGTTTGGCATCATTTCAAGTTGTTTTTGTCCAGCACCATTTCAAGTTGTTTTATACTCAGAAAATTGAAGTGACAATTGCCAGGTTAATTGACACCATTACAGAGTGAGTAATACCCACGGCAATGCATGTTGAGGTGATGTAATTAAACAGTATCAATTAATATCATGGAATTGATGCAATTCAGATTGTTTTACCTGAAGTGCTGATATAGAGGAATGAATACAATTTTTGTTTGCTCTCTGTACTGCTGAGAATCTCACAGTCATGTAGTCCAAGGCGAGTACAGCTTTGCTTATTGGACTATTTATATAAAGTAATAGCTGTTCTGTCACTACCTCATGTTTTTAAGTTTACAGAGCCTAACAATCCTTTCCCAGTACCCATTTCATGTGTAGAAATAAAGCTCTCTTCCTGGAACATTATTGCCCACTTTTAATAGCCACATTTAATCTTTGTTTAACAAGAAGTATTCCAGAGAAATTTACAAGTACTTGTCAGAAAACATTGCGGGATCTTGTTACATTAGTGGAGTTTTATATTGATTAAACACATGGTCTGTAAAAGGTGTAATAAACCGGCTGTCATTATGAAATGGAGCTCACAAGGTAAGCTACATCCTTCTGCAATTCTTATTTTATTTAAGAGCAGCTGATTTCATTTTCATTTATTTGTTGTGCTCTCTCTCTGTGAGCTTGGCACAACATCTGAAGTGAAGAATGTGCTGTGGTGCTGTTGTAACTCTGCTGCTGCAGGACAGGAAGAGTCACTGTGCTCAGCCAGAATTACAGCCTGGGAGACCAGGGCTGGGAGAAACGTCACTGGATTAAACTCTAGAGCACAACAGAGTGGTTTAGATTAAGCTAAACTTTGCAAATGGTCTGATCAGGGGGAAAAAAGTGATTTCTCTCTACTGTCCTTGTAGCTAACGATAGAAAAGAAAGCCATGCACTTCTCAGCAAAGGGGGCTGTTGGCCAGTGAGCATTTGCCAAGGCTTTTCCAGATCCCTAGGACTGCATGTCCAAAAAGGCTTGGGGCAGACTGGGGGTGTTTTCCTTCCCCTTCTGCTCCTGCCAGAGCTGCCCCCGCTGACAGCAGTCACTCAGAGCAGAGCTCTGCCTTACTGCACCGTTTGTTTCTTCATTAACTCCATCCAGTGACCCCTGGAGTGCTGTAAAAGCTGATCACCTCTTTCCTAATTGAATCAAAGTGCAGCACACAGAAACTTGGGCACGTCTTTGATCCTTCCCCAACAAAGCAACTCTCAGCACTCAGGATTTAGCTCTGTGTTGAGACTAAAAGCACAAATTTGATTATCTGCTCCGTGGTTGATGGGAGCAAGAGCTCTGAGTCAGTGCTGTTGGGAAAGGCTACAACAAATGTAATATTCCTTGCCAAGGCCTTCCCCTCTGGCATTAGGTATCTACAAGAATCCTCCTCTCACAGATACTTTGTTCTATTGTTTTAAAGATAAAAAGCCTAGAATGTCACCACCCCTATCCCCTAGCACTTAGAAAAGTGGTTTAAATCTCATGATTTCATGTGTCTGTGAAGACCTACTCTGAAACAAACCTTCCATTCATTTAGAAATCTGAGGGGTATTTAACTTTACTGAAAGAATGAGTTTCAAGGAAATTGAAATGTACATGAGAGAATGCATAAAGATCAGTCTTGTAATGAATAACCCACACTGACAACTGCTTATGATCAACCACGCTTAGGAACTGATTGTTATTTCAGGATTACACACAAATGGCCAGGGATAGGATCTGGTCATGGAGAATATCCTGTTCCACTTCTTTAAGATAGTGATCTTAAAAAGAAAGATATAAATGGAAGCAGATTTTGGCCTGTAGCACATACTTGCATGCAGATATAACTGCTTAGGATGCTGGACTAGGGGATGAAAATATATTTCCTTAACAGAACTGGAGATGATACAGTGTGCATGAAGTAGCTATTTATAGATTCTAATTTCTTTTCAAGTAGTTTGGTGGCATTTTTAATTTACAGAAGCTATAACATTAACTGTAAATAGAAATAAGAGCAATGTTGTTATCATAACGAGCCTGTCTGGCCTGTAACTCACTTGCACGTTCTCTCATGGCTTGCAGAGAATGAAGCATTTCTTTTCCAGCTGTTTATGTTGAATTCTTAATCCTCAGTATGCTTGGCAGAAAAACCAAGAGAATAGAACAGAAAGGGCCTGGAAGGTTGCAGTTAATCCAAATATGAGGGGGATTGGTTTTGTTATTTATTGTTCGTTGGATTAATCAAACTTCGTAAAGTTAGGACAGAAGGAATTATTTCTGCTGCAACCCTTTTGTCTTCTAAATATTATAGAAGCAAAAATGAAGAATCATTTAACACGTGGTAGATTGTAGACGTTTTCTTTGAGTGAAGAATTCAAAGTTTATAGGTTTAGATGTAGGTGGCACTGGTAAATTTGCAGTGAATCCTGTATCATGTGAAAAAGTTGGGGCTCTAATGAATTTATTTCTTTGACTTCATAGAACTCGTGTTTCTCAAGCTAAAAGGAACATCATCTCCAAAGTTTGCCCTGCAACAGATATTAGTTGTAGAGTCACAGTTCACTGTGCTCCTCTGTCACAAATAACTGATGCAGTGCATTTCATCTGCAGTATCTATAATTGGGCTGAAAATTAGCCATTTTCTGCACAGGTTGTAGAAGAATCTGGTAACAGTCTAACAAATTGAGTAAGAGATCCTTGTGACACTGTCAACTCCATAACAATCCATTTCTTTTTAAGTGTTTTAAATTATTTTGATAGTAGAGATCCTATGTTTGGGCTAAATGCTGTAACTCATTGCAGCTACCATTCCTTTAGCACAACACGTACATCAGAGAGCAAACACAAAGATGACTTTTGCAGCCTTGTATTTACAGTTTTCAGAATTATAATTAATTTTTACCTTGAGGCAGTAGTGATGTAATAAAATGGCTCTCACAGAATAACTTTTTTGTTACACGGGAATTCAGTACAATCAAGAAGCCAAAGCCCCTGGTGATAAGAAAAGCTTGGTTGTGCTGTTTTCCAAGCAGCATACATGGGAAGAGGAGCAATCAAAATCCATCCTTGCTGGCAGAAAACACAGCTTGCAACTGGCAAAAGAAATCTGAAGAATAACCAGGATCTGTACAGCTCTTCTGAGCAGCATGTAGCTACTACCAGGAGGAAGATAATCCATCATGATAAAAAACAACCCTCCATTTTAAACTTGCTCGGCAGTGAGGATGCTCTGATTTGCATAATGATGGTTATTTGAATATGATGAGAATTTGCCTGAGTGAGACTCAAGCTCAAACACATTCAAATGTGATACAGTCTGTACAATTTTCTCAAGGATTGCAATTTAATACTATTTATCTAATGAAAGAAAAATAAATATTGGCTGTAACATCCCATTATGCCTGAGAGCCGGTTTTAAATCACACTTGAATAAAGTAACTGAGTGTGGGATGTTTGCATTTCCTCAGGGATCGCTAACACTGCCCAAAATGGTGAGAAAGTTCCTCCTTTTCCAAGTAGCCTCCATCTCAATAAGAGGACTGCAGAGAGAGCTCTGCCAAAGGGGGCCTGCTGCACATCCAGCATTCCCAGCACAGCAGCAGTGAGCCTGACAGTGCTGCACCAGTGTGGAATCCTGTCAGGGAACCATACAGCCAAGCTTCAGGGGAGAGAAAGCTCACAGTGCTTAGAGACTGGCAAGGAATTGCTGACAATATTTATACTAGAAATGACACAGAAATTTCATCAGAGAGAGGCATTGCTCATTTTAGCCATTTCGTAAGGAGACCATGGCTGGGACATTATTTGGTGTGTTCAGAGTGTTCCTTCCAGCTCCCAGAGGTGATCAGAAGGGAGAAGGTCCTGTCACTTTTATGTATATTCATAGAGAATTGTGAAAAAAGATCTGTCCATAGAGAGGGAAATAACACCCTAGTTACAAACATCTACATTTTGCACTTCATCTGACACAGACATTGTGACAGCCTCTATTACAGACTGATTTTATTTCTGAGCACTCCTAAAACTGGGGTGAGTTACAATTCCAAGTGAGAACTTTGCCATTCACACTCCATAAAAAGCACAAGAATTTTTGCTCTTTTATTGTAGGAAAACCTCCATATTTTCTCACGATATTGGATTCCACCTCTAGCAAGAAATACAAGACTTTTGATATTTTCAAAACCATAATTCAATGGGAAGCCCAGCCATGAATGGTGATGAATGTGCAGCAACCTTGCAATACATTTTTACCTACATGGAAAGCCACCAAGTCCAGCCAGCCCCTGGCTCTTGGTGATTCCAGATGTCAGTGATTCTGGCAAGGATGCAGGTTTCTGCCTACAGAGCCATATATTTATCTTGCCAAACCTTAAATGGCCCAAGACTGGGTTCTGTGCTGCAGGTGCTGTGGATAATTAACCAGCAAATCCAGCCATGTAAGAGAGATTATTTTATTTGTGTCTTCAAAGGAATGAGAAAGAAATCATGCCTAAGCTTAGTTCAAAGCCAGCCCTCCTCCTATTAAAGTCTATGGGGTTTTTTGCTGCTGAAGCTAACCTAAAATGACTTAATTGTTCTAATTATGTCTTGAATAAGACTGTCAAAAAGCTCTGTCCTTGTAAAACAAAAAGTACTCTTGAGGAACAATTGCACTACCTGAAACTGTGACCTTGAGAAGCTAGCAATGCATCTCTAAAGCAGGAAAGGATGCAAGCTGGTGTTTTTACTGCACTGCAAATAAAGTGTCATTTATAAAGTTAGGCAAATTCACCAAGTGGATTTTTTACAGTTGGTTTTGGGGCTTTTTTTATGATGACTTGCTCTTCTCCATCTGAACCTCATGAATTTCCACTATCATCTTCCACTGTGAATCAACCACATCACAGAAACATCTCCAGCTCTGATTAAAATCCCCAAAATTTTAAAGGAAAGTTGCCACCTATTTCAACATGTCCTGATGGAGGCTGCCTTCCTGGCACACAGGGATGTGTCTACAGCAAACCATCTCAAAAGGGGCTCTCCCTTCAGTCCTGCTGCCACAACTTCTGGCTCCTGCCCTCAAAGCTCCTTTTGTGTCAACCCAAGTCATCAAGATCAGCAAGCAGGTCATTATCAAAGACAATTACAAATTTACCATTCTCCTGAATGGGGAAACAAATGCTTTCCAGTCTGGAGCTTGAGTGACATCATAAAACAATATCAACCTGATTTTAGATTTTTATTTAGAATAGTCTACAAAAATACTTGCTTGCTTTCCAAACAGGAAAATATATTGATATTTCAAATTGTAAGGCATTTAGAGTAGTGAGGAAGTGATCACATTTCTACATAATGAAGCAAAGTGTAAGAGGTTGACTCTCTGGCGTTATTATTCACTAAAGCAGCTATAGATATAAAAATACCAGGCATTCTCTGGTAGCTTTTCCTTTCCTCACACTGGTTTATTTTTGCTCTGGGAACGCAGTATATTGGTGGCAATTTATATGCTAATGGCTAAAGTGGTATATAAATTGTATAACTGCATATTAATGAAGAATGAGGGGGTGTAAGTTATGATGCCTTTATGCAGTGCACAGAGAAGTGTTTTCCCATCAACTGTTGATATTTAGTTCTTGGACTGGTCTCTAAATCAAAATTCCCACAAGTTGAGTAGAAGTCAAGGAAACTGTGGAAGCAAGACAGGTATAAATCTTAAACTGAACTGAGTTCTTGATGACTAAAACTGACTAGAAATGCTTATTGAAAAAAAAAATTAGGAGATGGCCTTGGCTTCAGAATTATCAAACCAGATCTCAGGCGTAATTCTTTTTAAGCTGGAGTTGCTGATAACAATTTACTGCTTCTTTGTTCAGTTGTTCACTCTGGGCTTGCTGGACAGTTAAAAAGAAGTGATTTCCTCTCTAATCTTGGTATCAAAATATTCACTGAAAATAGTAACCAGAAATCTAGCTCAGGCTGTGTCTTTGATCCCTATTTGCATTAATAGAGCATCCAGACTTGGTGCTGCTCAGTCCCACTGCCACAGCTCAGTGTCCCTTTCATTTATCCACAGAGTGCACCTGCAAACATCCTGCAGAAAAGTATTGCAGGACCATCTTGGAGGGCAACAGCCCAAACCACAGCTCTGTGATAGTTCAGGCCTGAGCTGGAGTGTCCTGCACAGAGAATAGTTCTGCACATGCTGGGGTGGCCTTCCTGGGAGTGATCCCAGGTCTCATGATTTGTCTTTACAGTTGAATTAAGCAGAACTGATTCAGTCATGTCTCATACGCAGAGACGTGATGACAACTTGAGCATTTTGCTGTTGAGCTAGAGGGTTTTATTCACATGGCACTATTTTAAGGTAGCTCATCCATTATACAAGGGAAAAAGAAATATTTTATTCATATTAAGTAATTTTTGGAGCCTGGTTGAGGTTCTCGTACCCCAGGATCCATTAAGGTAACTGGATGGAATTACTTGTGCTCCTGCTGCCACAAAATACCTGAGCATCCTTTCCCAAGCATTTCCTGCACTCAGAGGGCTGCTGCCTTTGTTGTCAATCACCCTGTTGGCACTCATTTACCAAAAATCCAGCCCAGATGTCAGCACACACAGTGAATTTCTGCTGAACTCCACCAGCCAGCCCTGCTCTGCTCTCCTGATAGCAAAACCTGCACACACACGGCTGCAGTTACTGCCCTGGGGATACTGAGAGCACGTGGCTTCAGATGCTGCACAAAAATAAAGGGAAGGCTCCAGCAGTTTGGCTGATCTGAATTTTTAAAAAAGTCTATGGGGAAACTATTTTTTTTGGAAAAGTAATATGACAATACTTTGCTTTGAGGAGTTCTACGTTAGTCTGGGGAGATGGTTGATGGTTAGGATATAAAGAATAAAGCAAAAAATAACTTTTTTTCTCCTGTTATTTTCCCAATTAATTCAACACATGGATAAACCCTTTCTTGACATCAGTTATCAATTAATCTCAAGGATCTTGCTGTATATTAAAATTATAAAGATAAAGAAGTTGGCTAACATACCTACCTTCTCCAAGGTAAGACATGGAGATCATTCCTGGCAGATGTTCTTGTGGTCCTTGTGCTGGACCCTTTGGAGAGTGCCATGTGGCCTCCCAGGACTGAAATTCCAGGGCATTGTCCCTACTGCCATGCTGGTCACCAGAGAAAGACACTGAAGTTCTTTGCAGCAGTTTGCTTCCATTTTATCTTTCTCTGTGCCAGTGATTTCAGTACTTGCTGTGTAAATTTACTTTTTTTTAATTGATGTTTGCTGAAAGTATGATAAATTGAGGTAAGAGGTGAAGCAGTGTTTTCACCTCTGTTTTTTTTTTTTTTAATATATAGAGAAATTGATCAAGCTCTGAGTTTATAGCTCCAGCATAAGCAGGACTATCACACTGGTAAATCAGCACAGCTTCATTAATTGTATGAAACAATTCTAACTAGTACAGCAGAAACAGGAGTATTTCTGTTCCGTTCAGCTCTAAAAGCAGATTATAATTCACATTCTGCTGAGCTCTGCTCTGCCTGGGTGCTTGGCCTGTTGTTCCTTCCCATCCCAGCAGCAGCCCAGGAAGGTGTGGTGGGAGCTGCACTGAGTGTGTGCAGGGAAGGCTGCAGGGAGCTCAGACAGAAGCACAGCTGATCCAGGAGCAGTTTGGTCAATAAATACATCCTAGTTTTGCAAGGTTTATTCAGATCCCTTGAATTATTCTGTCTTTGAAACACAGGAGTTCTTCGCTGCAAAATTATTAGGTAACTTCTCAGAAGGACCAGCTCCTTCACCTTCTCACAAAAAAAAAAAAATTAATTGAAATAGAGTTTCTAGGGAAAGCAAAAGTTTTAAGAGCAGCCATCATGAGCCACTCATCTAAATCAAAACAGCAGGCTGCTGTCAATCTGATAATGGAGGAAGCCTTATGGGATATTGCAGGGATTATTTTTTTTGTCAGGTAAATGCTTAAGGTAACAAAACAGCAACAACAGTTAAGTGTTGAATACTTTTCATTTGATTTAACATGAAAAGATCACTTCAACCAAAAAGCTGCAGAAAGCAGATGACTCCCCCTTCACGATGGCAAAGTAACAAAAGCCTGGGAAGGAGGCTGGGCTGCAAAGCAAAAGGGCACACTGAGGCTGATTTAACTGTCATCTCATAAATTCCATATAATTTTGCATCTGCACCTCCTGGAAAAATTACAGTATAATCTACATCAATCAAGTGCACTTAAAAAAAGAAAAAAACCCTGAGTTCCACAGCCTTTAACTCTGTTACTTTCAAACCTCCATCTATGCATGGACACAGATAATAACGATCTCAGTTCAATTCCATGTGGATATAAAAGTGAACTGAAGGAATGGATTTGTGTAAGCAGTGTATTCACAATTAGTGCTTCCCTCTTTTAATGTTATTTTCATTTTTTAAAAATACAGACAGCTGGCATCAGCACAAACACCTTTATTACTCCACATGCATACTCCAATATGCAATATTTTTTCACTTGAAGAACCTACACTTTCATTCAGCCTAAGACATGCAAAAAACCTCTTATGGGCTAGAAGAAAAAAACTAGAGGCATGTAAGAAAGAATAGTAATAAGAAACACATTGCTACATTCTTCAGCTCATTAGAAGAAAAAAAAAAATTCCAAATGCAAAACTGCATTTTACACAGGCTTAACTTCAGTCTTACAGAAAGCCATAGATTAACAACACAAAGGAAAAATGGATTTAATTTTTTTTATATTTTTATATATTTTATATATTTTATATTTTTATATTGTTACTTCATCAGTTCCTAAATTAAGCCTTGATAGAGTCACTTTCATACAGCTGATCATTCAAACTATTCTTTTAAAAGCAAAGAGTGAAAAAAAAAAAAAAAAGTTCTCCTGCAAAATTTATATTCACAGAAAAAAAAAGTAGTATATTAGGCTTCAAATTTCATTTCCTGTCTATCCTCTGGGACAGAAGCAATTGTGAAAATATTTACTCATATGAATATTCCTGCTGAATTTAATGCCTAAAATTAACTGAGATGTTTCCAACATGATGGCTTTCATTGGGATGTAAATGTATGCAAGTAAACCGAGGTGCACTTTGTTCCTGTCTCAAGCAGCACCCTTCGCATGGAAATGGGCTGGAGCATTAACCAGAAAATGAAAGGGATGAGGGGACGTGTGCAGCAGTTCCTGATCAGCCCGGGAGATTTTGTAAAGCCAATGAACTGAAATACTTCCAGACAAATTGACTAAAATCTTAACTGTGTATTCAATTATGGATAACTGAGAGTGTGCAGCAAACACTCAGGAGTTTCAGCGCATTTGAAGCTATTTCCTTTAATTATGTCTCAGAAGTCTATTCCAGCACAATGAATTTCTGGAGAAAAAAATATTCCAAACCTATCCCCAATACAAAAGCAGGATCAACAGTTGATGTACTGTGGATGATTTGCTCCTTTTTGAGTGTCTGTGCTTGGAACTTTTGGAAGAAGAATTATTAGCAAAACAGTTCATTTTAATAGTAAAACAGTTCAGTTTAAGGGTGTGAAAAAAAGTCTGTTACTCTCCAATTAGTTAAATTCTTATCTTTTACTTTATGATGCGAGATACACCTCAGTCAACAGTTACACTGCTAAAAAAAACATGCTGAAAGAAAACCGATTTCCCCTTCGTTTTTGTAACAGAGATCAGATAAATCTAATTCCTTCTGTCAGAAGAATACATCATCGATTCCTAGGGATCAGCACCACTGTGGCTGAGAACAGGAGGTATTCAGTCTTTCAGAAAATGAGAGTAGTGACAGAGTGAGGCATAATGGTTTCAAGCTGAGAGAGGGTAGATTTAGATTAGATACTGGGAAGAAATCCTTCCCTGGGAGGGTGGGCAGGCCCTGGCACAGGGTGCCCAGAGCAGCTGGGGCTGCCCAGGCTGGGGCTGGGAGCAGCCTGGGACAGGGGAAGTGTCCCTGCCATGGTAGGGGTGGCTCTGGGTGGGCTCTGAGGTCCCTCCCAACCCGAACCATTCTAAGCATCTATGATAAATGTCATGGTTTCTCTTCCCAGTCAAGGCTCTTTCATCTTCATTTAAGTTTTACTTGCACTGCTGGTTAGAAATCAATGTCAGCTATGTGTGTGATATTTGAAGTGAATGCTAACTTCAGCAAAACCACTAAAATAAAAAGGAGGAAGGCAGACAAGAAATCCAGGGATGGGGCAGAGTATTCCGTTAATAAGCAGACTAATGGAAGAGAAGGCCAAGAATAAACAAATGCTTGTAGCCAGCTCTCTCCCCTTCCTTTAACCTTTTCAGGGTTTCTTTGAGAGGCCAGCAGTGCAACAGATGTGACACAGATGTGACATTCCTGATCTCTGTGTACAAAGCAGCCTCAGTCTCTCAGCACAAGGTATCAACTCCCTTTGTTTCGTCGATTTCGTTGTGATAAAGTTGGATACTCCTTACAGACTTCCTCAGAAATTTACAATAAGTTCCAGTTTGTATTACACCACGAATAGATCTACCACTGTATATAACAAGAAAACAAAAGGTCTAGCCTGATATGAGCAAAATTCTTATGTGGAGTGGCCTGTGTTATTTCACGGTCTGTTAAACAGGTAAGTGAAATATACGTTTGGGTTGTGCTATGGCTATTCTTTAGCACACAATCCAACAGCAAATAGGAACAGCTCTACAAAATCAGAATCAGGATAAATCTGATAGTCAGTGTAATGCTGGTTGTTTTGAGGGATGTGCCTCAAACAAAACCCACTGTTGGTTCAAACCCCTGTGCGAGCACAGCCATACATAGCAGAAGGAGTGCAGGCACTTTCTCAGCACTGTTAAGAGCAGCTGCTTCTGGCAGCCTGGTTTAGTTTTCTTTCTCTGCAAAGCCTGCTCACTGTTCTGAGCTCTGCCCCTTGCCCCACAGGTCACTGCCCTTGGCAGCCTCTTCTGCCAGCACCTTCTGCCAGGCAGAAAATACCAAAGCTAGGAAATGCCTTCCTTTATGCCAGTGTTAAAAGTTGGGTAGGTCAACATCCAGAACACAGCTAATAAAATCTTCAATGTTTCTTACTCCTCCTTTTCAGGAACAACTCTGCTATCATCAACATGCGACTATCCCTCAGCTTCTAGTATATGGAAATGGCAATGGCAATGCCAATGGCTGCCTCACAGGGAGCCCCAGGGGTGCCCCCAGCCCTGCTCCAGGACCTCCTCCCTCCTCCCACACAGGTGTGAGGGGCAGCCCCACCTGCAGCCCTCGTCCCAAGGGAACAGGGTGTTCACAGCTCCCAGTCCCTATGGAGATCCCAGCTCACCTCACGCCTCTGTCCAAGTCCTTGCCCAGCCCGCCATGTTCCTGCCTCCCCTCATGGATCTGTGCCTCGGTCCAGGTGCTCCAGGTGAGCAGAGCCCACAGCAGGGAGCTCATCTCACACCTGGCACTGCTCCCCTCAGCCCTGCCCCGAGCCCTGGCACTGCCATGGGTGCCCAGGCTGGCCAAGGGGCCGTGAGGGGCTGTGAGGGGCTGTGAGGGGCTGTGAGGGTCCATGAGGGGCTGTGAGGGGCTGTGAGGGGCTGTGAGGGGCTGTGAGGGGCTGTGAGGGG
>VWYO01020132.1:240441-291287 GCA_013400275.1 Rhadina sibilatrix
TGTGAGGGGCCGTGAGGGGCTGTGAGGGGCTGTGAGGGGCCGTGAGGGTCCATGAGGGGCTGTGAGGGGCACATGAGGGTCCATGAGGGGCCATGAGTGGCCGTGAGGGTCCATGAGTGGCCGTGAGGGGCAGCGGCCGTGCCCAGACTGGGCCTGACGGGCGTGAGGGGTCACAGCCGAGGTACCCCTGGACAGCAGGATGGCCCCTCCAGTTTGCCTTCACCAGGTAACCGTGGCTCTGCTGCGCTGGGTGGGCAGCAGGAAGGGATATTTTCTTTCACATTTCTACCTGCCAGGTGAGGAGGAGTGACGGGGCTGACTGTGTGCCCCACGTGTGGGGAAGGCAGTCCCACGAGGCCGGCATGGCACCAGTTGGTCAGTAGTGTCTGACCATCCCCCCGTCATGGGTGGGCTTCGTGTATCTTTAAAACTTCCTTTTGGCCATTGCTAGAGTCACATTTCACAGTACTGGTTCCACTTCCTCTTTGCCAAAGTAGATTTCAATTAAAATGGAAATTAAATTATGATTTCTGTGGTTTTCCTTCTACTTTGACATTGCAAGAGCTGTTTTTAGTGGTATGACCATTTCTTACTGGTATGCCAAGGCTTTCTCCCTGAGTAGATGGGTAATTAGCAAGTTCTGATATATATTTTTAATAAGATACAATGTAAGCATCCCAGAAGAGAAGGTTGTACTTGAGTGGATGATGTCAAAATGGTGTGAAACTTCAAAGCTGTTCTCTTTGCTCCAAGTGTGTAACCACTGCTCTGTGAGATCTCTTACCAGACAACCCTTACAGATATGGCTTGGTACTGCACATGCAAGCACTATAGAAATAAAAAAGCTCCAGCTGCCCTAGTGTTCCTTTTTACACTGCTGGCATCACAGACAATTTTTATATATTACAGAACAGTAAAGCCTGGACTAAGAACTTAAGGTTTTCTAATAAACAGTCAATTTTAACCTGATTTGCAATCATGCAAATTTAGTCATATGGTGTCTGTGAGTGGTAAATAAAACATTCCCCACTGGGAGATCTTCCTGAGAGCATCCTGAGTGCAATCACCTCTAGGACAAGCAAAAGTCCTTGGGCAGCCTTAGGGTGCTGACCCTCTGATTCTAGAGTAGCAACCTTAATTAATTCCTATTTCTGCTCAATAAGGTTTTTACAGCTGATAACTATCTAGTTAGTGTGCTGCTTGGCAGCACTGCAAATGAGCAAATTAAGCATAGTGCTTCTTCCTAAGTAATTGCCATTTAATCCTGATTTTAAAAGAAGCAGTAGTGATTGGAAAGCAGCTTTAATTTTGTTAATGCAAAGTTATCTTTTGGGAAAATAAATCACACAGAACATGAAAGAGAGTAGGTTTAGATTAGACATTATGAAGAAGTTTTTTACTGGCAGGGTGGGCAGGGCTGGCACAGGGTGCCCAGAGCAGCTGTGGCTGCCCCTGGATCCCTGGCAGTGCCCAAGGCCAGGCTGGGCTCTGGGGCTGGGAGCAGCCTGGGACAGTGGGAGGTGTCCCTGCCATGGCAGGGGTGGCACTGGGTGAGTTTTAACCCTTCCAACCCAAACAGTTCTAATAATTCTGTGATGATTTGTTTACTTTATGTATTTTTATAGATCTGCTTGGAAGTAAAGGACTAGTATGTTAACAAAAATTAAATCTATCTGTACTGAAACTGAGATACAACTTGCTGTTCATCTCTTTGGGCTTAAGATTTCATTGGGAGGGTTTTTGGAAGTGGCTGACCATCTGTAAAAGCAGCCAAACCATCCTGTCTGGCAAAATGTGCATCTGCAGTAAATGGAAGGCAGAAAATACCAAAGCTAGGAAATGCTTTCCTTATGCCAGTGTTAAAGCTGTGTAATCCAACATCCAGAACATATCTAATAAAACCTTAAATGGTTTCTTATTCCTTCTTTTCTGGAACAACTCTGCTACCATCAATATGCAATTTTCCCGCAGCTTCTAGTATATGGAAATGTCAATAATGCCTCCTTCTCTAAAACACATGGAACACTTTGATATTGCATTTCGGGTCATAAAAGTGTGTTTGAGCTGATAAACAACAGCTGTAGAACAGGTTCTGTTGGAGTGGAACAAAAGGGGAATTTTTTCTAATTGACCAAAGGTTTCAAGAAATAGGACTGGCTTCTGAGACTTCATGTTTTTGTCAATGAAGTTTTGAAAGCTGATTGTCATGGTAAATCTTGGGTTTAAAGCTTGCTTGGAGAAAGAATAGATCTGTTCCTTAACTGGCCTCTCTGTTCTGAAGTATTTTGCTGGTCTAGGGTAGGACAGATGAAGCATTTATCTCCTCTTGTTCTTGCCCTGTGCTTAGTCCTGTTAGATGTGCATACAGTAAGATTAACATCATCTTTAAAAGGAAAATGAACTATTCTTACCTTGCCTACTCTCTAAGACAGGCTGCAGGTGAATTTAGTGATCTAATTTCCCCTAAATAAATAATGAAATCAGATATTTTAAGCTTATTCTGGCTTTTTGGAGTTCAGCTCCAAGTCTGAGAACACGAGTTTTTCTTTTCCTAGGGATGTCTTCTAAGAATAATGCTTTCCTTTGTCTGAAGAAATATTTTTTGACATACAAGGGACTCGGGGGGAAAAAAATACAGGAACAGTAAATGTTTTGTTCTTCATGTCCTAAAATAGCTTTGCACTTTCTCTTAGGTACTTGGTGCAAGTTAGTAAGTTTTGACTATCTTAATAGTGTATTCCAAACTGAATGAATAAATTATTAATCAGTGGATTTGGTGTGGGAATGGGATGTTTCCAGCAGGTTTTTGCAGAAAGCAAGTTGGTGCACACTGGCTTGATTAACTAATAGTGTGACCAGTGGAAGAGGAACACTGAAAGTAATAACTACAATCTTAGTGTGCTTTGTTTGGACATGAATGGAAACAGTGCTGGGGCTGCCCTGTGATCACTGAGCAGTGCAAGGCACAGAAGGAAGCTGAATTCAGGCACAAGGTTATCAGCTGAACTATAAAATATGGGCAGTGATAGCCTCCTGTACAAGACTGGCCATGATTTTTTTTTTTTTTTTTTTTTTTTTTTATAAAAATAAAACNTTTTTTTTAGTAAAATTAAGCAACGTTTTCAAGAAATTGAAGTCTCAGTTGTCAGGAGCCAGTTTTTTGTATGTCCCAGTTTGCAAATAGGCAGTTCCATATGAAAACAAATAGTTGGGTTATTAATGATAAATACCCACATGCAATTTTCCATTCCCAGGAAATAATGACATTTTTCGCTATTGACTGCATCCTGCAGAGCAGGGTCTATAAACCTTGTGATCCATCACTCTGCTTTTTGTGTGCATGTATGTTTTCATTTTTAATAAACTGCACTCAATAAGAACTCAAGTTCTCTCAGTAGCACTAAAGGCTTTGTAGAAATCAGAACTGCACAATTTGGGGGCAAACACTCCCATGATACTGGATTTCTGTGGGTATAAGTAGCTACACCAAAGTGCAAAGCTCTGGTAAACCAAAAGCTTAAGTTGATTTCCTTAGTAAGGAAAGCTGAGGGCTTAGTGGGCTTAGAGGAAGTTACTCTCTGGATTTCCCTTTGGAGAAGCTCTGTCCAGTTTCTGCAAAGATCCAGTGTTTGAGGTGTCAGAGCCAAACACCACCTGTTCCTTTTAGCTAGTATCTGGGGGCCACCCAACAGTGAGGGTCTGTGGGGGTGAAACACCTGTGCCCAGCAGGTCAGTCAGACCTTGCTGCTCTCTGCCCCTCCTGCCACGGCCAAACATCAGCTGCACCAAGAGCAGGAGCTGGAGCCTGCCCATCTGCTGGTGAGGTGAGGGCTGGGGTGGCTCTCTGGGGCTTCCAGCAGCTGGAATTCAGAGTAACAGCGTGGGTACAGGCCTTGGGGTGCTACACAGGCTGTCAAATCTGCTGTGGAGCCCTCCTGTTCACTGTGCATGTAAATTTATAGTGCAGTGTTGTAATTTAGTTCTCATAAGCATATATCTCATAAGCACTCACCTCTCACTGCTTTCAAATACCCTGAGAATTTTCTCATGGACATGCTGGAAAACAGTGTTTGATACTAATGGTACAAGTTCAAGGATGAAGTATATGGTAAACAAATTAATTTTTAAAACCTAAAATAATTGCCTAAGTCAATTCTGTTTACTAATGCATTTATTAATGCTTTCTGATTAAAATGTCACATGAACTTTAATGCTTTATTGCCTTTTATTTTAGCACACATTATATTATGTGGTAGAGTTTTCAATTATACAGATGTAGTCTTGTATTAATTTAGATATATCACTTCAGTAATTAGAAGAAAGCTTCTTTTCTGTTTTCCTTAATAGCCCTTCTGAGTCTGCCTTTATTTCTAGTGCAATTATTTTGGGTTTTGACACGCAGGGATGTGATGTTGCACTCCAGCCATTACAGCATTGCCTGGTTCTGTATGCAGAGCTTTAAAAGGATATTTCATGTGAGAGCTGCCGAAAGTGCTGCTGTGGCATTTGGGCAGGAGCAGACGTGCATGCCTTAGCGCTGTGCCCCCAACAGCCCCGGGATCCAGGCGGGGTTAGGGCTGTAGCCACGGCCGCATATTCATGGTCGGGAGGCGTTCAAAGGGGGCCGAGGAAAGGCAGGAGCTCCAAAGCACATTCCACACTTAGTGGTGGGAAATGGCAGCTGTAAATATGGCTGACTGCGAGCCTCCTCTCTGCTCCTGGCAGGCCTCTAGCCCTGGTTTAAGATGCCTCTGACATTTAATTCCAAGTGGTTTGCAGTGCTTTGCACGGAGCATTAACAAATGGCAGCTATTTACTGAATGAAATGTTTGTCACTTCGCTATCCAGAAAGCATAATGGAGTAAATAGCAATATGGATGTGTTATTGCCAAGGGGAGAAGCCTAATCACAAATTGGGGAATCAGAATAACCAGACTCAATTTGTGTCTGATACTGGGCAGCCTTGAGCAGGATCCATCAGGGACAATGTGTAAAAATTCTGAATATATGCATATCAATTTTTTTAAAAATAGCAAGAGTTTGGGTTTTGTCAGTCTGCACCTGGAAAACTGGTGTAATGATACTGGCCTACCTTGCAAGGGCTTTGATCAAGGCTTTGAAAGGTTTTTTTAAATCAACTGGATATGCAGTTGGATACCTCTCTGGCTTTTCTTCTGAAACCAAGGAACCGTCCCTCAAAAGTCATGGGGGAAAAAAGAATGATGGGAGATTTACTTTCTGTGATCTGACAATTAAATTTACTTGAATATCACCGTAAAACCAGAAGAAGGTATTAATATTTAACTTCTTTCTCTCATAGAATCACTTTCAGAAGTACAAGGGAAGTGAAGGAAAAATGTTTTCAAACTTCTGTGAAAAGGTAAGAGTTGCCTTTACCAAAAGGCTCTTCACATATTTGTTTAACAGTTTTTGGAGATGGTCTTTTGTTTTTCACATGCTTAAATACTCCATTGCAAGAAACCAGAATTTGGATTGCCAACTCTTTGGCTAAAACCAACGCAGAACATCTGACATTTCTGACCTTCAGCCTAAGAAGGCCTTTTGGGCGAGAGAAGAAAAAAATCTGGGCTCTATCAGATTGTCTGTCACTTTTTCTCCTTGTAAAAATCCTCTGAATTCAGAAGTAACTTCTTAGTGGTAAACAATATTTTGGAAATCCCAAGGAATATTTACTTTTTCTACCAAAGCAGCTGGGTGGTTGAGTAAACAAATATAATTCTCTTTAAAGTCTTCTAGATTTCTAATAAATATCTGCTTTCTTTTCCATTCATGATAAAAGCTTGAACACTGTATTATTAGGAAAGAACTATGCATGCAACATTTGTCACTCATTTTGTTGGGAAGCACAAAGCTTTGGCAGCACCCTAAATCGTTGCTATAAATGAAGTTGCCTTGCACTTTCTCAGTTTGCATAGCAATGGATTCTGGCAAACTTCTGCTGTCACTGAAATTCGCGATTGCAAAGTCCAACAGCACAGGAGGCAAAGGGAAAAAAGCCTGAAGTGGATATTTGCTTTTTGCCTGTCTCTGCAGGCTCTTTGCCTGTCGCTCAGTCCTAACAGAATCTAGAATAGAGTGATTAGGGTGAATATTTGCTAAAAACAAAGTTATTATGGAAGGGCTTTGAGTAGCATTCAGTAGGTAAATTCCGGGAATGAAGGTAAAAAGGGCGAGTGAGAAGATTGAGAGCTGCTGTCTGGTGAGTCTGCAGCCCAAAGCCACCCGGAGTGCGATGCCCCTGCCATTAGCAAGAGCTTTGTGTGGGGTGGACAAAGCATTATCAGCAAAAAGCTCTTGGGCACCGAAGGGCTGAACTGCAGGCGTTAGGGGTCACTCGACAGCTCTGCTCGGGGTGAGCTATGCCTTTCTCCTGCCCTGCTCCTTAGGGGAAATGAGGCTGCTTTTGCTGCTGGGAGGGAAAAGAGCAGCTTCAGCACAGGGCCCGGCCGAGATCCAGATGTTCTCCAGGTGTGCTCCTGACATCTGAAACCGCGCCGTGCGCTGCCTGCCGCTGACCCTCCCTTTGCAAGGCATCTTCTGTAGGATCTGCACTTGCAGGGGAGGCTTGCGTTTTTCCCTCTGAAGCTGAGATGGGCTTTTGTCTGATCATTCCATATGTTGTATTCTGGACCATCCCCTCCACAGATGTTTCTCTCCACGCATTAAAATTGGGTTTCAGCTCATTCGGCTTCAGCTCTTGACTTTAAAAGCCAAACAAATCAAATCCTTTTCTTGAGGGTATAATGCATCATTTTTCCCTCTTTGACTGTGTATTTTCTTCTTTTGCATCTGATCACATCATCAAAATCTAACTTCCTGCATCTGTGCTGGCTAATTAGTGCCTTGGCTTTAAACCTCCTCCCATCAAAAATACACATTTTTCAAACTAGTCAGTATTTTTATTTATTTTATACAAAGTGTTCTGAGCATATTTAATGAGAAGAGGAAGAGTGATGGTTTCTCTAAATTGGACATGCCAAAGAAGAGTGAAAAGATTATGGGATGTAGAAACAAATAAACCAATGAGTTGGGGAAAAAAAGGAGCTGTAGATCATTGTTTCTGTGGCCAGAATATATTCAATAGTTGCAGGCTGGTGGCAGTATTATAGACCATGCTGTTCTGCTGTCTGAGTAATCCCTTTTGAATCACTACAGACTTGGCCATAAGGAAACCTGTATTGCACTGATGAAAATCAGTGAGAGAGTAATTTCCAGTTTAATTTTTTGTCCCAGGATTTCTGGTAAGAGTTGTTTGTTCTGGTTGTAGGTGTATCAAATGCCCAGGTATCAGGATGTTTGTACTGTACTCAAACCAGCTAAGTGAAATCTCCATGTTTAGCCCTTTTTTGTTATATTTGCAGGAAGTACTGCAGTCATTTTAACTATGATTGTTCTGGCTGTGGTTCTGGACTCACAGCTAAAGGCAGGAGAAAAAAGATCAAAAGAGGTCAAGAAGAAACAAGTGTTAGGATTTGGGTTTTCAAAGCCTCGTGGTGGAGTTAGGCTTTGTGGAAGTTAATGGGACATGGCAGATGGCCCAAATTCAAAAACTTTCTGTGAAGTGCCAGTGGCCTGTGTAATCCAGGAGTGCCTCTGCCTGAGCTGAAGGAGTGCTCTGGTTCTAGAGAACAGGATGGGAACAGGAAATCCAGAGTAAACAAGGCCTGCAATTCCTCCCATGCCCCTTTTGTGACCTTGGGGACAACGAGAATCAACACTGGCAGAGCTGTGGCACCAAGAAAAGTGATGGTACCTTCTGCAAGGTTATCTTGCATTCATTTTGGGAGGAGATGCTCCATAAATCAGGCATGTCCCAGCAGCCTACTGAGATGTCGTTGCTCAGGTTCCTGCCTGAAAATGCAGCCTTTCTTAAATAACAGAGCTGAAAGATAAATGAATGGGCCATGATTTAATGAGATTAAATGGACAGAACTTTGGACACTTGTCACAGCTTCTGCAATGCCTCATATCTGAGCAAGGAAGAATTGCTAAGTTCAGAAATGCCAGGATCATGAATCAGCCCTTTGATGCTGAAGTGATGTGATATAATGTTCATAGCTTGCAGAATACAGGCATTTGTTTTGCCTCCATCTGCCAATCTACTTTATGTTGGGTTCAGCCTCATTGTAAAATCCAGTGAATTAAAGTAACTGGATTCATTGATCCATGAATATGATTTCTGAAACACCACAGAAATCGACGTAACAGGAAAGGATCTATCTGGCTGGAGCACTTTTCATGCCAACTGCAGAGATAATTTCTCCTTCGGCGTTGGCTGTGCTGAGTGTGTCTCTGCCACAGAAGCCTGAAGTCTTGGGGCCTGACCTGCTGCCTTGGAAAGCAATTAGAGGTTGGAGAGCTCCCAGCTGACTTTGTGGAAGAACACAGTTTTGCAAAGCCAAGTGTTCGCGAGTGGCATCCTCACCCTGTCCCCGTGACGGAGAGGGGATGGGAGAGCCGGCAGAGGGAACAGGAGCGCTGGGACAGGGGATGGAAGAGCCAGCAGAGGGAACGGTAGAGCCGGCAGAAGGGATGGGAGAGCCGGCAGAGGGGATAAGAGTGCTGGGACAGGGGATGGAAGAGCCAGCAGAGGGGATGGAAGAGCCAGCAGAGGGAACGGGAGAGCCGGCAGAGGGAACAGGAGAGCCGGCAGAGGGAACAGGAGAGCCGGCAGAGGGGATAAGAGTGCTGGGACAGGGGATGGAAGAGCCAGCAGAGGGGATGGAAGAGCCAGCAGAGGGAACAGGAGAGCCGGCAGAGGGAACGGGAGAGCCGGCAGAGGGAACAGGAGAGCCGGCAGAAGGGATGGGACAGCCGGCAGAGGGAACAGGAGAGCCGACGGAGGCGGCTGCTGACATCTACCGGCGTTGGGCACCTGCGCTCTCCTCCAGTAGGGCTGGCCGCCAAGAGCCAGGATTTCAGCGCCGCAGCTGCAGAATAAGCCTTGCTTTTCGACTTGCAGCTCCTTCAGTCTCCACTCCTCACTTGCAGCAGCTCTGCAGTGCCCTGTTGTGCAATAATTCTCACGTTCCTCTTTGTAACTCACCTCAACAGCACGGGGTCTAAACACACAGAGAAAGAAACTGCACCTTCGTGTCAGTTCACCACGTTACTGTGGTGTCTGTCTAAACTGAAGGCAGTAGAAAAGACTTTAAATGGTCATCGAATTGTTTTATGCAGAATCAGAATGGTGCTATAGAGACCACATTACAGCTTGCAGCCCTGACCAACTGTTGGATCATTGAACAACACATTGTGTTTGTTTCAAGGTATGGAGGCAAAACTTGAAATCCAGTTCAGAGAAGGATGTTGAGAATGCCCCTTGTCTTTCCAAGAGAATCCTGGCAGGATATGAATTCGGTATTTCGTCAACCAATGGTGCTAACACTTAAAAAGTGACTGGACAAAATCATGCAGGAAATAACTGCCAAGAACTGTTCCATTCAAGCACATTTACTGGTTTCAAATATCCTGAGACAGAAATATTTGGAAGCTGGTGATGACTGAGGAGCATTACCATCTCTGTGCCTTTTCCTCGTGCTTTTGCTGGGGCTGTGATCAGACAGGGCTACTGCACCTTTGGTGTGACCTAGTGAATCATTCTTTAGGGTTAAGGGAATGTTGTTTTATGTTTTCTCTGTTGTAACATCTTTAACTAAATATCACAACTATCCTTTCCCGTTCTCTTCTGCTTTTAGTGAGCTGATTTGATTTGAATCACATTTTAGAGATGTACTTTGCAGTTCTATCTAATGAATAAAAATCTAAAAAGTGCCCCAATGTAGAGAAAGGCAAAAGATTGTGTTGCATTTCCAGAGCCACATAAATCCATGTTTCCTGGCATGCATGGTCTGCTGATTTCAAAATTGTGTCTGATGTGATTAAGCATTTTCTTCATCTGTATTCTATCACTGGTATTATGTCTGTTTAATTTCCTTCTTTGGAAAGAGATCAATGGAAAAAGGAAATACAGAGAATGCCGAGATGCCCCCTTTAGCATTTAAGCTTGTTGTGTGCAGGATCTCAGCTAACTAAAACTGAAAAAAAACCCCACTTGTTTTTCTCAATATGAAATACCAAAATGTTTTAGGCTCAAAAGGTGCCAAAAATCAGGCACCTCACCTCTACCTGTTTTCATAATATAATTTTGCCAGGATTTTAGATCTGTTGCTCTATCAGAAGGGATGTCAGCCACCTGTATGCCTTGGTGCTTAAAGACCTTAATCCGCTCTGCTCTGCCATTTCAGAGCAGGGACACATCATCTTACAGCAGCCCTGTGTTTGCCAGCTTTTAGCAGTGTTTGCTGTGTTGTCTTCAAGCAAAACAAGTCACAATTTCTGTTGGTACAATTACATGGATCACTTCAGCTTTTTCAGCTTGGATCCCAGCTGCAACTGAACTGCATCTTTATTTGAAAGTGATTATAGTGAATGATCTAGGTCTGGAAATTCCAAAAAACTCTGTGACATTGTATTGTTGGAATAGAATGGTCGGAAAAAATTGTGGTTCAGGATTTTCAGCATACATAGAAGTTTTCTAAATGAGCTCTGTTTTCTCTGCTGCTCAATGCTATTTCAGTTCTCTAATACTGAAATTAAATTGTCTAACAAGTAAGATCTGCAGCTGCTTTACACTAACAGTCAGACACAGACCATGATCAGATGTGAGAGCTTTCTCTCGAACTGAAAATAAAGTTCCTGTTACATTTTTACCCCTGTGAAGTCCAGTACAGCTCGTATCCAGACACCAGTAAATCGTCTGAGACCCTGATGGGAATCCAACAGAGAGAAACAGTTTCTGAGCAGTAAGATTATGTGTATGTGCTCCCATTCCCTGTCATAAATAGAATAACTTGATGCTGAAATAAAAAACTGAGCTTTGGCAGTGACTGTAGAATGAGACGGTGAGATCAGGAAAGGCTCAAAAGGCAGCCCGTGTTTTTGGGGTCCCTGAGAGCTCAGCCCAGCTGCCTGTCGGTGATCGGGGCAGCCCCACCGAGCGACTCCAGCCGTTCGGGGCCTCCAGCGCTGCAGTGCGCGGCCACGGCCACGGGGCGGCGCTGCACACAACGATTGGAGCGGGAGCCGGCCCGAGCGGGCCCGGAGCGGCCGTGAGCTCCAGGTTCACTCTGCACCGGCCGTGAGCTCCAGGTTCACTCTGCACCGGCCGTGACATCCAAATCCATCCAGGACATGGGATTCTGCACCGGCCGTGAGATCCAAATTCACTCTGCACCGGCCGTGACATCCAAATCCATCCAGGACATGGGACTCTGCACCGGCCGTGAGATACAGGTTCACTCTGCACCGGTCGNACCGGCCGTGAGATCCAGATTCATCCCGTGCATGGCATTCTGCACCGGCCGTGAGATCCAGGTTCACTCTGCACCGGCCGTGAGATCCAAATTCACTCTGCACCGGCCGTGAGATCCCAAATTCATCCCAGGTATGGGAGTCTGGAGCAGCTGTGAGATCCCAAATTCATCCCAGATATGGGAGTCTGGCTTGGCTGCTGTGAGATCCCAAATTCATCCTGGACATGGGACTGGACAGCATCAGGCCTGGCTCCTGCCAGGCACCCACGGCGGTGCTGGCGTTAGCAGAGAGATCCCATCCTCACCTGGACGTCAAACAGTGACAGCCTGTGAGCAGCATCCGCTCACAAAGCTGAACCAGCCTGCGCTTTCCAGAAAGAATTCTGGCTTTGACTTGCAGGTGTAGCAGGATAGGCAGTGTTTATTTGGCAAGGCAGTTCTGAATTAGTTGCTGGAGAATCCAAAATGTTCTTTTTCCTGCCGTCGGTGTAATGCATACGTAACGTTCCAGAGCAAGACATCCAGAGCAAGAGGTTTGACAGCCTCTTACCGTAGAGCCCCCATTCTCAAGCAGAAGGTCNTATGGGAGTCTGGAGCAGCTGTGAGATCCCAAATTCATCCCAGATAGGGGAGTCTGGCTTGGCTGTGAGATCCCAAATTCATCCTGGACATGGGACTGGACAGCATCAGGCCTGGCTCCTGCCAGGCACCCACGGCGGTGCTGGCGTTAGCAGAGAGATCCCATCCTCACCTGGACGTCAAACAGTGACAGCCTGTGAGCAGCATCCGCTCACAAAGCTGAACCAGCCTGCGCTTTCCAGAAAGAATTCTGGCTTTGACTTGCAGGTGTAGCAGGATAGGCAGTGTTTATTTGGCAAGGCAGTTCTGAATTAGTTGCTGGAGAATCCAAAATGTTCTTTTTCCTGCCGTCGGTGTAATGCATACGTAACGTTCCAGAGCAAGACATCCAGAGCAAGAGGTTTGACAGCCTCTTACCGTAGAGCCCCCATTCTCAAGCAGAAGGTCAATAGCCTGATTTTTCGTGGAAGCCCTGCATCAGTAACTTATTTGTGGTTGCACGCACAGATAAGTGTAGTCGTGATAACTGACAGTTCTTTGTTACTCTGAAATTGATGGGTCCTGACAAAAAATATGTGGTTGAATGGCCTGAAGGAGTTCAGAAGTTGTAGTGCTATTATTTCTTGTTATTTCAGTAGAGGGATGAAGGTCAACAAGGGTTCTCTTCTAGGACTGCATGTACTTACTCCAGGTGAGGTCAAATTTAGATGTAACAGGAATTGCCTTTTTTTTTCCTTCGTGTGCCTACTTCTAGTTTTGGATGTTCTTCAGGACTTTCAAGTGGAAAGAAACCAATAAATATATTTACTATATTATCCAGCATAAACCTATGATACTGAATCACCATGAATCTGTCCAGTGTCTGGCAGACTGGAATTGCAGCCCACAGTTTTTGCAGCTGTTTTCAGTTTTAGAGCACTGAAAATGCACTGAATAAACAGTGCCAAATTCCACTGCCAGTAAAATTGTGGGGAAGTGTGAGTTTTGCAGGTTTCTGTGCTTACTGTAGTTTTTTCCCAGAGCAGATTTTTGGGATGCAAGAAAGGTTTCTCTGTTACATGGGAGTGGTTGAGGAAACAACATATAATTATCTTGAGGTTGGGGGGAAATGGTGCACCTGACTCCTAAAATGCAAATGCTGCAGAGATTCTCTGATAAGAGAGCAGATGCCGTTTTGCTCGTGGAACCGGAGCAGTGTGTGAGGAGCGCAGCCTGATGAGACCGACATAGCTCAGACACCGAAGGATCATCAAATACATGAAAGACTGGCAAAGAGAAAGGGATTAGGGCTCTTCTCTTTATCCCCTACAGCATGAGCAACAACAGGCGTGGGCTGCAGCACGGAGCTCCCAAGTCAGACATTAAGAAACACTTTCTGATGGAAATAGAATAAGCACTGGGACACATTTCCTGCCGTGGAACCGCAGTGTCTCCACCGCTAAAGGTCTTTAAGTGCAGGTAGATAAACATTTGTCTGTCTGGAGTGACCTAAGCAGGGCTGATCTTGCACTGGAGCAAAGGGCCTGGATGACCCCTGGGCTTCCTTCCAGCCATAATATTTTATGGAGGGTCTGGTGCTCAGGTTCCAGATGGGCTTCACCTGATTAACTAGAAATGACCTTTATTGCAACTTCGGTGTTCAGTTCCTTGAGAGCTTGTTCCATAATCACTTTCTTATGCAAAGCAAGAAGTTCAAGGCCTTTTGTGGTTTCTCATCCCTCTTGCATTCCAAGCATTTGCTTGCCTTAAACTCGGTGTACTTTGTCCCATCCTTTCCCTGCTTTCCCCTTCCCGCTCCTGTGAGCGTTAATGCTTTTCACTTGCTCTGTTTGGCACACACGGGTCCCTTTTATCAAAGGACTTTCACACCTGAGGCCTCCAGTCACATACTTGCAGTAAAGTAACAGCTTAAAAGCAAATCCTTTTAAATCCTGAGGCCAAACACCGTAACAAACATATCTTCTCAAGGGATCAGTTTCCAAATGTGCTTTTGAACCTAAGTCCCAGCAGGCATTTGGCTTTAAGTGTGTGATAGGACTCCATCTATTTATTTATTTATTTATTTATTTATTGCAGAGCCATTCCCTCACTTCATTGTTCCCATCTCACGATGTGCTATTTAAACCTGTACCTCTGGTGAATTCTGCCATTGAAGTGCAGATGAGCAGAGTGCTGCTGGGTGGTGAAACATTGCAGGACAAAAAGACATATCAAAATAAAAATCTCCTGAGAAAGTGTCGCTTCCAGGGAAAATGTGCCTCTTTGCTTTCGGGAGGGAGGGAGGGGAAATCATGGGGTGGAATCAACCTTTCTTTGAAAATCCTCTGTATGTGGGGCAAGGCGCTCCGGCTGTGGCAGTTTGGAGGAGACCTTAGAAATGTGAGTGATCTTTGTGAAATATTGTGCAAGATGTGCCATAAACTACTTAAGGTGCTCTGCAGGTCTCCTGCAATGAGGTTTCACCTGAGATATTTATAACTAGTAGAGCATGGACTCTCAATTTGCAAACTGGTACCTGTAAAATGTACAGCTTGCCTTAGGAGACAGCACAGTTCATTGTGTGCAATTATTCCCTGTACTTGCAGATGAATATTAGCGCTCTCCAGGGCCTGCTGAGGCACGCAGGGCTGTAGCTGGCAATTAGCTGATGACTTCTGTATTTTCAGTGGGTATTATTGCCTGGGCTGTTCAGCCCTGTGTGAGCTCCATGGGTTGTTTATATAATATCACGGTTGTTTCAGTCCGTGCTGAGCACTGCCAAACTGTAAAACAAGATCAACCCCGCAGACGGGAGCACAGTTCCCTGAGGACAGGGCCAGGTAGGAGATAAGGCTTGATTTTAATCTCTCTCTTGTCAGCTGGATCTGCTGACAGTTCATTTTCAGGTGACTACGTACTCCAGCACCATCACTCACCTTCCCTTCCTGGCTCTCAGTTAAGCTCAGGCACATTAGGTTGTTATTCTTGTTTGAGGAAAGATATCGAGTAATCATCATCACGCAAAGTCTTAAATAAAAACGGCTGCACAGCGTCTTCTTTTTGGATACTTCTGATTCCTTGTAAATCAGATCCACTCCAGAACTTCAGTATCTGCTTCCATTCTCTTATTCTAGTAAATCTATCTTTTCATTCATACTCTCTTTCTCTCTCACTTGTAAAGGGGGGTTTGTTTTTTCATGCTGTGGGACCTAAAGTACTAAGAAATCTCAGTTCTCCCCCTTTCCCTGAAAATTCCTTTATTCTCATTTTACTGAGAAGAGAAAGGGGGATTGTCAGTGGAGACAAAAGTTAGAAAACCCAGTTCTGTAGTTCTGTGTAAATCTATCCCTCCAAATACCACTTTTCCATTTGCCCTGAAAACCCTTTGACACTTTCCAGACCCCAGACACAATTTTGTTACTCTGTGTCCTGTTCCCCAGCTCGATGGAGGTGTCAGGTGAAAATCCGGGGCTTATCTTCAGTACACTGGAACCCTTCAGATTTGTTTCTAATTCAGCTCTTATTCACACATGCAAATCTCCAGCCCCGTTTATCTGATGCTTTGAATTCAAGCTAGTTAGTGTGTTGGGGAGAGAAGTTGAAGCTTTGATTTCAACTGATGCTTGATGTAATTGGCTCTCAGCAATTCAAGTTACCCAGCTTATAAAATGTTAATTTAGCTTCTCTTTGCAGACCAATGCTTTTCAGTTCATTCTTACCCGAGATACAATAGTTTGAAATATGTTATTTCAAGAAAGTAACTCACCTTTGCTGTAACAGGGAAAAGGGCATTAATGCATCCAGACAATGAACTGAAAAAAAAGCAGGCAATTCTAAAGATAAACATGAATTTTATTATGATGAATTAGAAGTACGAAGCCTTAGAAACGTATTATGAACTTTTCTTTTAACAAAAGAAGGCAAACAAAAACAAGTTCTTAGAGCTAAATGTGCCACAGATAATGTGATGAGTCAGGACCCTGTCTAAATTTTTGCTATGTTGAAGGTTACCTCAATAAAGCATGTAAATAATAATTTTTTAAAAAAACTGAGAAAGTGATTATTTATTCCAATCTTTTGCACCAAAGGAGGGTGACTATAGTTCAATCCTTTCTTCTTAAGAATCAGAACCCCAAAGGCAATCTAACGTAGCCTAAAGCAACAGATTCATAATTATATTAATAGCCATATGCTCCATTTCAGCTAAGCACCCCCCGGCAGTGTGGTAATCCTCCCTGATTCTGAAAGTTACACAGAAGTCTGCAGCTATAAAAACTAATAGAAATGGAATCTGTAACAGAATAGAGGAGATTGTAACTAAGTTGAAAGCACATCCTTTGGGCACAATCAGCAGAGGGGATATCTGTGGGATATTGAAATGCAAATTAGCTGTGACACATGAAGCCTATTGTGCCTTTCAGGCGCTCGGTGGAGTTCAGATGCCCGTGTTAGTTTGCGCCGTTCCGCTGTTCCGTCCCCTCCTGCGGGGGCATCGGGGACCTGCCCGTGGCTGCAGTTGGGGCACTGGCGTGCTCATTACCCTGCAGAGGGGATATTCCCCCCGAAGAGCAGCTCTGGCCGTGAGTGGGAGCCTTTGACCTCCCCTGCACCCTAATTGAGATCAGTTCCAGTCCAGGTGGTGTCCACATCTTCTCCTGATAAACACAACCGGGCTGTGCCATGGGAAATGCGCTCCTGCCCTGCCTCGTGTCAGGGATGTCACAAGCACAGGGGATTTCCACTCCTTTGGTCTGTTCATTTTTATTCCTTTGGTCTTGTCAGGCTGCACGAGCATGTCCCCAGAGGAGAGATCTTCCCAGTGCCTCTTTCAAGTCGAACAGTCCCATTATTCCTTTTCTGCAGATTAAGATTTTTTTTTGAAGTTGCAACTAAAGAAGGGTAAATTTTGAGGCAAGTTAAATGCCCAGCTCGCTGAACTCTGTGGAAGAATAAAGCCTTCTATCTGCTACTGGCTATCTTTCTGTGGAAAACAATAATCCTCAAAACGACTGGGGAAACTGGAGTAAATAAAATCACTCTGCAAATCGTACAATCAGCTGGAAAGGGGTTACACATTCAAAGCTTTGCATTTCCAAAACTAACAAAAGACCCTTTGGACTCTTGTAGCAGGAGATCCTCTGGAAAAGTGCATATTCTTTTCAGGTCTTTGAACATTCCTGATATTATCAAACTTGCTACACATTTGTAGGTCAATTCTGCAGCATACAGATATTTCTCTGCTCATTCCAGTGGCCATTTGTGAATTTGAGATATTTGACAAGCTTATACATTGCCAGTAAAAATACCGAATTATCAGCAAACTTGCAGTTTATCTGCAAAAGTGATGGGGTTGACATGAGCGCACACAGGTGTCCAAACGTTCTTTACCTTTGCACCCAGGAGTTCTGTCTGGATTTTCTCTATATTCCCAGTCTCCCAGCTGTCTGTACCTACGTGAAACCTACAAAATTAAGGATTTGCTTTCAGAAATTAGTACGGAGACTGTATTTCCTTGGTCTATTCAGTGTTCAGCAGAGAAGCAGGGTTTCCAAAAAGGCCGGAGATGTTTTTGAGCAGACACAGGAATGTATTTAAGAAGTGTTCACACTACTTTAGCGTCCAGTGATCACCTGTAAATCACCTGAGATGAGTTTTCACTCGCTGTTGGCTTGCAGGGGATGAAGGAAGCCGGGGCTGTTAGGAACATCTCCTTCTCGTGCTGTGGCGTGGCCTCAGAGGGGCAGTGTGAGCATCCCGACATTCCCGAGCGCTGAAGCATTTCTCCCGTCCTGGATCCTGGCACGCGCATGCTTTTTACAGGGTGGATTTAAACACAGCTAGAAAAAGATGTAGATAAAATTTTTCCTTCCCTTACATTTCTTGCTATCTATAGGAACTAAACATACCTTGGAGAATTCCATCCAAGAGTGCACGAGCACTCCAAAGCCACAGCACCGAGGGATAAAAATGCCAAGCTGACTCCAGGAAGTAAAATGTACAGCACAAATCAAAAAGTGAAAGCTCCATCTCCTATCGGTGAGCTTGTAAATACTCTTCTCCTGTGGGGTGTCAGGGACACGATTTCAGACAAAGTTGATGTCAATTAGATATTTAATAATCCAGCCAAACCTGCCCTTAATCCATATTTTGTGTTGATAGGCCAGTTCACAGATTAGCAACTCTTCTCAGAAACTAATGGCATGATCCTTTTTAAAAGGGAAGTTCTTCTCACGTTCAGATGGTTCTCTCACAGCTGTATCAGCCCTTCTGCCCTAAACTGTGGAGTTCAATGTCATTGTACTCACAATGATGCTCTCTGCCTTACCCACCTTTGATGAAGCTCATTTTGTTGTCATACAGACTTTATGCCAAATGTTCCTCCAGTGACGATTATTTTAGATCAAAGGTTATTTTCCATCGGCTTTGTTAAAAAAAAATCTTGTAGGGGAGTAATTTTTTGTTGTTGTTTCCACCACAAAAGCAGCTGCAAAGCAGCAGGAAGAGGAGGTTCTACAAATCACAGCAGTTTGTTTTTGTTCAGCTGCACTTATCAATGAGTCTAAAGACAAAGGCAGAGAGACAAATAGAAAAGAGAGGTTTATCAGTGATTTTTAGTTGAGGTTGTTTCTTTATTCTTTAATGAACATGTGGTATGGCAAAATTAATTAATTAGTGGAAATGTCGGCAGGCATTCTTAAGAGCCCAGAGACTTGGTATGGTTTGATTTTTTTAGACAGAATTCTTAAGTTTCTTTCAGGAACTTTCACCTCTTTCTTTGCTGGCATTTTCTCTGTTCCACACTGACTTACTTTTTTTCTTTTAAATTGTCTGGTTGATTATCATAATTAGGTTAAACCTGTTTTAGCAGCTTTGTTGTCAGAACTGATGAAAGGACCACGGGCCCATACGTATTTTCTAGTCAGCAGATCCAATCACAGATACTGCTCCCTGCAAAGCCTGTCCTCGGTGCTGGCTCCTGGGGATTACAGCTCGGGCAGGGTTGGGAACAAGTCAGCAAGAAGTTGCCTGTGAGAAAGCAGTGATACATGACTGCCTGTTTAGACCTATTCATTTATGTTATCTCTTTTTTGGTATTTTGTATTTTAGTGTTGGTTTATGCATTAATATTATAAAGAACCTCAGCAGCTCCCTGGTTTGCCCTGCCTGTCAAGCAGGCTGACCCAAGGTTTGGGAGCAGCCGGAGTCACACTGCCCCTGCCCCTGCAGGGAGAGGAGTCAGGGAATGCAGGGAAATGGAGCCTGGCTGCTGTTATCACAGAAGGAAGGGCCAGCAACTCAGAGCATGGGGAGACACGCAGCTATTGTGGTTGGGCCATGTGAAACCGTTTTTAATAAGAATATCCTCCCACATCCATTCAGCATCTGTGCCTCACTAAGTCCTAATGATGTGTAATAACAGTTCCAGCCAAGCACAAACAAGTGTTCTCTCCTTATAAAACACAAGCTCCATCTTCCCTGTACTTAGGAATTATATCCTATTATATCAAACAGGGAACAATCACCCTGCTTATCTGTAGTAAGAACATTTTCCATTTAAAGTATCAATCCTTTAGAAACCTAGGAACAATTGCAAGCAGGAAATCATTCAGACTGAGGCGTACAATGAATCAGAACCTGCATTATGGTTCTGATTTGCAGAGCTGAATTGAAGTCGCTGAGCTGTGTCTAGTTAGCACTGATAAGACTGGCTCAGAAATGGTGCTGGATTAATGCAGCCTCCCTGGCCCAGGCTCAGTGATTACTGCCAATGTGCTGATATTAATATCAGCAGCTCCTCGGTGGGGAGCAGGACACACTGCTGATCAGACACCTTGGAGGAGATGGTTTTCCAAAGTACAGTTTCAGAATCTAATTTGAGACAAGATCAACCAAAAGAGAAATCAAATGCTTTAAAAAAAAAAAAATAAAACCAAAAAAACCCCTACACTGCAATAATAGTGAAAGATGGAGAAGAAACTACAGAACCACAGTGCACAGCAAGCCTGCAGGAAAGGAAGATCACTTACCTCTAGCTGCTGAATGGCATTAAGGTGTCACAATGCCTGTGGCAGGCTGCACAGAGCCTGGGAAAGGAGCAAGAGGCTTTGCCACCTTTTGATTTCTCCATTTGTTATATATCATCCGTTTATGTTAGGCCTGGCTTGCTTTGATTGGAATCAGAAGCTGCCCTGTGAATGGTGCAGATACATGTTTGGCTTTTCTGCACTCTTACAGCAGTATCTACATTCCTCAAGAAATCCTCTAATTCAGAGAAATCTGACAGTGACATCTAGACTTAGTGGAAAATACTTCACATCCTTTGAGGGTTTTTTACCTTCACTATCTAAAATAAATCTAATTTTAAACACCTACATTTTTTTTCAGCCACAGTTTCATTGTACAAAACCTCTGTATATGGAAAGCAAGGGTTAGGCTGCTTGCACCCACTTCACACCTGTTTGATTTACGGTGCTCTGCAGAGCCAAATAAAGGGTTAAATTATTGCAGCTCCACTGTGGAAGGGCAAGACATACACACACAAATACCTGTAAAGAGAATCGGGCCAACTGAATTCCTGACCCCAGCTTTACTACTTTCTTGATTTTTTACTTTTCTTTAAGTACAGCATCCTTCTTCCCTCCTCATCCTCTCTAGTTTGGCATTGCACAAGGATTTATGCAGTGAACATAGTCCTTGCTTTTAAATTTCCTAGAACAACAACACAGAAGCAGAAAATCGGCTAAGAGAGTAACATTGCTTGATGGGCTGCGTTTTAAACCCATTTTGTGTTGGAGTGTAGAATAAATGAAAAGTGAGAAAAGTGAGAATACCCTGAGAAAGTTCCAGTTATAAAAATACTAAAGTTCCGAGAAATAACTTGAGCTATTCTTCCTCCCTTTCCCCCACTCCTCCCCCTCAGGAGCACCAGTCTTCCAGCTGCCCGGTATTGTGTCAAAAGCCAGGGTCACGCTGATGTCACATCTTTGCTGTGCTCCTCAGCTTCTTTGCACGCTCCTCGAGGTTGCTAGGGTTTGGCATTTGGATGTTACCGATGTGCTAATTACAGAGGAATTCGAGGATCTCCGGCAGTCGGCTTTCTGACCGATTTCATTGTTGTTGCAGTGATCTGTGATCATTGTAAGGTTTACCTCCCCAGAACCACAGAAAGTCCGTCTCTTTCTCACTCTGTGTGGGATAACCTGAAATACGGCCTTCTAAAAGAAGCTACAGCAGAGAGTGGGAACCTCCCAGCAGAAAATGGTGAAACCCTGGGAGCTGGGCTTTTACGTGAAATACTTTGGTGAGCCTGACATGCTGTACAAATCTAATGGGTGAGATCCAAACTGAGTCTCATGGCCACCTCCCAGAGTTTTAGAATGGATTAAGAGTATTTTACTGGCTTTGTTTCCATTCTCTCAGGTAGGCTGGGCTTTTGGAAACTCCATGGATGGACTTATGGATTGTGCTGCATTTCCCTAACTGAGATCTCAATCAAACGAGCTGCAAGCAAGTGCAGTTGACAGGATTGCTGCCTTCACTTCCCTTGGGTTCTCCATCCTCTCTGCATTCTTGTGGAACGAGCTGTGTGGAGAATCCCTTCAGCTCTCACACACACTGAGCTCACCCTGCACGCATCTGCTGGTTGTTCAGAGCTGGCTCTGATCATCTCCACAGGGAATGACAGACCTGGAGCTGGGTGCCTGTGACTGCCCATCCTTCCCACCTGGGCAGGATGCAGGAAACCTCACCAAGAGCAGGGCTCAGTGGTTCTGAACCAATTGAAACCACAAACAGTTTATATCTCACTTCAGCACAGTGGCCGGTACAAATCTTTCCCCAGTTTACCCCTCGGTGGGGTTTTCAGCGGAGTTTCACTCTGCACTGCTGTCATAGTTTAAGAGGTTACATGGAAAAATGTTTGCTAAGAACACTAAAAAGCATCTTTGTTTAATTCAGTGATAACTTGCTTTTTGCTTAACAGCCAAGTTTCACCTTTTTTACTTGTTTGGAAGGAAGGGTTGTATACAGCCCAGGAAGTTTTTGTAAAAGTGAGGTTTTATTTATAGGCTCCAGCTCTGAAAAGCCTTCTACCTGTGCTCCATTTAACTGGCAAGTGGCATCTCTTGGTTTCAGGGTGATTATCCCCATCAGAGCTGCTCACTGCATGTCAGGTGCACAAATCCAAAACATTTCCTTAACTTGTTTATTCAATACAGGAGAGACCTGAGGTTTTTCAATAAAGGTTTTTAAGCAAACTCCCACAGGCCAGGTTCCAATCTTTGCAAAAGCCCCGTGCAATTGACAGTGCTCTGTTCTCCACCATCTCTGAGCAGCAGCTGCAGCAGCTCCGGGATCAGACTGCCAGCAGGAAACCCTGCTGTCCCCCAGACACCATTAACAGCAGACTCTTCATGAAGGTACATGTCAGGAGATTAAATTTTCTTGGCAAGCAAGGTAGCCCAGGGTTAAAAACATCAGAACATCTGCATGCTGGTGTCCTTCAAGTTTTAGCATGCTATCTTCAGGATTATGCCCCAGATTAAAGAGTTTTATTTTACCATCAAAGTTCTGTAACGAGACTCTCTTGGAACAGGAAACATGATCTGTTCTGCTCACTGCTCTAGGGGCTTTCTTCATCTTTTCAGGAGTTTGAAAACTAATGTTCTTTGACATTCACTTTCCACCGACACTTGATAGCCACTAAATCAAAATAAAAATATAAATTTGATCTCTGGAAATCAAGATTAGTTTAATGTTTACTATCCTGATGCAAATTAGATTTCTCTTCCTGTCTACAGGGGGTCAGTTTACAGGTAGTACAAAGGTTTGTGTTGACATCTGACTAACTGAAACAGTATTTTGGCTAACAAGAGACTGTTTATTTAATACTTCTCAGTTCATACATACAGCAAATCTTCTATGTATTATTAGTTTAATTTGCCTTCTGTTTCACATGTGAAACTGCAAGATTTATATTTTTATGACAAAGCTTTTCCCTGAAGTGAGAAAAATACAATGTGTGTTGATGGAACTGATACGCCTTTCTTTAATTAATGACTCCATAACTCAAATTTTCAGCGTAGCCAGAAGCAAAAATTTAAGACTGATATGTTACGTATATATTTAATGTTTTTAATAAGCTCAAGTATCTTGATTGTGATCTGAAAAAGTGTCAAAAATTTCCACAAGCAAGCTGTGGAAAGCCTGGCAAACCGTTGAGCCTTTTCTCTGTAGCTTCACATGCTGTTCATCCACATTGTCTGCCCTCAGCTCTCCACGTGCAGCCCGGGTGCAGGAGGGTGGAATGGCAGGCACTGAGCTGCTGTGAGGACATTCCCAGTGCCTGGAGTATCAGAGCCACTCAGAACACTTTCATTTTAATTTTTTAACATTTTATTTAGCTGGCAGACTCCTCTGAAGTGAAGCTGACTGTGTGTTCTGGCAGTGCTTGTTATGCATGGAGTAATCCAAGCACTCTAGGTGGAGTAACCCCACTGCTCTACAAGTACCAATACAACAGGTCCCAAACATGGAGCACTGTGCTATTGTAAGACAGCTCGTGTTTTAGAAAGACACTTTTCATACATTTGCACTACAATTAAAATTATGAAAATCGCTGTAATAGCAGAATTCCTCGAGGGTAAACAAGTGAAACAGGATTTGCTTTGTTAATAAGGAGTGAAAAAAACCCCAAGCAACTTCAATCCAAAAGCAAAAACACACACACACACACACAAAAAACCAAACCCAAGAAAAAAAAACACCAAAAAAAACCCCACCCAAAAAACAGTAAAGAAAGAAAAAAACACTGTGTGGTAAAACTTCAGCAGCTTGTTGTGCTCTGGAAGTGTGCTTGGAAACACGTTTGTTTAAAAGCAGCCATAGAAACATCCTGTCTGTGACACACAGAGATACACGAGTTTGTGCAGGGCATTTTGACATATTCCTGTTTCTGTGCTGGCACCAGAAAGACCATTTGCTGATCTTGATCTCAGACTATTTTAGAAAATGCGCAATTAAAAAGGGCGTGTGCTGGGGGGAGGATTGCTGGAGAGAATCACTCCTGTTCAGGCTCCTAACCTACTTTTGAAAGGTGGAGAGATTTACTGCTGGACCACGGCCATCAGCTGGTCAATAAACCTGGAAGAAAGGACTAAAAAGCTTCAAAAAAGATAACTTGGTGGGGTTCCTTCCCTGCTACATGAGCAATGCTCTGAGATTTGGGAGAGTCCTGTGCTGGGGCAATACACGGCTGCCATCAGCACCCGGTCCCCAGGGCAGGGCAGGGCAGGCAATGTTTGCTCTGGAGCACAGACACGAGGTGTTTGTTTTGCTGTGCCCCGTGCACACAGCACAGCCCCGTGTCGGTATCCCCGTCCTTTCCTGCCGCTGTTATGGAGTAGAGCAGGACAGGGTCCCTGGGAAGAACTAGCTCTGCCTTGGGGAGCTGTTCAGCACGGGCCTCTGGCCATCGGGTGTGGGCACCAGCCAGCTCCTGAGCCTGCTGAGGAAAAGGGGAAATTAAGAGGAACTTAGGGAAACCGAAAAGTAAATGTAGAAACTTCTGGTAACTGGATTAATCTATTGCTATAGGCAAATACCCCACCCAAACCCCAGTCCCTGTCGCTCCATATTTCATTCATCAAGTACAAGTTCTGTTGATACCATTCTGTACAGAACAGTCTAATTAATGGAGAGATTCCAATGCAGAGCAGCTACTGTTACAGACTTTCAGTACTTCTTAAATTTTCCTTTGGCTGTAATTTAAGGACTACGAACTGCAATAAATATGTTAAAAATTCTGTTGTGTGTGCAGAAAAACAAAAACACAGAGTCAGAGAGACATTGATTTTTTTATATTGTGTGTCTATGTTTGGATAAATGTTCTTGAAGTGCTCTAAAAGGCAGCTTCCCAAGCACTGTTTTCTGTAAACCCTCTGTTGTGGGTGGGCAATTTCGGGGGTTACCACCTTTCCTTTTCCTGCTCTCCCCTAACTGGGACTTCCTTTGCTGTAGGCAGTGCAACAGCTCTCTCTGCTCTACTTGTCCTGTCCTATTTGCTGCCACCCAAATCAAAAGCAGGGGGTTTGGCACATCTCTGAGACAGCTTTTTTTTTTTTTTTTTTAAAGAAACAACCTTCCAAGGACATAAGTCTCTCCACTCAGTGCCATTCCCGGGAACCAGGCTGCGTTTCTAAGCCCATTTGCTTTATGTGCTGCTTCCTGTTCTTTTCACATTCTCCTCTCTTTTGTCTTTTAAGCCTGAACTGTGGAGATTCTCAGAGCCAGATTAGAGCTTTCCTTCCAGGTGAGATCAAAGAGGGCCTCTTAGAGGCCTGGTTGTCTCTTTTTCAGTTTAAAAAAAAATAATAATCAAACTTTCCAACATCTGCTGGAGCCAGCACAGATGTACATGCATTGTAGTAAGGTGGAGGATTTAAGGCAAATTTCTGAAGCTGTTCTCAACACCTTTCACTGCCCTTGATATTTTATTTGAAAGGATCTAAATGCCAAATCGTAGTTTGTGGCTCATGACAGAAGAATCAATTCAGGCTCTTGAATCCCTTATTTCCAGCTGCTGTGTTCCAGTTGAGATACTGAAGTGTACAAGCAAACTGAGATTTGATTCATTATATCAGCACTGCAGTGGAACTTCTAGAAAGTGTTCATGGATTATGGAAATTCCACTGTTAAATTCCGAGTGCAGCTTGGGGCTGCACACTGTTATCCAGGGAAAAGCACTGCTTTATAACTGCTTTCCTCAAAGTGTTATCCTACCCTAGCCACTTTCCATCACTTTATGTTTCAAATGTAAAGATTCTCAGTATCAGGCTCAGCTCTTTTAGGAGTAGGTAATGGGTGTAGGACCTGCTCATGATCAGAACCTCCACACAAGATTTCTCCTATTTACTCTTTCTCACCTTTTCCCACTGCCATTTTCCTTTTTCCCCCTTTCCTTTTCCCTCGGGATTTGTATGATTTATTTTGGAGCCACATGGGATAATTTCCTCCTCAGCCACCAGCTCTGCCCCAGTGTCACACAGAAGTCACACAGCAATGGGGCTGGATTAGTGGGGTTTGGTCCCAACAGGAGGAAGCAGAGCTGTGCAGTTGGTGCTGGAACAGGCCAGTGGCACTAAAACACACATTGTGACAATTATGCCAGTGGTTAAAAGGAAGGGAAAACCAGGACACAGCATAAGGAGATCACTGAGAGTCTGCAGATTGGTTTTGTAAGGAAAGAGGAACAGAGGATGACAAAACCCTGACCTTACTGTCAGTGTAAGAACTCTGCAGGAGAGAAGGCATGGAGCCTGAGTTGAGATTGAGGGAATCTTCAGGAGAGAGACTGGAGAAGCAAAGAAAAATGGAGTAAGAGATGAAGTTTTGCCCTCACCTACACAGAGCCTTAAACAAGTATTTTATTTAGTGCAGAGGAAAATGCAAGTGAATGAAAGGACTGGAGAAGGTGGGCAAAGACACAGTGAGAACAGCAGGAGCTTAAGAAAGCAGCAACTTCTGCAGGTGGTTTGAGTTGAGGAGGGCAGAGGAGGTGGCTGCAGCACTGTATTTATTCCTTCCCTGTCATTACAGGTCATGTGTGTGCATGTAATGGCATTTCTCTCACAGCTTTTTCAAACCATCATCCTTGGCTGGCAGCATTTCTGCAACTTCCACATGAGATCAAGAACAAAACCAAGTTCTTGCTGGGCTTCATGAAGTCTCAGGAATATCTCCTGAGGGTCAAAACTCTGCTGGGAAAAGACAGCATAGGAGTTTGCTTTAGGGATTTTTTATTGTTCCGTTGTTACTCTGTAGGAGTGCAGCAGCATAAAACGGGTGTTAGTTCTGGAGATGAAAAGAACTTTTTCTCGTATGTCTGTTGTTCATCTGATAAATTTGTAATTTTTATCAGCATTTGCCTGGATGTGCACCTCCAGAGGGGTAAAGCATAGATAGCACCAGGGAAACTTAGGGAAATTCTAAGGAAATTCTTCTGATTCTGGAGAAAATTGTTACAGCAGCTGAAAGTCTCATGGCGTGGTGGTAACTGTGGGTGCACTGAGTTAGTGAAATATTCTCCAAACCCCTCCTTGCTGTGCTGGAGGCTCTGAGGAGGGTACCAGGCTCCTGCCCCATGACAGGCACAGCACAGCAAGCCGTGGTGTCTGGGATGCACTCCGGATACTCCAGGGTTTTTCCACTGTGTTACCAAAATGTTTATGACAAAAATGCAAATTACAGCTGCAAGGCTTGCAAGTGTACACCATGCTTTGAAGGGAAATGTACTGTGTGAATTCCTTGCTCCATTTTATGCTCCCTCCTTTCCCCCTCAGGTCCGGACTCCTGCAATTCTTCATTTGAGCCTTTAGCACATTGTACCCCAGACTGCATAAGAAAGTTACTTCAAAGTTTTCTTTTGTGCACTGAACTAGATTTGTTTGTTTGTTCTGCAGCCAAATGCAAAACCTTCTCCAGCTGAGGCAAGTTTAACTGAGGCTCATCCTTCTGGACCTGCTGCTGGGGCTCTGACACCCTGCTGTACATGGGGATGAGAGGTGAGGCACAGTAGATGTTGTTACACACTGGGTTTGCTTGGCACCTGACTGGGTATTGCTTTATCAATATCGAGTTCATCAGTGCACCCTGCCCATCTCCAATGGCCCAGAGTTATGCTGTGCATGGTGGGACCATCCTTTGCTGCAGTGTGTGCCCCAGAGCTTCCCTGCAGGCTGCCTGTGTGCCCACCTAAATACACTCCTGGAGACGTGCCAGTGAGCAGGGCAGGAAACACCACTCTGTAAATCCTGGGAGACAATGCAGAAAAGCCAGTTTCACTTGTGTTCATGAAGCTGATGGGATACAGCTGAATTTTGCTCAGTTTCTGAATTTCTCAGAATTCTCATGCGGATAAAGTAGCAGGAGGTACCCAATGTGTATCTGAGAACAAAACCTGGATTCATAATGTTTTAGACATACCTCTAGACCTTTCCCCCAGGATTAGTTTGTGGGATTGCTTCTCCCAGCTTTTCCAGCACAGTAGGTCTCCACAGGGCTGGTCATCAGTGAGAGGATCCAGAGGGGACATGCCTGGGGAGATTCCTGGGTGGGTGGTCACAGTGGTTAGAAAGAAACAACTGATGTTACCTGTCTGTGCTGCTGGCACCTGAACAGAATCATTCAGGCACAGAAAGACATCTCAGCACGGGTCCCCTGAGCCCTGGGTGCAGCCCTAGGACTTGTCACATCGTCACCTCAGCTTCTGCAGCCAACAGCACACACAGGAATTGTGCAGCCACTTCTGCCCTTCCCCTCAGCTCTCTGGGCCATGAGAGCAGGCACTCAGCTACAGCTGACTGCAAAGTGGCACCTGGCACAAGGCCAGCCTGAAATGCCTTGTTCTCGCTGGCCTGCAAAAGGAAAAAAAAAAAAAAAAAAAAGTGTTATGGCAGCATCTCTTTTTAGTAAAATGAAAATTTATTTTTATGCAAAATGTTGGATGTTGCAATCAGAATAAAAGAAATCTGTACGACGCTGTAAGTAAAGGAAAGGGCTTATCAAAAGAAGCTCAGTATGAAAGGAACTGTAATTTCAGTTGCCATTGATACTCATTGCTAAACTGGTGATAAACTCATCTGTTAAGGAAATAAATGCCAATGTACTTTTGTAATTTAAATGAGAAGTTGTAATATGGAAAATATGCTTCCTGTTCAGATCCTTGAAGGTTTGCTTTGAAATGGGAGTCCCCTGTGATGTCTGTTTCATTTTCTTTTATTGTTAAAGTGTTGTGTCACTGATGACATTCCTGCTGAACGCTGCCCAATTATAACACTGAACATCTGCACAGGGACGTTATCTCCTCCCGGGGGGATTGTGGGAAACAAGCACACTGGTAAACACCAGAGTAACTGAACTTGTTTGTAGGAAATTCAGTCACTTTGCTGGCTGCCAAAGGTTGAGCTTTACTAACAAAACATTTTTTGTCTTTTATAGTTAGATCAAACATTAAGGGAAAGAAAGCTTTTATAATAAATACGAGGAAAAAGTTATGGCTTGCACTGCACTTTTAAAAATAATTTTCATGGGTGAGTGGGTGTTGGGGGGGCAATTTGCTTTGATTTGAGGTATGTGTTCGTAATATCCTTACAACATCATTTAGGGCAACTTTTAATTTCTTCTTTCTGTGAAGTAAATGAAAATCTACTAAAATGCCCAGGATCACATACAATAATATGTGGATGTAAATGTCATGTATTCAGTCGAAAGTTAAACCGTATTATCCTGGTGCCAAGGTTCTGGATTTTTAACGATTCGGTTCATGCTTTCATTCCAGTTATGGTTTTTGTGGTCAGACACTGAAATGATTATGCACAAAATTCCCATCCAAGCCGGTGGGAATCTCATGTGTGTGAGTTTTGCAGGCTCGGGGGCATAACCACACACGGGCTATTTCCAGTCGAGCTTTCCCCAGAAGCCTTTAACCCAGACCTTTGCAGGGAGCAAAGCAGGAAACAGGTGGAGCCTCTGTCTCCCCTGCCCAGGCTCCTTGGTGAAAAGGCAGGGGAGGAGATGAGGTGGGATTCATTCTTGCCTGGTCATTAAGGTTGCCTTGATGAACTCAAATCATACTTAGCTGCAGTAAAAGAATTAATGTCTCCATTCCTGTTTTTTGTTTTATTTTTATATGCCGGATTAAACAATAGCTTGTTCTGATCCTGGCAGTGTTATAAATTTTGAATTATTCTGTTTTATTTCTTTCAATGACCACCGAAATGATCTGCAACAATCGTCCAAAGTGCTCAATTTAAAGTGTTATTGCAGTGTTTAAGACTGTTGCTGTGGAATGTTGCTCCTTAACTCTTCCCTGTTAACTTTTATGAGGGATGTAGCCGTTGAAATGGGTGGGAGGGATTCTGTCACACAGGAAGTATTCTGTATTTTCCTAATGGATAAATATCGAATGTCTCCTTTGTTTGGGTTTATCTCAGCAATATATCTGTCTGCAGCTCCCCCTCCCTCCCCAGCCCAAAATGAATAGTCCTGCTGTTGAAATGAGAGAAAGTATGTTTCTACGTCTTGAAAACAGAACTAAAAATACCTGCTTGACCTGTGGGCTCTCCGGCAGCTCGCAGCCGTGGTTAACACGAGCCTCCCGCAGAGATCAAAGCCCGGCCCCATCCCGCTTGCAACACCGCTGTCAGTACCTTGTTGTTAGGCAAAAAGCGAGAGACTGTTCCCCTCTGCTGTGGAAAAGCAATGTTTATTTGATCTTGGCCCTCTTCTGAATAATTTCGCTAAATCTAATTGCTCTTGATGTTTTACCCAGTACATCATGGGCTTTTTCAGAAGTAGCTCTTTATGCAATGGGTGAAGCTTCAGAATACAGTAAGGACCACTTCAAATATCTCTCATCAAGGCAAAGAACTCTAGATAGATTACTGCAGATCAATCTGTATAAACCCTGCATAAACACTGAGGCTCTTTTAAGTTAAAATGTACTTTACAAAACCCTTATGTTGTGAAAGGTGAAATACTCTGCAATTATTGAGAGAGTTATCATGTGAAAAGACCTAGAGAGGGCTGTTTAATTCACTGGTTCCTGTCAATTTATGATGAAACAAAACATATTATTAAATTCTTTCCAGGGTATTTATTACCATGCATTAAGATTTTATGTTACCACACTGTGAACTTCCTGCCTGTCAAACGCCAGCCCTGGTTCTGACAGGAATGGTGCTGCTCCTGCCATGTGTTGCTTGAGTGGAATCAAGAAACTTGACTTTTACTGGCAGTTGTGAAGGGCTTTGCAGTGGGCTGGGGCTTTTGGTTGCTGCTCACCCTTCTGCTGCCGTGCAAGCAACTTAAAAACTTTGCTGCACATCCCTAAGAGGTTTCCCAGTGAACCCACGAATGGGAATGACAGCTGGCAGGAGCTTTTCCAGTAGAAATCTCTGAAAACTGAAATTGTGCTTCACTGCCGGGTTCACAGTGATGAGCCCACACCAGGGGATGAGCAGGGGTGATGCCTCCCTTCCCTGTGAGACTGGAGCATTTGGGGAATATGGGCCCTCTTCCAAAGCCCACTGCAGGTTTGGTGGGTGACATCACCCCTGTGTTTTCTGTCCTGGCTGCAGAGGGTGCTTTAGGCAGATTCAGAATGCTCAGGTGACAGATTGGCTCCCTTGGGCAGGAGGACACCAGCTGCCCAAGCACCATTTGTTCTCTCCTTGCCATTGCTTTTGCTGCAACCAGAGGAGCTGCCAGGCCAGGCGGACACAGAGGAGTTGATCTGGGGAGGAGAGTGAGCAGGAGTGATCTCTGCAGCAGCAGCAGCAGGTGCCAGCCCCATGTTAGCAGCTCTAGGAGTAAAACCAGCACTGAGCAAGGAAGGGCTTTTGGTTCCAGCTCACACCCTTGCCCTCTCTGAGACAGAAATAAGCTCAGCCCCTGCCTTTATTTTTACTTCCCTGTAAGTATGAGGTGGCAGCAGCCAAGGTGCAGAGAGTGGGGCTGCTCTGAGGTCACCTTTAGTCCTTCACCATTCACCTGCACTGAGCCATTTGAAACTCACCTGGCCCTTGATGCATTTGCTCAACTGTCCCAAACTCCAGTTCTCAGCCCAGCTTTCACCTTGGCCCCACGTTCTCTCACTCCATGGTGCTGCCTCCTGTGGGCCCTTTCCCCAGCTGCCAAACCTTCCCAGCTTTCCTGCTCTCCTGAAGTTCTACTGTACCTGTGTGGCTGCATCAATACAGGGTGCTTTTCACAGCTGTGTGTGCTGTTGCTGTGCCTGGAGAGAGGATTTCATGTGGATGAAATCAGTTCTGGACCAGCACAGCTGCCTGGGCTCTGGCTGTGGTCAGGGTTTGGAGCACAAGCAGATCTTCTGCTGCTTTCTGGGGAGAACTCTTCCCTGCACTGAGCCCGTCTATCTAATGAGAAAAGGAATTCAGATCAATAAAAGAAAATAGCAGCAGATCTGGAGGAATTCCCGAGGGCCAGAGGCAGTAGCTCACGTCTTTGTACACTGATTTGCCTCTGTGCACTTCCAGAAGAGCTTTTCCACTGGAGCTGGAGGCTGGACCAGGTTTTTCCTCTCCACTGCTCTGTCTGGGCTTGGCCCCTCTACAGGACTGAGTTTTGTTCTGAGGTGATGAAGTTATCCCTCCTTTACTCTCTTCTGACTTCCACCTTCCCACTTTGTTTGATGGGAGATTTGTAAAGACAGAGCTCCTCTAGTCATCATCCTTGTCATTTATTTCAACATTAGATAGAATTTGTGATTAAAATCATGACTCTGACACATTAAACCAAAGTTCAGTGTGAGAAAAGCAGCTTTATCTTATAAGTGTTATGATGAGTTCCTTTATTTCTTGGTTTTTCAAAGCTCCTCCCCCAAAAAACTTTTTAGTTTAAAGACTTTAAATTCAAAACATTTATTAATAATGTAAAGGGCTGCCTGCCACTCAAAAGCTATAAAGAAACTCTAAAATCAAAGTGAAATAGTTTCTTCATCAAAGCAAAAAAAATTCCAACTACAACTCTGGCACAAGCTTTGGTGGTGCTTTGCTGTGTTTTCCAGCCCACTTAATAAATCCATACCAGAGCCAGTCCTCAACACACAAATTTGCAGCCTGTCTCAGCTGGTCACTGTTAACCTGGGTGGTACAAAGCACTTCATTTTAAATTTTCTGCATTGTCTTTCTAGTTACATTATTAATTTGTATGTGAGTTTCAAAAAATCAATCATGCCCAGCTTTTTTGGAAGTCCTCAGTTTCTGCTGCTTTAAAATACGAGTTACCTGGGGGGAAACACCTTCACTCACTGAGGACCTGCAGCTTCTGTAGGGCTCCTAAAGACCGAACACCCTGCTGGGTTTGGAACTGGTGCCTTTGGGAAATACCACACCAGATCCACGTGTGAAATGGCTCCAAGTCGGTTTGTACTGAGCGCTTTGAGCACCTGTGAGCAAGGTGAGCACGACGGGCACAGGAGAGCTCAGCCCGGTTAACACGAGCTGAGAGCCACGGCGGCAGCTCCTGCCAGGATCAGATTGCAAGAAAACAACTTTAAGGCAACCTCAGAAAGAAAAAAGGGTGGCTGACAAAATGTTTTCCCTTGGTGGAAAGGAGCGTCGAGTTACGTTTCACTACTATTTGTTTGCTTTGGAAAGGGGGGCTAGGGATTTTCACCTTGTCCTTAGGGCAGCAATTTGCTCACCTTACACTTTCTGGTACTGAAAACATTTGTTCAGATTACTGTGTTTTCATTTGATTTGTTCTCTTGTTCCTAGAGAGGTTGCTTTTACGTAAAATCCAGTATGATTGTTGACATAATTTGTTCTGCACTATAGATTATATCAATCTGCCTGGGACATAGAATTGAAAATTGGGGGTTTTATGTTGCCTCTCCCAGGCACTTATTGGGAAGGTTTTTGGGATAAATCAGAACAGCAACAAAAGAAGCAAACGAAAAACCCCAAACTAACCAAACCCCCAAACCCTGCAAGCAAATAGCATTTTACAACATTGCATATATAGCCAGAATTTGAGATTTAGGTTTTTTCCAGAATATCCTTATTACAGAAGAGTTTAGGCCACATACTCACTCTGCTGAATAAACTGGGTAGCGGAGAGGAATCTCCTGGCAGCATTTCAGTCACAGTCACTTCCCTCTGAACTCATGGAAATACAGAACCAAGGTTGTTATGCTTACAACCACATTTAAGAAAGTACTAAAGATTTTGAAGTGGTTTTTTAATATTTATTTCTTTTTGTGCACTATGTCAGACATATCACCAGGAGCTTTTGCAGTAAGCGAATTAAAATGCTGGGACACTTTTCACATAATTCTGTTGTGAATGGTGACACGAAATACCTTTCAGAATGGCTGAAAACATCTATTCTTTAGGTCCAGCACCAGTTAAACTCCTAGCCGGCACTTTGTGAAGGCATTTTTTAATTTGTGACTCTCTTTGTGACCTGCAAGAAGAGTGGAAATCATCAGAATGAATTTCCAGCACCGGGTTTCCTGTTTACATTGTTCAGGGGTAGTTAGGGCTTGTTAACATGGACTTGCTGCTGATGGCTAATGATACAATTGAGTCATCTCTGTGCAGTTCTCAGCCATTTAAAACTGTTGTAAAATAACCCAAATAATGGGATGATCAAAGCAATGCAGCCGGCTCTGCATGAGAGTGTGACTGCAGCATTTGCAACCATTACTATGGAGTACTGTAGATATATTCAGGGTAGTACAAAAGAGAGATTCAGCTTACAAAAACTACAGTTCAGACCGGGACAGGATCATAAAATAAATATTCAGCTGTGCTTGAGGTCCTTGAATATTCCCCTGAAGGCCTTGGGGTGACTGCTGTGATGTGCCTGGTTCCCAGTGAACAGGTACCCAGCACTCGTTTGGGAACCAGGATTCATTAAAGCATCTCAAATCAAGCGTTTGAAAAGGGAGATACAAAGAATGATTAGAACCCTTTGCTGGGTTTTGTTGTTTTGGTCTTTTTTCTGCTTCCAGCTGGCTGCTGAAAACAGGTGATTTCGGATTTCTTTGTGAGAGCTGTGACACGTGTGCTTTGCTGGTCTGGATGGTTTCAGAGTGTGTTTTATTTTCCACAAAAAGCTTTTAGTAGTCATTGCATAGAGTGTTGCATAAGTCGACGATAAATCAAACTAATATATTTTAAAAACTAAGCATTAGGAGGTTTTATAGTTTGAAAGAAATCACAAAAAGCACAAGGGCTGATTTTTTATCACCTCTCCTTTGAGACCCAGTTTATTTCATCACTGATGTGAAGCATGTAGTACAAAACAAGATGACCTGTTTTCATCCCTGCTACAATTCCACTCGAGTAGAAAGCCTTATGCCAGGAATGAATTTGTCCCCATGTAAAAAAGGTCTTCACTCCTCCCAGGAGGAGACTGAAACTGGGTTCTGTCTGTTTCCATCAAGGCTCTTTATCTCACATCAAGGGGAGCTGATTGAACACAAGGAATTCCTAATAGGAGTCACTTGTCATTCAAGCTCTTCTGGTTGAGGATACAGCATTTCCAGCTTTGTTTGGCACAGCCAAAATCACCTGGTTCAGCCAGCCCAGGCTCTGAGGGTAGAGCTGGCAACTGACCCACCTGGGCTCTGTTTCTGTGCTGAAGGGGTTTGAGATGGGAATAGAAATAAATCTTAATTATTGTGTTTCCTTCTGAATACCTTTGGTCTGTTGGGATGGATCTTGCACGTTTTGCTCAGGGAGCAGTCTAGCTAGGCTGCAGCAGCATAATAAAACAATAAAATAAAATAAAATAAAATAAAATAAAATAAAATAAAATAAAATAAAATAAAATAAAATAAAATAAAACAATGACAGCATGGCTTTTAGATTTTAGTGGGCTTTTAGATGGAGAGGGTTTGATTGGTATGTACTCCAGAACAATACTGAGTGTAGAGATCTCTCAACAAATAAATCAGTTATTTTCTAGGCATCAAAGTGGTGGTACTAAAATGCTTCCTCACTAGCTTTTAGAGATATATATAGATAGACAGATGTAACAATTTTGTAGCTGTTTTACATTACAGGGGAGTTTGCTTCTCTAAAGAAGTGCAGTTCTTGTAGCTTTCTCTGGATCTTATCACAGAAATTTTTGAATGTAATTTACAGGTAGACTTTCAGTTTAATTTCTAACCATCAGTAGGGGAAATGTTCAATAGAGACAGAGAGTGCCTTTTTAAAAATGATCATACAAGAGAAGCAAGAGACAGGAAATATGTAACGTGATTGCAGCCATCCTCCTTGTCACTTTTCCTGTTTTCATTTCTTGGTGTGGTGAGAACCCTTCCAAAACCCTCTGAGAAAAGCTGCCACTGCTGTTGGCCAGAGTCAGACACTCGGTGTCTGAAAGAACTTTGGTGAGAAGAACTACCAGAATGTTCAGTACTGTAATTTATTTCAGGTTGAGTTGAGGAATTTAGAGGGACTATAAGTTATCTAAATCAAGCTGGGGTGATAAATCCTGTAAGTTTGCAATAGATCTGAATACTTTTTATGTTTTTCTTGAGAAGACGTTGGAAAGTGCAGATGTGAGGGTCGTTACCTCAAGGACACTGCAGGAGTCTGGGAGTCACAAGAGCATCCTCACACAAACTGTGCTGGGAGAATCTAGTTTGCTGTTGAGGTATAATACCAAAGAAATGCTTTTCATTAAGGAGCTGAGTGATACAGGATCAGTCTCACGAGAGGCCTGGGCCTTTGAAATGTAAACCAAGTGGCTCCTCAAGGTAACATCCTCTGCTTTAACTGAACCTGCCTTGGGAGCAGCACTGTCCTTGGCAGAAGGGAACAAACTTGTGCTGGCACACTGCTGCACCCTCAGCTTCTACCTGACCACACCTGCTAGCAGGGCAGCTTGTAAGGAAATGAATACTTTCTCCTAAGTGTTGTAAGCCTTGTGCTGCTGTCACAAGGTTTGAGCTCAGCTGAGAGGGGCAAGGGAGGGTCTGAACAGCAGCAGCTCACATCAGTCCTGGCCTTTGCACCACCACCTGCCCGTGCAAGGTGAGCACATCCTGCACCTTGCAGTTCATGCACGAGCACCAGGCCCAAACCTCCAGGGAATTCTGACTTCACAGCCCATGCCTGTCCCTCCAGCTCAGCCCTGGGGTTGTTCCAGTGAGGGAGGCATAGCTGGGCTGCACTGTGACTGTCTGAGGCCTGACTATCAACAGGTATTCAACCCCTGATATAGGAACAGATATTGATGGGGATTTTTCTGTAGTGTCACAGCTTTACAGATCTAAAAATAACCAAGCCCAAGTACTTGTACAAAATCATTTTACAAGATTCTGTCTGTACCTTATGACAAAGAAGTACAGATGTTAAAGATAGGATGAATTCAATTCTTTTGGATCTGGAGACTGAGAGTTTTGTTTCATCCACTGAAGTTTCCTCTTTTGTGGGGATTTTTATTCAGTGTGCAGTAAATGCTCCAAGCCTTGGTGAAGAATGTGTTTTGACTAATTTCAGTTTTATGGGTGTTAGTTAAGAATACCATGTGTCTCCATGTCAGAAGCTGCTTCTTTGTACTTTGTGGCTCTGTGGTTCACAGCTTGTCAGAGCAGGGGTGGTTTTGTCTGTCTGAGCTCTGTCTAATGTTTATTGGAGATTTTACACCTGGACCATGAAAGCTCCCTAACAAACGGGGGCTGACTTCAAGCACAACATCCTCAGAATTTCTGTTTGATTCTTAGGCTCCTGTGTAAGCAGCAGAAGGGCACATGCCAAACCTGACAAAGAATTCAAAAACCTATCTAGAACTAAACCCAAATCCCATACATGTAATGGGAAGGGATTTTCCCAGCATATCCTCTCTGCTCACTGCCATGGTTTACATCCTATTATGGATGGGAATGTGCTTTCCCTTTCCTTTAAGCATGCAAAGTCTTGGTAGCAATTTTCTACTTTTTGGTAGCTTCATACCAAACCCAAGAGCTTTCCTGAACAGACTGGGAAAACAGTTTGGGAAATGTGATTTTTCAGTTGAAACCTAAACTGAGAGTGAAGCAGAATCCTTGCTGTGTATTTCCTACAGTTGTATGCAAAGGGGCTCCCTTGGATCTCTGCCAGCCTTCTGGGGGGCATCTCTCTTTGGCTGGGAATTTAAACAGTGGAAATTCACAGAAAACAGAAGGTTCTTAGAGGAAAGAAAGAGAGAAAATGCCTGAACATTCCCAGCACTATGGGGAGCACTATGGCACAGGAATCTCTGCCTCTCTGGGAGAGCAGGAGCAGAGAGGGGCTGGACTCTGCTGAGAGCTGCTGGGGAAACTGAACTGAGGCAGGTCCTCAGCCTCTGCCTGAGCAGCTCAGAGGGACCTTGGGCTGCTGCTTTGTGCTTCCCTCTCCTGCTTGCACTGCACATTGGGTGCCCCTGCTGTGGGCAGGGGGGCAGCCCAGGGGGGTTTACACTGCACATGTGAACCCAGCACCCTCAGGCTGATATCTGGCACTGCTATTGCTGCAGCCAACAGAATCACCCCCCAGCAAGGCTCAAAGGAAGCATTCTGGTGTGGTGTTCCACAGAAAGGAAGGGCTCTGTGGAACCCCAGTTCTGAACCAGAATACCCCCATGGTGTGCTCTGTGCATGCAGTGGGGGAAGGGGGATGATCAAAGGAGATGATGATCAAGGATCTTATTTCTCTGCCTTATCTAGTTCTTGTTGCTCCATAAATAATGCAGATATAAGTGCAGTCACAGAGATCCCAGTCTTCCCTCAGCTATGAATATATTCTAATAGATTTAGTCAATTATAACAAAGATGCAAAAATGACAGAAGTCTTTATTTATTACAGCGGAGATTCTACAACAATTAAACAGCTCCAGTAAACCTAAATTCTTCTCAGGAAGGTTTATGGTATGAACAGTAAGCTTTGTACCATTCTGGGCCCTGAATTAAAACCATCCGTTGGGCAGTGGCATTTCTGGAGAGGAATGGGAAGGTGGGCAGCTTGAAAAGAAAGAACAAAGTCCTGCTTCCAGTGGCTTTAATTTGTTAAAGATCTTGTTAGGACCATAAAACTTTACCAGGTACTGTAGTTTCTTAGTTTAAAGAGGGAGGTCTGCTCTGGCCATTCGTACCAAGAGGTTGTTTCAATTCCCAGCCTTGAGGTTTATAGGCTGTCGTCTATTGAGCTAGTGCTGGGCCATGAGTTTATTGAATATTTTGAGAGTTTGAGGTTGCCTTTCCTTTCTGCTTTAGGTTTTTAGTAACTACTGGAACCTGAAACAGTTCCATGGAATCCATAGCAGCATTTTGGATATTCTTTTGGAAGAGAGAAAAAGCTTTTGTTTTCTTTTTCTACCATGCAATAATTCAAAGGAACAAAGCAGTCAGGAAGCACAGCATTTTTTTCCTTCTTCTAAGCACCATCTCCTTCTAATAACATGCTTAATATCTCTAGCATTCATCAAAGGATTATTTAAAAGAAACAGAGCCTGTAGGTGTGATACTAATTACATATGTGAAGATGGATGTTATGCCAGGGCTAAGTGTCTGGATTACTGGTGATGGATGGGAGAGGGTAAGGCAAAGCCAAGGCCACACCAGGAAAACTTCTCTTCTGCATCTCAGCTTGCTCTTTGGCAACTGCACTCCCACAGTTCACAAACAGGCATTTGTCACCCTCTGAAGTGGCCTTTAGAGGCTCTGAACTGGGGACAGGTCAAGGAAATGAAGATTCCCTCATTGCAGCAGGCGTTGGACAAAGCCCAAAGGCACAATCCAGTACAGAGCCAGGTAGAACACTGAGTCAAATTTCATAAAAATATAACATTTGCACAAGGACATGTGGAGAAAAACAGCCTGACAAGGCTAGCTCCTCAGCAACTGACTTTTTTGGGGATACATTTTGCTGTTAAATGTCTCAAAAAGAGCAAATTCTCCCGAGAGCAATGCCCACAGCTGTCAGTGCTCTGACCTGGTCCTGCCTGGTGAAGCAGGGCTGTGCTCTGGCTCCTCACAGCTCCAGGGACAAGGAGACTGATTTTTTTAATCAGAAAACTGATTAAAAAAAAAAAAAAAAAAAAGAAAAAGGCAACCTCAGAGAACTTCATATGTGGCCTTTGGAGTGCTTTCCTAAACTTGTGCCTTCTGCAACTACTCCGGCTTCAGAGAATTTACAGAAAAAGTAAGTTTGAGCCATTGTTTAGTACATCTTGCAGTGGCATTTTAAGCTGCCCCTCTGGTTCCCTTATCACCTGTGTAAGGAATCTGACAGTCTGTATTTAAAGCATTATTAATAAGACTTTTAAATTACACTTGTGCTTGAATGAACTAAATGCTTCCACATGACAAATTGATATGAATGGTTTTAATAAACAGAAAATGAGAAGTAGGCTCATCTGTCCCTGGGGGCTTAGCTGGCTCCATTCATTCTTCTTATTAAATCTTGTCTGTAGGGCCCTGTTGTTTGCATTGATTGATTACCTGACTCACCCAGAGACTGGGGCTCTCCTGTGCTGCCATCTCACAGGGCAGGGGGATCCCAGGCTCAAAGTGTCTCCAGTAATAGAACAGAGTAACAGGCACTCCAGGCACCCAAACTTTCCCTGGCTACACAAAACTGTTTCTCAAGGGAGGCTGGACAGAAGCAGATGAGTCAGAGCTCTGACAGCCCAGACCATATTTTGTCAGGATAAAATGTTTCCAGCTCATTCCTTTGGCAAGAGATTAGAAGCTAAACAAAATTAAGTCCACGCTTCTTTTGTTTCCCTCTTAAAGAACCCCCAAACAACCCAAACACTGGAATATAATAGTAATAAAATCAAACTGAACTATAGGAACAAGAGCAAGTATTCCTCTTTCCTTTCCCCTGTTACTGATATCCCCCAGTACGTAATAGCAGGCTTTAGTTTGGAATGAATGTTACAAAGTTTGTGACCTGTGTCAGCAAACATTCATCATAAGAGTGAAGAAGGGATGTGTCTGTCCTCTGCTTTACCTTTGGGAATTTTATAAACATGTGTTCTAGAACTGAAAGAAAGGCTCTGCAGGAGTACCTGGGGCAAGTAGAAATGGGGAGGTGATGGTAACTGTATTATTTCACTGCTTTGGCATGGTAAAGTTAAACTGAAATTAAGTAACCAATCTGATGCTAAATCTGTATTTACTCCATAACATAAACTATCATCTAATCGAATTTCAAGTTGAATTTTTAATAAACCCAAAGCCAAGGACAGTGAAAGCATTAAAGGCCAATTCTAGAGTCCATAACTGAAGAAAATTAGGATTGCTGGAGCAACTTCCCATTTATGTCCTGAACTTTGAATGGCTGTTTTTTAATATATTCTGTTTTACAGACAGAATTTAAGAGGGCCCTTTTTTCTGTTGGTGAAATTCTCCACTAAGCATCACTTTGGCATTACTTAAAAAGCTTAAGGGATGTTTAGACCCTTACAGAGAGATGATGTGAGTGCACAGTAGAGGAGTCATGCCTGAACTCCAGTAGGCAGTTTTAGATCATGAATTGCATCACTTGGGCGCTGCTGTCACGTCAGGATGGATGCACCTCTGTGTCACTGCAGCAGAGGATGAACTGTCCCACCCAACTGAACCAACCAGCTGATTACACAGCAGGAAGATACCCCATAATGACCTCAGGTAGTGATCTAAATATTGATCAGATGAGTGACTGATGGTAACGATGGGAACTCCTTTGATTCCTGAAATCTCATCCATACATCGGGGTAGGGACAGCGCTTTTCCTACAGGTTATCAGAGAGAATCATCTATCCTCACCCAGGCACCCCAGACAGATTCTTGTCCCTGGCAGAACTGCTCTGTGGCCTGGGAGGGGAGCTGCATGCCCTGCTTTGCTGGATCTGCCACTCACCCTCGAGCTGTGGGGGCTCTGCAGCTCCAAAGCTGCATTTGAACATGACCTCTCCAGCTACAAAGTGCTGACTCCGTGCAAGTCAGCAACAGCTCTGATGTTGACTTCCATGGCAGCAGATTTGGCCTTTTTTGTCTGAAGGCATCCCAGCTCCTCAGAAGCTCCTGCTCGTGGGGCTTGCCGTGCTTGGTTCACACTTCCCTTGGGTCTGCTCCTTTCTTATGCTTGGACAAAGAAAACATCAAATGCCACGAAATCAGAGATTTGGTATTTTACACTTGTAACATTCTCATCATATATGGGAGCACTTAATGAAGCAAGAGGCAAAAAGCAAGAGTACCAGGCAGACTGAAAATAAGTAGCTTGAAATCACAATCACTGGGAGTCAGTACTTTGATATTTGGGTGGTAGTTTGCCAGCCAGTGCAGTGGAATGTTACAACGGAAAAGATGACAACATCAAGATTGTTGTGACAGTGTCTGATTGTTATTTGTGTGTAATTGAAGGAGTAACCTAATCTTCTGTGCCAACAGACATCAAAGAAACAAGGAATCAGTATTGCCAAAGAGGGCAGTTTTATAATTTCCAGACTCTCCTTACAGTACAATTTTTGTACAAACAGCCATTAATTCTGTGTATAAAGTACAGGTTCAATACAGCTCGTTTGCCCTCTCTTCACAACTTTTCTCCACTACCTTCTGTGTATGCATCAGTTTCATGTTCTTTATCTGTGTAACACCAGCAGTGAGGGATGCCGTGACATGATTTGTTACACCCGTGTAGAGATGTAGTTCAGTTAATGCTCAGTGAGATAAATGAAACTGCACTTCCAGAGCTATGTCTGTGCAAAGTAGTGACCAGCTATTTTCAAAACATTGTCCTGCCCTTTTCAAATTGTATTTACCAGTTTAAAGCTGCAAACCACTTTAATAAGCACGACATAATCAATCCCAGACTAGCAAGAACTTCAAGTATCTACAAGTAGTTCACCCTTACCAAAAGAGCCTGTAGGCATTTCGGTTCCTGACACATGTGCACATAGGTATTTATTTATAAAACACACATGGCTGAACATATGTTACAGGCATCTACATTACAGTGTTTAGGTAAACAGTTAATTCAGTTAGCCTTTCTGCTGTTGATGTATAAACAAATCTGCATCCAAGAACACGGACAAAGGCTGAGCAGTTCACTTGGGGAGTTACAGAACTGGAGAGGAGTGCCCTTGGCTTTGGAGGGCTGAGCAGCTCACTGATGGAGTAAAGGGAGCTGGAGAGGAGTGCCCTGGGGTTTGAAGGGATGTGTCCCTGGGTTTGGAGGGGTGTGCAAGGTGCACAGACACGGGGAGTGTTGCTGTTCCAGGCAGTGCAAACAGAACACACCTGTGCAGGTGCCACCCTCCTGCTCTGCATCCCCACTGCACCGTTTGGGGCCAGCCTCCTGTTCTGCCCTTTGGTGCTGTGGGCGTGCAGAGAGCCTGCGGGGGATCCGCTGGGGGCTGCGGGACCCCGGGGGAGCTGAGGGAGCCAGCCCAGCCTGGCACGGGATGGCACGGCCTGGCACGGCCCGGCATGGGCTGGCATGGTCTGGCACAGCTCAGCATGGTCTGGCACAGCTCGGCACGGTCTGGCAGGATCTGGCACAGCTTGGCACAGCCCGGGGCAGCCCGGTACAGCTTGGCACAGCCCGGCATGGCCCAGCACAGCCCAGCACGGCCTGGCACAGCCTGGCACAGCCCGGGACAGCCCGGTACAACCCAGCACAGCCCGGCACGGCCCGGCACAGACCGGCACAGCCCAGCACGGCCCAGCACAGCCCAACACAGCCCGGTAGAGCCCGGCACAGCCCGGCACAGCCCGGTACAACCCAGCACAGCCCAGCACAGCCCGGCACAGCCCGGCACAGCCCGGTACAACCCAGCACAGCCCAGCACAGCCCGGTACAACCCAGCACAGCCCGGTAGAGCCCAGCACAGCCTGGCACAGCCCGGCACAGCCCGGCACGGCCCGTGGCTGTGGGAGCAGAGCTCTGGCAACGGCCCGGCTCTGACACCCACCAGGAACAAAGCTGGGCGGGCGCTGCCGGCTGCCCCGGGCCATGGCAGAGGAATGAAAGATTGCAAGGTGTGCGCTGGGATGATTCATGTACCTGGGGCTCAGACCAGGTGCTCTGCAATTAACTGCATTAACCTGCAGCTGGAGAGAGTTCAGAGCCAAGGTTAGCTATTCTCAGTTCAATTCCTCTCAAATCTGTACTGGGGATTATATTCTCTTATTTATATGGCTGGGGGTTTTTTTGTTTTCTTTTTTGGCTTCTTTTTCTGTCTGGTTCTGCTGAGAGGATAAAAAAAAGGGCGTGCTGTCTGTATGTTGAGGTCTAATAATATTTAATGCAGAGTATACAGCAATTCTCCTTCTAAACTTAGAGGGAGGAACCACAAAACGACATTTAAAGTTAGGATGACATTTATTTGGAATATCCACTGACTTGGGGTAGGTGGAGGGAGAGAGACGGCTTTGAAAAGCAAAATGCTTACAGGGATAACTCTTTTTCAGTTTTACAGAACATGGCAGGGCTTAAAAAATGTGCCTGCCTTAGCACATGGACAGACTACATGATCTCTTTTGAAATCTGCACAGGATCTTTTTACCCGCTGGGTTTAATTTCAGAATCCAGTACAGTCATTAAAGAAAATAAAATTATGTTTGTTCTTTCATCTGGAGCACAGAGCAGTATCAATTTTTCATTCCCTCCTCCTTTGCATGCCCACTTTCAAAAAAAAAAAAAAAGAAAAAAAGAAAAAAAGAAAAAGATGTATAGATGGAGGAATTCACCCTATAGCTCCCCTAAAATTTCTGGTCTCCAACAGCTGCTTTGAATTGATTCTGTATACATGGTTGCCTAATGTGTGCAGCATGTACCAGTGTTCCTGTGCTCTTGAACAGGAGATTGCCAAACTCAAATATATCTGGACTGAACTGGCAATGAATCTAGAAAGCTCTGGCAGAACCTTCCCAAATGTCTGAGTTTTCTGATCACTCTCTCATGGAGTAATGGGCCATTCCAACGCTGCTGTGTCCAAGCACTTCCCCTTCACCTTCAGCAAGCAGAATATTCTTCATTTAAAGACAGGGAAAACACGAAGTTAGACAAGACAGAGACATTTCCAGCACTAATATCTTGTTATCCTTTACCACGCTCTTGTCTGTGCCTTCCCTATCTGATACAAGTATTTCAGACTGAGCAGGTCTTTCCTCCCACTGTGTTTTAATCAATTCCATATAATAATAATTTAAATAGGAAAAAAGACCTCTGAACATCTAAGAGTGATCTAGATGTAACACTTCCTCCCCATATTTCATCCTGGTGTAACTCCACTGTCCAGGAAAGTTTTCTGTGCCTTTCTCTGTCCCATGCTGGCAGTTTGTGGGTTGGAGCCAGATGGATTCTCTGTCAAATGCTTTAACAATTCTATCAAACTCCTGCTCTGGCCTGGGAAGTACAGCCTGGTCATGTTCTGTATGAAGAGGATAAAAGAAGAGACTGGATTTGCTGACATTGGGATGGGTTGTGCTTTAGACTGTGAGGGAATGTGGGGCTCAAAGAGCCAGCTCTGGCCCCAAACTCATCCTGAGCTGTCTCCCTTGTCCTGCAGCCTGGCACTGAAATTAGAGGTTCTGCCACCAGCTGCAGTTCAGTTTTAGTGTCATCAGGAGAGGGAAAGGCTGGGCTAGAAACATATCAGCCACTTTTCTTGGTGACCTTTGTGCTGATTTTGAGAAATGTGACATGCCTGCCTTTGCTGCTGGCTCCGTCCCTCCTGTGCCTCTCGCATGCAGTGCACACAGAGCATCTCTTTTTCTGTGATCTGGAAATAATAAATAGCATTCCAAACAATGGCATTTCAATTTCTCACTTTTCATGCTTCCTTCAGAGAACGTGTGATTGCCATCACACTCTTCAAATTCAAATGCCAGATGGAGAATGTGCAAGGGCAACTTACAGCAATGATTAAACCCACATCATACATTCCTGCTACCTGAGAATGTAAAAAGGATCAGCAGGTCAGGCCAGAAGCCCATCCAGCAGGATATCCTGTCTCTGCCAGTGCCCTCTAGCAGAAGGGTAGAACACAAAACTGTGCTGGGTTTGGTTCTTCCTCAATAAATCATAGTAAATAATGGGGGAAGAACATATTCCTGTGGGGAAGATCATATGCATATGGGAGTCCTTGGACTACTGAATTTTGGTTGAGATCTGAACTGTGTCAAGGATTCTTAAAGGTTAAAATTGATACTACTATTAATCCATGCAAATCAAAATTACCTCAAGACAGCAGTATAAGTCAGAGTGAGTGAGAAACCATGAGAGTTCTCATAGACAGGTCTGGAATTTTAGCTTGTGTTCCAAATCATCTTAAATCTATGGGCTGATGATCTTCAGGGCCTTTGCCAACCCTAACAATCCATGATTCTAACAGATGCAGGGTCACCACCATGTCAGCTTTCCCTGCATGGCACTTTGGAGTTACTGATGAAACTAAAAGGGTTCTCTTCCTCATGGACCAAACCCACAGACATCACCAAGTGAGACACTGTAGAAATGTAAATAGTCTTCTGAAGTGACAAAGACCACAGAAATACCAGCAAGGTAATGAAAGGGTGTGCAAGGATAGAGGGAACTGACACATCTACTGCATCCCAAGTGATGCTGCTGGACAGCTGATGAAACACAACAGGAGCTCCTCACCAGGTTTGTGCTCCAGACCCTTCTCTGGACAGGCTGCAGCCCCTCAGAGTCTTTCCTGTCCTGAGGAACCCAAACCTGAGTGCAGGGTTTGAGGGATAGAGGGACAGACTGCCCTGGTGCTGGTAACATCCATGGTGCCCTCGGCCTCCTCGGCCACACAGGCACTCACAACCATGAGCAGGAGAGACTCTCCTGTAGCAGAGAGTTCATTTCTTCCTAAATCAGAGAATATTAAAGATCAGAGAGCACAGCTGCTGTCCTTTGCAGCTCCAGGTGTTCACAGGTATTGTGGGCTGTGCACAGTCATGCCAGGAGTGGGAGTGAGGGCAGCAAAGGCCGTGCAGAGTCCTGGAGTCCCAGAGGCAGCTGGCCCGGCTCTGCTGCTCCTGCACATTGTTGGCTGCTTGGATTTGGATTTGGATTTGGATTTGGATTTGGATTTGGATTTGTGAGCAGGTGCAGACCCAGACCGAATGACAGAGGGTGTAAAAGGCTGGTTTTACCTTGAAAAGGAGGAGTGGGGAAGTTGTGGATGGAAATAAGGGAGGAAATGACAACAAGAGAACTAATTAATCCTTGCTATCATCTGCAGTTTTCACTGTTTATGCCTTTAGAAGCCTAGATTTGGCTGCAAGATATGCAAACAGTGCATGAAGAAAGACTGGTGAATGAAGGTTATCAAAGGGTGTTTATAAGAAAAGGGAATCTGTGTGCATTTTCTTTTTCTACTGAGCCTGTTCTTGTTTTTAGTGTCTGTAGAACTTTCTGCTGCGACCTGTGCTTTAAAATTATAATATTCCTGTAATATTAAAGTATAAGTGAAAAGGATATTCTCCTGCCTTTATGTAATTGTAGCATTATCCGGTTTATTTCTGACCAGGAATTTTCTTTTCTTTTTTTTTTTTTTTCTGCTTTGGCTTTAGTTTTGTCCGTTGTTTTTGTTCCTAAGAGCAGAAAAATACTGTATCTTTAAATTAGGAGTAGCTGAATAATGAGTCCTGGGCAGTGAAAAGGCTAATGTGCTGTGGAAGAGAAGGAGTTTAATCTAATTTAGTTGGAGGGTGTCTGTCTGTGGTGTTGTTTTCTGGACTGTGGGAATAGAGGAGGGAAGCTGCCCCAGTGAATGGTTCCTCCTGAGCCAGAAGCAGTGGGGAGTCCCTTAGATGCCACTGATCCGAAGCCAGGCCATGAAAAGGGGATTAAAGAAATGTTCTGATTTGCAATTCACACTAATGCACCCCGTCGAACCTTTGGTAATATTTCAAACCACATTTCAAGGGAAGTGCCCTTAAAATAGCCAGCTAAATTGTATTAGAGCAATACTATACAGCCCACTCATCCATTTATGATTTGTTTTTGTTTTTAATTCTTTTAACTCTTGGTGGTGGTGGCTTTCTAAGGCAATTAAAACTTTTGTGCATTGTGCAGATTCGCACTTGCATGGGAATATTTCTCAGTGTGCCTGTCCTCTTAGGCAGACATGTTTACTTCAAATTTGGAGGAAAACTACAAAGATTCTGTAGCGAGGAAAAAATAAACCCATTTGGTTTAGAAAATAAACATTTCTCTGCAGGCCATTTAATTTTATTAATATCTAGTGGAAATTCAGTAAGAAATACAGGCTTATAACATTGCTAGAATAGCTATCAGCTTCCTTTTTGTGATCCTTTTCTTTCACGGTTGTGATCTGCATGGCCAACATCTTTTTTAAAATATATGTTTTACTATCTATATTTTTAGCATATAAATAGAATTCATTACTGAAATAAAACGTGTGAGTTAAAAAGTGAATGAATGTGTAAAAATATAGATGAGAATAGGATTGTTGAATGGGCTTAACATTAAACTGACCTCTATTTTTTTGTGTCATGAATGGCTGGCCAGAAATATTAAACCTGAAAATCAGTTATAGCTACAGACTTCTTAAATAGAGGATTGTCAATATCAGTTCATGTTCTGTCATGACACACCATTGTGCTCCTAAGCAATTTAGACTATTTTACTAAAAATGTTTAATGTTCTAATTAACTCTTCAACTCCCCGAGCTGCTCTTTCCATTTCTCTTTAGTGCTGAAGTGTCAGAACATTTTCTCTCAAATGGATTATTTGGGTCTCCTTTAATCCCATTTCAGAAAACCTTGCCTGGCTCTGTAATTTCCAACTACTCTAACATGGCTAGAATGGATGCAACTTTGATTTTCACCATCAGCCATATCAAAGTGTTTTATTCCACTGCCACTGTAGCAGATTATCCAGCATGAAACTTTGCCATTGCAGGGATGAGGGCTGGTGGTTTTCTTTCCTGGCTGCTTTATGGTTTGCTTTACCTACGAAATGTTTAGTTATGGTTTGAATTATTGCATGCCTCATTAACTATTCAAGTTTTTAAATCTTTTCCTTACGGGACAGAAGAAGAGCTGGACTTTAAGATAGAGATTATTCCTCTGCACATTTTTGGGAAGTGGGGAGATGGATAGCTGGAGGGAGAAATGCATCCTTCCTGTGAGTTGGCACATTATTTGAAATCATGTTTAATTATGAAGTTTCATTAAAAATCTTTTGCTTAAAATTTTAGAGGCCTAATAAGATTTCCATTAATTTAAACATATCACTATTCCCACAACGGCCCAAATGCTTTCTTTTTCCTCTTTCATCCATGGTTAAATATGTAAATAAAATGTCTAAAGTCATTCTTCAAAGAAGACAAAAGAAAAAAGAGCTGAGGGAAAAGACAGCCATAAAATTCCTCCCAATTCTCCATAACATTTGCCAGAGGGGGGCCAACTCCTAGCCAGGGCCTAGCAGCAGGGGTGCCTGGCTGCTCCATAGAATCACACATCTCAAATCCCACACACAGGAGAAAAAAAAATAAAATAAAATATCTTTTCAGCTGGAGCCTTCAAAAGGTTCTTTTCATTTATTAGTTACAGAGGTATCTTCCAGTTGCTGATTTCTCAGCGCTCTCATTTTTCTATAATAATGTTCTGTTTGTTACTCTCACTGACTCAGGCTCATTCAATGGGTGATACTTGTAGATAGCTCTTTAAAAATATAGAAAGTAAAAGAAATGATCTAAAGCAGGATGCACTGGTAAAATAATGGCTAGAAAAACAAGGCTGATTTAAATTGGCACATGAAAGATCAATTAAGAGAGACACAACTACAAAGGTTGGAGGTTCCTGTTCCCCCCTTCCCCCTTTTTTTTTTCCTCACTTTCATTTGTGTTTCTTTTCTGCCTCTTAGGAGAAAAAGGTTGCTATCAGTGTTACAGAAGAAAAAGGCCATGTTTTATATCATGTATTTTTTGTAGATTACTTTCATGTCAACAGTGATAGAATATGCTTCACAAAAATACTCGATGGGAAAAAAAGAAGGAAAAACAAGCTCCCAAACAATCCAGCTGGATAAAACAAACATAGAATATGTGCCTGTTATGCATTATTTAAATTCTACTTTTTTATTATTATTTAAATTCCACTTTTTAAAGTAGAATTTACTTGTCCCTTGAAAAAGCTTTCCCCACACTTCCCTGCTACCCCCAGCTGAGCTCTCTAGAAGAGGAATCAGGATGAATACAAATATTAAGAAAACAGGCTTAGATTAATGAAGAATGGAAATGCCCCAGCACACCCTTTCTCTCTCACACACACACAGACACACTAAAATAAATAAAGCTCTTTTTCTGCTCATAGCACTGGCTGCTTTTGAAGCACTCCCTGAGGAATCTGCAAGTGTCCAAGCAAAGGTCCTTTAGAAAGAGGAAGAGCTGTACTTTCTAAACACAAGCTCCTCGATGCGCCGAGGAGCCACACAAATGACCTCGCTTTTCAAGCCACGTTTGTATGGTGGCTTTTACTCCTTGGCAAGAGCTGGCCACATCTTCAGGGCTTTCAGAGACAAACATCAGCCCTGGTTTGTTGTCCTTGCTGGGATCCATTTCACCCTTATCACAGCTGAGGAAGCCAACAGTTTCCTTTCTGGAGCTGGTGGGGTATTAACTCTGACCCCGCGGGATTTGGGAGTTTCCAGGAGAATCCGTGTTCCTTTCGATAAGGAACAGGCACTAATGGAGAGGAGCCCGGTTTGTGTGGGTGAGCATGAATGAAATGAAAGAGAGATTTTCCTTCTTCATTAATATGTTCGCTAAAACTGAGCTCAAAGGGGGGCGGGGGAAGGGGGAGCTGAGCAGAGCTAATCTTTGACTTCTGCTCACTGTGCTCCTTTTCTGTCTGTAAAACTGCGAGCTGTAGTTTGGCTGGGGATTTGACTTCCTCCTTCTCTAGCTCTCAGAGACCAATAAGCAAAATAAATCTCAAAGCTTAACTTTAAAAGTAAACACAGCTCACTTTAGAACGATTCCTGTCTCTAAAAATCTGTAAGTATCTCTTCTATAGTGGATGAAGTAACTTCCCCAAGGGTACATCTCTCGTCCTCTTAGCATTTCTTATTTAAGAAAGGGGGGGGGGAAAGGCAAAAAAACCAAGCTACTTTTCGAGCGATGCCTTACTGTGATTAAAACCATGATCAGGTACTTTTCCAGCAATCCTGCCTGTCCTGTTCATTTAGGAATTCGAGACAAAGCACGACATTTGAAAAAAGCTGAGACTCCGGGCTGAAAGCAACCATATTTTATGGCCCTGGCAGTGAAGAGTTTATAGCACTCGCCATAAAATGCATCCTCCTCCCCACATCCTCCCTGCTAAAGCTTTGCCCCCCTCCAATCAAGGCAGCCAAGGAGGCACCACCTTCAACCCTCTTATTAGGAGACACGAAGTCTGAAGGCTTCGCTCTCCCTGGTTTCCTA
>VWYO01020132.1:292363-321131 GCA_013400275.1 Rhadina sibilatrix
ATCAGCTCCATGGACATCGACCGGCCCGGCGACGGGAGGTGCCAGCCCATCGAGATCCCCATGTGCAAGGACATCGGCTACAACATGACCAGGATGCCGAACCTGATGGGGCACGAAAACCAGAGGGAAGCTGCCATTCAGCTGCACGAGTTTGCCCCCTTGGTGGAGTACGGGTGCCACAGCCATCTGAAATTTTTCCTGTGCTCCCTCTACGCCCCGATGTGCACGGAGCAGGTTTCTACCCCGATCCCAGCCTGCAGGGTGATGTGCGAGCAGGCGAGGCTGAAGTGCTCCCCGATTATGGAGCAGTTCAATTTTAAGTGGCCGGACTCCCTGGACTGCAGCAAGCTGCCCAACAAGAACGACCCCAACTACCTGTGCATGGAAGCCCCCAACAACGGGTCGGACGAGCCCCCCCGGGGCTCCAGCATGCTGCCGCCCATGTTCCGTCCCCAGCGGCCCAGCAGCGGCCACGATCTGCAGCAGCACAAGGACAGCCCGAGCAGAACGTCCTGTGAAAACCCCGGCAAGTTCCACCATGTGGAAAAGAGCGCTTCCTGCGCGCCGCTCTGCACGCCGGGGGTTGATGTTTACTGGAGCAGGGATGACAAACAGTTCGCCGTCATTTGGATTGCCATCTGGTCCATTCTGTGCTTCTTCTCCAGCGCTTTCACCGTGCTCACTTTTCTCATCGACCCTCAGCGTTTCAAGTACCCCGAGAGGCCCATCATCTTCCTCTCCATGTGCTACTGCGTCTACTCGGTGGGGTACATCATCCGCCTCTTCTCGGGTGCCGAAAGCATTGCCTGTGACAGGGACAGCGGCCAGCTCTATGTCATCCAGGAGGGGCTGGAGAGCACCGGCTGCACCATCGTGTTCCTGGTGCTCTATTACTTTGGCATGGCCAGCTCCCTGTGGTGGGTGATCCTGACTTTGACCTGGTTTCTGGCGGCCGGGAAGAAGTGGGGGCACGAGGCCATCGAGGCCAACAGCAGCTACTTCCACCTGGCAGCGTGGGCCATCCCGGCCGTGAAGACCATCATGATCCTGGTGATGAGGAGGGTGGCTGGAGACGAGCTGACAGGGCTGTGCTACGTGGGCAGCATGGATGTGAACGCCTTGACGGGGTTCGTGCTCATCCCTTTGGCCTGCTACCTGATCATCGGCACTTCTTTTATTCTTTCTGGGTTTGTGGCCCTTTTTCACATCAGGAGGGTGATGAAAACGGGTGGAGAAAACACCGACAAGCTGGAGAAACTCATGGTCAGGATCGGTGTCTTCTCGGTCTTGTATACGGTGCCTGCAACTTGTGTGATAGCTTGCTATTTTTATGAGAGGCTGAACATGGATTATTGGAAAATTGTGGCAACTCAACAGAAATGCAAGATGAACAATCAGACTAAAAATTTGGACTGCACGATGAATAACTCTATACCAGCAGTAGAAATTTTTATGGTCAAAATTTTTATGTTGTTAGTCGTGGGCATTACTAGTGGCATGTGGATCTGGACTTCCAAGACTCTTCAATCCTGGCAAAATGTTTGTAGTCGGAGATTAAAGAAGAGAAGCAGGAGAAAACCCGCAAGTGTTATTACGAGCAGTGGAATCTACAAAAAACCTCAACATCCACAGAAAACTCACCTTGCAAAATATGAATCGACATTACAACCGCCCACTTGTGTGTGACCAGGCTTTAGAAAAGACTGTATCTCACCTCACAGACTTACAAATGCCCACAGTAGCAGTCAGAGATTAAAAAAGGAATGGTGCTTTTTTTTTTTTTTTTTTTTTTTTTTTTTTTTTTTTTTTTTTTGTCAGGACAGTTTAATATCTCAAGGCACAAAAATGTGTCGTGCTGAATTCAGGACCTGGTGAAAAACAGAAGGTAAACGTACTCATGGAAAGGTTTTCAGTGAAAGAAATATTGTGAATTAAAACAGTCTGTTCTGTTACTAATTTATAGTTAAGAATGACATCCATCCCTCAGATTAAACAAAACCGACATGAGAACAAAACCAAACACAACAACCAACGCTCATTTAACTTTTTCATGTAGCTGGGCTGGGTTTTCTTCAGCTCTCTGAGTAACAAGGTGTAGTCAAGTTTTGTGGAGCAGTGGTTTGATTTTAGAAGTGCCCAAGTGAGCATTGTCTCTGCAGGGACACGGAGGTCCCGAGGAGCCCGTCCTGGGCGAGGATACTCTCTGGGAAAACAACCTCCGTGCTAACTTTAAAACCCTTCACAACTCCTCTCAGCCCACTGGGCTTGGAGTGCCTAAAAACAGCCTCAATCTATAATGCTCACCGATATTCTTTCACCAAAAGAGAAACTTCCTGCACCAGACACAAACTTTGTGAATAAGAATAATGTGCAATACATTTTTTTTTCTTACCATGACATGAAAAGAGAAACAAGTATTTTGCTGTACATAAAGACAACAAAAGAAATCTCTTAACAAAAGAACTAAGAGGTCTAGTCCTCAGAAACCCTTTAGTGTTACATTTTGTGGCTTTTTAATGGAAATCAAGCCAATGTTATACACGTTTGGACTGATTTGTGCAAAAAAAAAGGGGGGGGGATCAATTCAAAGAGACCCAAAGGGCTTATTGACTCTTTCTATTGTTAAACAAATTCTCACTATGAATAGATCAAGAAGCACTAGATTCTGCAAAGGGAAGCTTTGTATAGAGTGATACTCTTTACTGTGCTGGGGGTGCACAGTTCTGGCCTGTATATATTTGTAATATACAATTATTTTTCATGCTCCGCTATTTTATTAAAAATAAAAATATGTTCTTTAGTTTGATAATTTTGTGTGTTCTGAACTTTCTCTGATGTGCTTTGCAGTTAATAAACTTGTTTCCTGGATCTTTCGATAAAAGCACACTTTGAAAAGAATAGTTGTTGTTATACTTGCCTGCAGGTATAAATAGAGAGAACAGTGATTTACTCGAAAGAAATTGCAAGGCGAAATGAAATAAATGGATTTTGAAGGTGCCTATTTCTGTGAGCCTCTGCAACTGAGAAAACCGAACGGGCTTTAGTGATGCAAAAAGCTGCGGCGATGTCGAGCAGGCCGGTGTTTACAAAGCACTGAGATTACAACAATGATCCTCGGTTAACACCCCTGCAAAATTTGCATAGGCGATGTTCGGCATGTTAAAGATCGCTGCCCCTCTTCACACAGCTGGAACACAATTCAGTCTCTACCCTCCAGGGGAGTTTTCCCCTTTCTAACACCACTGAAAGCACCAGCGTTTGTGGACAGGCTTAGGGGAGACCGGGAAGTACAAAGGCAGGACTGGAACGCCGCTCCAGGGCAGGTACCTGATGGAAGCCCACATTGTAAATGCCTTTTCAAGAAGTTCTTAGCGGAGCACGGTTTTGTGCCAACCTGAAGCTTTCCCTGCAGTTTCCTGGGTTTTGGCCAGGCTGGGTGATCAGCTGGTGAGGCGGGGACAGCACCTCACTTTCTCACCCAGGCTGCTCTAGAAAAGCCTTTGTCAGGGATCTCATCATGGAAAGAACAGGTCTGGATGGGCTCGGGGAGAGGGGGGATCCTTGTGACAGTCATGTTGTGCCTGGGAATTTCCCAACAAAAGGTTCTTTAGTAGTGGTCTGGTTTTTCAACTTATCTGTGCAGTGTGACAGATTAAAAGAGTAGCAAAAGGCAAGAATATAAGTGCTCCTAGGAATGATGAGGAACTTGAGTGACAGAAATGATCTTGCAGGTATTATCAATAATCTTCATGTCTGAAGTGCACATAGATAAAGCAGCTTTTGATATGAGATTCTTCTTTTGAGGAAGAGAAAATATCTTTTTGCTCTTTTGTGCCAGAGTGCCACTGTTTGACACAGGGCTTTGAGATGCCCTGGAAGTTAATCCTGTCAGAGGACATTGTGCTGCGGCCAAAGTAGGACATTGCACTAAACAAATCCACTTCTGAAACTACTGAATTAATGCCCGTGCATCTGGATGTGCTCTGGCTAAAGCAATGGCGCGAGAAACGCCGAGGTTTAAAAAAAGCTGTGTATGGCAGCTTGCTGAAGGCAGGAGGCCTTCAGGTGTGTGTTTTGGCTGTGTTTTGTTCGTGTGTGGCACCTCCCCAGGAGCGCGTGTGCCTCCCACGGAGCTCACACCTGGCAGGAGGGTCAGTGCTGGCCTCAGCAGGACAGCTTTGCTCAGGGAATGGTGCCAGGCTTCACTCCAGCCTGCAGCAGCCCCTGCAGCAAACAGCTCGCTGCTTTTGTGGGCTGTAGAATATCGTTTGCTTTCACTGTCGATGACGAATTCTTTCCGCCTGCTATCAGGATTCTGGAAGAGAAAAAAAGTGAAGATAGATGTTCAGCAGTGGCTGAGTTCCTGCTGCCATTCTGAGTTTATTCAGTTGTCAGCTCAGGCCCCTCATTGCCACCAGAGCAGAACTGCACCTTTTTCCATGAAAATGACAAATAATGCCTGGCTGGAGGCATCGTCTCACAAACAGATTCTTACAATACTAAACCAAGGGTTCAGATTTTATTTCATGCTTGCAGTTCTTCAGGAAATATTTGGGGGGGTTACTGGTTAAGCAAATGAGAGTCCTCAAGTACATAATGATGCTAATTTCTTACATCAGGACTAGTAACTGTAAATGCAGCAGAATGTAATGATTGGCTTTGAGGACATCTTAAGAATGAATTAATTCAGAAAGTGTACTTCTTGCTGTCCCATAACTCCTAACAGTCTTAACAGTTTAATACCGAAGTTGCTGTTTAAGGAATTGGAAGCTCATTACTGTTAAAAGAAAATTATACACCTATTTTCAAAACAATTCGTATAGTTATTAATAATGAACACAGATTTGTATTCTTGTCTTAGAAGGCTGCATATTAGTCAATGATAATAATGCTGAAAGTCATTAAGGCACCATCTCAAAATATTAAACTTTTTCATTTTTCACAGTAATTTTAAATTTTAGTGCAATCATGTTTGTATTTTTATTTCTTGAATCTTATAGAATTTTTCTTTACTGCCAAGGCCCAATTGGTATTTGCTGATCTCAGACTTTTAGAAGTGTCTGTATGTGGTTATTTTAACAATCCAGTCACTCCATAGGAGACTTGCTGAGGAAGAAGTGTCCAGTGGCATTTATCAGCTAAAAATCCTAGAAGAAATGCATTCTGTCGGTGTGTACATACACTAAATCTAGAACCAGATGTTTGCCACAGGCTTGTGAATAGGTAAAAGAAAGGCAGGAAGTTCCTTTTTCTGGCACAGGTAGCTTGGTAGAACGGTGTGATTTACTGAGGAGAGGTTACTGAGGTATGAGATCTGCAGGGGGAAATGGGAGCCAGGGCAAAACCCCCCAGAATTCTGGTTACCATGCTCAAAGCCCTGTTTCTCGGTGGCAAGCTGCTGCTTCTCATGAACAGAAAAGCAAGGCAGCTGAGCAGTTGCAGGGTTTAGGGACACGCTGGGACTGCAGGGCAGGCACAGGGCTGGGAGGATGTCAGGGGCTCAGGCCAGGAATGCTCAGGTCCCTCTCAGCTTCTGCCCCAACAGCATTTCGTGTGCCTGTTATTATGCAGCCATCATTCACATCTGGCTGTCATCCCGTGGCTGCAGAGAGCAGGAGCAGCCCAGGACAGCCTGACACACACACACACACACACACACACACACCCTGCTGCCCCCAGCCTGAGCAGCCCTGCCTGCAAGGGATGGCTCTGTAACCATGGGATATTCCTGCTCAGGTGGGCTTTTGATGGCAGGTGGTCTTCAGCAACAGCTGGCCTCAAAGGACGAGCTCTAGTGCCTTCTAGTTTAAACCATTTACACATTTCTTAAAAAAAATTTTTGAAATGTTATCCTCGTGTAATGTTTTTAAGTATTTCAGACAGAGTAGCCAAGTTATTAACAGTGACAGATGATAAATCAGGGCATCCTTTAAAAGGTGGGTGATGGTGATTATGGGGTCTGGGAGCTCGCTTTGATCAGAAGTGACAGCCCTGTAAGGTCTGTGCCACTCAATCCCCCCTGAAGGGAGATCAGCACCTGTTTGCACTTTGAGGCTCCTCTACCTCCCACTGCCTTCCAGCACTATTTCATCTTTTTTAACACACTTGATGTTGATTAGCTTTAAGCAAAGTCATTATTCATTTACAAAACACTCCTTGATGGAGTGGCTCTGAACTGTATTTCAGAGGCTGTGTTTGTGCTGGAACGGTTAAGGAGGTACCAGCATCCCCTTTACAAAAGCTTTATTTCCAGGGAGCCACAGGTTACAGTCAGCCTGAGTGCTGATACCAGCCTGGTTCCCAGACAACAGTCCACGTTGCCCTTGGATCTGTTCAGCTCTAGCCTGCTGTATCTTCACAGGTTTATCCAGCAGAGACACGGCATCAGCTCAGTGAAACAAACAGGTCCTGCCTTGGTAGATCCCATTTTAGCTCAGTCAATACTGCTCCAAATAGCCCTAGGCTTGCCTGGAAGTGGAAGGGATGTTTCCAGAAACAGCACAGCAAGGCTTTGCCTTCTCCGAGGGCTGTACAGGGCTCACAGGACTGAGTGCCCCTGATAATTTCCTGTTGTAAGCAGGATTGGTAGGGGCCTGCCGGTGCAGATGTGAATTCCCCAGCAGGCAGCAGGGTGGGATCAGGCAATTCCTCATCTGAGAACAGATCTGGGTCCCCCCAGCTGCTTTGGGGGCCCAGCTCTGCTTTTCCTGTGGTAGCAAAGTTAAAGCTTTGGGGAGTTGGACATCAAAGGCAGGACGGAGTGATCCCTGTGGGTTTGTAGGGCATTGTTTAAGGAGGAATTCCTGCAGTTTGTTGTCACTACTTTTTTCCTTCCATTCTTCAAGATCTCCTCATAGATCTGCTCCACTGAAGTCCATGGGTGTCCAACTAAATTCAGTGCATGCTTTGAATCAAACTTCCTATCTCAGGGAAAGCATGAGCTACAGGGAAAGTCTTTATTTTGATTTTTTTCCCCCACATTAGAGCATCTTTTGAAAATCCTGATATGACATAAATTCATGATACAGGAAAAAGCATCAGTGAACAAAACTATTTCAATTACACTTTCAAAACGTGCTGCTACGTTAGAATGGACAAAACTCAGCATGTTGCAAAAACGTCTGTCACTTCAAAATGAAATGCAGAAATCCTGGATGTCGATAATATTGGGATGAAGAATATTTTTTTTAAAGTATATTTCGGCTTTTTGAGAACACATATCTATTGCAAAATGCTCAGTATGACTAAACCTGCCGGCGGGGCAGCTCCCCAGAGATTCTCCAGCCAGTTCCCATCTCGCTGCTGCCTCTGCCTCCCCCGAGGGGCTCGGAGCTGCAGCATCCCCGGAGCTGAGGAGGAGCAGCAATCTGGAGCGGAGCCCGCGCCGTGCCCCCGCTTCCCTCCTTCCCTCAGTCAGCAGCAGCTCCGTTCCCCTTCCCCTCTGCTCCAGCGCTGATCGGGCTTTCATCATCCGCGTGTGCCCGCTCCCCTTCCCCTCCTCTCGAGTGATGCCGTCCCTCCGCTCTCTAATCTGCCCACACACAGCTCTCTGTGCGCCTGGCCCGGACCTGCCGCTGCCTTCAGCTCTTTTTGTTCCGCGGAAACCAAAAGAGATTTCAAAACTCCTGTTTTATCTCTCTTTTTTTTGGGGTAAAGACTGTGGTAAGAAGCAGAGGTTCAAAGTTCTGGGCTGCCAAAGGTGCTGAAGAACACAGGAGACTGTCAAGAAGAGACTGTCAGTTCTGAGCAGGTGCCTTAAACTTGAAAATACTCTTTTGTGGAAGACATGCGTTGTTTGCTTCTGCCTTGTATAGTTGTTATTTTATATTTCCTTTATCTGAGACTAATGTCTGTGTGCAATAAAAAAAAAACCAACAAAAACCAGGAGAGGGACAAAGAACATTTGATTAGCTGATAAAACAGGGAAAAGAGCCCCCACCTTTCCCTCCAAAGCTTTTAGCCTGAGGAGAGGTTTGCATGCCTCAAAGCCGGTGAGTTTTTCCCAGCTCTAGGCAGCTGCTGTGACAGGGACATTGCAGCTGCCCTTAGCCTGGCTCCTCATCTCCTGAGCAGCGAGGCTGCACTGGCAGCTGCACTACAAACCAGACTGACTTTGGCTCCTCGTGGCCCTGTGAGCACATTTCAGACCTGGCCTATGATCACCACAGCAATCTGATAACATTGGAGCCACGGCATCGACATCTGGGCCTCTCAGACTCTTTCACTTATGTCATTTTTTCTTCTTTTTAAGATTTTAGTGGCCAAAATATTTTTATTTCATATTGACGACATTTTGTCTTGTAAATGGATTTTTAAAGGACAGGTTTCTATTGTGGTTTTGCACCTTTAATTACTGTAGGTGCTGGGGGTGTTTTTAATCATGTCATTTTTTTTTCTTTTTAAAATTACGTAAAAGAACATTATTGTTCTTCAGCATGCTGATTTTAACAATGAGATATGACAGTTTCCTTAGACATCTCATCCTTCTGCAACCATCTTGATGCAGCCTTTTTGTTTCCTCAATAAGCCTTTCTTGTTTGACATAAGACACGTTAGTAACATTTTTGTAAGTTGTTCATTGACCATTAGTAGAGAATAAAAACCAAGCTACGTATCTGCATACACTTTTTATGTTAAATTAATGGATTCCATTGGAAACCAGGTAAAAACTGCCATTTAATCGAGTATAGGCACGGTGATAACTCTAGAGGTAATTTTAAGGACAGAACACTGTAGCAAATAAATCTGAATTGTTGGATTTGGAAGATCAATTATCGCTCTAGACTGTTTTACTCTGGCAAAGCTTTTGAGGTGCTTTTAGTAATTTCCCTGTCAGCAGCTTTGCAGCTGAGTTGCAGGATAATACGAGCCCCATGAGCAGGCTGCAGCAGGACCACTGCAGCTGCATGGCAATTGCAGGCAGGAGGTGCAGTTTGTGTTCCAGTTTATGGAACAGCCCTTCTGCTGAGGTTGGATTTTCACTCCCACCTCAGTCCCAGGCTACCTCAGCTTTACACCTCCCTTATGGTGAGGTTCCTTTGCACAGAGTGGCTGTTCCCAGCATGGTCATGGCTGAGGAGGGGCGGGCAGAAACCTCCTACAGCTTAAAGTCAGCTCCAGGCAGGGGTTTTCTGGGGAGCTCTCTAAACTCAGCTTGCTCTTTCCCCTGTCTCTTTTACATCTTTATATGAAAACAGGGCTGAGCTCTGCATTCCAGGGGCCATGGAACAGACCAGCAGAGATATTTTGTTAGGTCTTGGCCTGTCACAACCAAAGAATCACCCAGCAAATGTCCTTAGGAAGGGTGAGCCTGTGTTGCAGCTGACTTTCAGCTTAGCTGGTCTGGAGCAGCTCTTGAAATGCTCGAGAGAGTCACTGAAACACACAACCAAGGCTTTACAAGTGCAGTGCTGCTCACCACATCACCCAGGGACAGCACCAAGCAGGCTGCTGCTCAGCATTTGGGAGCTGTCTGACAAAACAGCCTGTGGTGGTGTAGGGGAGCAGGGTTTGGCTTTGTTTCGGTCTGGGTGCTGAGACAGGAACATCAAGAGTTCACCAAATTTTATGTTTCTTTTCACACTCTGTAATAGCTCTTCAAGGGCCTCCTTTGCATATCTAACAAGGAGAACTGTGGGAAAGAGGCTTCTGAATCCCGAATGCTGTAGGCTTGTCTTTGATAGCGAATTTCACAGGAAAGTAAACACCGACTGAGTGTGTCTACACGGAATGAGGCGAAACTTTGCAATCTGTGAGCTCCTCCAGAAAAGACAGGAGAGGGAAAACTGAGCACAGGGAGTAAACAGGCTAAAGGTGCTGACAACAGAGCCGTAGGAGAGGAGGAGGGAGAAAATGCCTCAAGGGAGTTGGCATTGTTTAAGTCCTAAGGCTAGAGATGCACCAACTCACCTGCTGCTTTCTGCACATGAATCTAACCTGGTGCCCAGGAGTTTGGTTTCCATTGCGCTGCTCTGAGCCCCTGCTCCCCGCACAGGTACACAAAGGCATTCGGGGCTTTGAGCCCATGCTTCCCTGGCTATCCTGTGTAACGGGATCAATATTTGGACTGGAATCTGATTAGCTAGCTCTATGCACAGTATCTCACACAATTAGAAAAGTATTACAGCGTGACAACTTTTGATAAACTGAAGTTGCCAATGTACGGTTTTTGAAACAAATCACAATGCGGTGGCAAGAGAAGGTTTGAAGAATAATCAAATTCAGAATTCCAGCCATTACTGGTTTTGTTAATTAACTTATCTGGGGCAACAGGTTCTTCTGCATACTTCTTTGAAAATTCCACCCTTAGAGCCCACGGAGTCTGGACTGTGAAGGGGTTTATTACACAGCTCTTTGATCAGTTTTGAAAACTCCTCAAAGCCCTTCATTTGCAGGATATGATAGAACCAAATTTACGGCAGAAGGCGGCACGTCCCTTGCTCCTTTTTTTAACTTCCAGATTTGGCTTCACACGGGCTGACTCCCAGAGGAGCGGAGGCTTGAAACACCAGCGGTGGCAGTGCCAGTTTCTGGGTTGCTCGGTGTTTTGGGAGCAGTTCCAAGTGACCTTTGGGGCAGAAGCTGTCCGGGTTTGGCAGCCCCCGCTGATGTCCTGCAAGGGACCGCCCCGTGCTGCTCCCACCTCCCTGTGTTAATGAGCGCTCGGATTCAGAGCATCAAAGAGCTGCTGTTTGAAATGCAACCCTAAGCAAACTCTCCGTGTCTCCAGCAGAACTCGGGATGCAGGAGACGGGTGTTCTGCTTCCCTGTTTGATGTGTTTAACACAACAGACATATCTACAACTTGGCATTTAAAAACGACAACAAAAACAAACAAGTTGGGGTCGTTTACATAACAAAAAGCTCCTTGGCCTTGCAGGAGGTTCCTTTGAAATGTACGATTGTTTCTGGCCCTGACGGGAGAGGATCTGCCTGCTCTGGAGCTCAACCTCTTGTTCCACACCAAAAGGCAGCATTGCAGTAAATGAGATCCCCTCCTTCCACAACGTTTAAAAAATCAGACCGAAACCAACCCGAAGCAGCAGCCGCGCCGCTGTTCTCTATTTTTTCCTAAAGCAGTTATTTTGAAGCAGTAGTGCTGGCTTTGCCGCTGATTTTAACAAGTGCAGGATCTCTTGTGACTGATGTGGAAGTGTACAATTCTCACCGCAGCTCCACAGTAACCCCGGGTCACTGCGATGAGCGCTTCATGGCTTGTTTGCTCATTTTATCTATTCAAAACCACACAGGACTCAAGCAGTTGTAGTCTCTGAGTAGTGTCTAAATGTAAATGACAAAGTGTCCCTTTCTATCAGCACAATCTGCCAATACATAAAACTCTCACCGTGTGAACTGAGCACCTTGATAGTGTTGATAAATCATATTTCAAGGCAGGCTTAATCTTTTAGATTTGTACTTTAAATGTACAAGCAGCACGTCAAGAAACTGCAGTCAGTTGGGTTTTGGTTCGGTGTTTTGTTGTTTGGGGTTTTTTTAACAAGGAGGATCTCTCCTTTTCATTTCGTTATTTGCAAAGACAGCAGTAACAACCAGCCAAACAAATTTCCCTGTTAATTAGAGCTGTTCACGTTAGGAAAGGAATGGCTGGTTTCTGTGTGTTTTCTGTGCTCCTGTGGCACGAGTGGCACGTAGTTGATGTGTTAGTGGTGTATCTCAGACCTGTAATGAAAATAAACTGAGCACAGTGACAGTGACAGTAGAGTGATCCCTTAAAATGCATTGTGGCACTCCAGTGCAGGGCAGAACAGAACCAGGATCAGTACCTGAAATCAGTGCTGACAATTCCATGGATCTGCCACCCCAGCCCTTGATATGGCCCCTGTCAGTGCAATATCTGCTCCCTCAGACTGTGGGGTTGGTAAATGCACATATTGGCATGGGAGCTGTGTCAGCCTGTCACAGATGGAGACTGGAGAGGCACCAGGGTGGGGAGAGACCTCCCAGCTGCTGAGGCAGGAAGGTGCAGATCCACCACAGCTTTGGGGCACACCACAGCTGTAGGACACACCACAGCTTTGGGATCCACCACAGCTTTGGGACACAGCACAGCTTTAGGACACACCACAGCTGTGGGATCCACCACAGCTTAGGGACACACCACAGCTTAGGGACACACCACAGCTTTGGGACATACCACAGCTGTGGGATCCACCACAGCTTAGGGATCCACCACAGCTTTGGGACACAGCACAGCTTAGGGACACGCCACAGCTTTGGGATCCACCACAGCTTTGGGACACACCACAGCTGTGGGATACACCACAGCTTTGGGACACACCACAGCTGTGGGATCCACCACAGCTTTGGGACACAGCACAGCTTAGGGACACACCACAGCTTTGGGACATGCCACAGCTGTGGGATCCACCACAGCTTTGGGACAGCAGCAGCAGCAGCTCGGATCTGCATGGAGCACAGGTTCCCACAGGTGCTTTGGGAATGCAGCAGGAGAGGTCCCTGTCTCTCAGGAACCAGCTGGAGCTCACTGATGGGATCTGTGTGCTCCAGTGCCAGAGCACTCATGAAGCCACTGGACTCGCTGGCTCCCACATCTTCCTGCATTCCTGTGGGTAGAGGAACCAGCTTTTTTTGTACAAGGGCAAGGCTGTATCTCACCTCTGTGCTGGCTCTTTCATCTTCATGAGGCCGGTGAGAACAAAACCTTGAGTAACCAGTCGAAAGCAGAGCAGTGAAACTCGGGCAGAGCAACAGAAGGGATGTGGCTCTTGGAGGGGAGGCTGATGGAAGGTGCTTGGAGGAGACTGGAGCTTGGGATATTTACTGTAAGGGAATGCCTGGGGACTTACAGAATTCTCATATTTTATAAAATACATCATGTCAGTGTCTGATCAGAATTTTATTTTCTTATTTTGTAATCATCCATAAAACAGTGTCTCTGATGAAGCTTGGGAGCAATCAGAACTTCATATCATGGGCAGTAAAAATAACAGAGATTGTGGCAGTAGGATTGCAACATACATCCCTGGTTTAGCATTTCATGGAACGATTACTGCACCTCAGCTTTAGATGTTACAGGACAACTTCTCTTTGTTGATCATTTCTTCTGCTAATGTATATTTACTCTGTAGTCCAGGGATTCTGCATTGCAGTCACACCTTTTTGCTGGAGGAGTTTGATTCATCTGCCAAAATCTAGCATTTTCCCAAGATAATCTAAGAAATCTCCCTCAGGAATTTAAGTCTGTGCTCTGCCTAGCTCCTAAAAATCAGACAACTACAAAAGAGATTTGAGGTAGCTGATACCATCAGCACAGTAAATCATTCTCAAGAAGAAAATAATGAACTCTAAGACAACTTTACAGATTCTATTCTATCCCTTGCTCCCCAAGTAGGAATCTTTAAAACGTGTTGGAAATGAGATGACCACAGTTTATTTTATTGAAATGCTGTAGGTTATTTGAGGGGTTTTAAAAACCCCAAGTTGTTTTTGTTTGTGACCCTGGCACAGCCTGTGATTGCTCACCGTGCTCTGAGAGAGCCTGCTCCAGCCAGAAACGGAGCTGATGCAATTACTGGAAAAGCATCTTTCCCTGTAGTTAGGAATTTCGTCAGTGAGAAAAAGCTAAAAATGGCCCATGTTTCTGCTTTTCCTTGTACCTGCTCTCCCTATGAATTAGGCCACACAGCCCCGGTGAGCACAGCACGGGCAGGAAAGCCTGGGCTGAGCGATGTGAAATAACTGCAGTGCCCCGTGTGTCTGCCCTGCCCTGGCCCCGCAGAGGAGCTCAGGGCACGGGCACTGCAGGCACCCGCGGAGAGCTCAGCTCTGAACCGGCACGGGGTTCGTCTCCAGGCTTTCCCAGTTTCTGCCGGGATGGAATTGCGCAAGGGCAGGAGGGGAGCGCTGCCACCACCGGCCCCGCCCGTGGCAGCAGCGCCGGAGGAACGAACGCCAGGCGTGAGGGGTGATTAAAGCCTGGTACCAACCGCGCAGGATGTGTCACCCTGGCCTGCAGCCTCAGCAGCAGCTGGGCTCACACCCTTCCCCTCGCCTCCTGCTCCACCCGAGCTTTGGCTCCTTCACCCACTCGCGGCTTCTGCGCTCCTTCCCTTCCCTCGAGGAGCCTCCCACCGCCTGCTGCCCCTCCTGCGGGGTGACTGCCCTGCGCACCGCGCCTGAGCCATCAGCAGAGGCACAGAGGACATTCTCTTCTGATAATTCTGCCGTGCAGGGAGGGTAGAGGGCAGGGCCCGTGCCCCGCACGAGGTGAGCAAACCCAGGAGAGCTGGGCCCTGAGTGTCCCTGCTCGGGCAGGGGGTGCTCTCCACCCTGCAGAGGAGACAAGTTCAGTGGGTGCATGGAGGAGACATGGCCTAGGACAGACTGTGAGGTGGGGTTCTCATCTGGTGTTTTAACATTTACAGCTCTTCCCACGGGCTTGAAAAGCTGCTTGAACTCTCCCTCATTTAATGCTTATTTTTTACAAACGTTGGGGTGTGCGGATTCTCACTAAGGGACAGAAAGGATGTTGTCCATTTTGATGTACAATTTGGCTCCTTTTTTTCTCGGGGTTAATCAAAACTCTCTGAAGAACACATTGTTTGGTTATTATTACTTTTTCATTTGGAGTGACTATTTTAAATCCATGAGTACTATTTTTTGTTGTTGTTTTGCCCTTTGGGGTGGGATTTTCTTTTTAAAAAAGAAATTCCCCTCCTATCCAAACTAAAATCTCATCACATCTCTCTGACAGCACTTTGCCTAAAACCTCTGGTCCTTTCTTTTCCTGAAGACAGAGTGGAGTGTAAATATTGTCATCTTTGGGGTGTACAAGGTGAACTCTATTTTTTACGTATTTTTTTTTGTCTCTAGCTCATCACAACTAAGCCCGATGGAAAGCCCAGAATTTCTTTTTGCATCTTTCCAAACGCCCTTTTCTGTCTCCTTCTGAAGCACTGGAGGCTGGCCACAGCTCCAGGGTGGATTTGGCAAGGGGCATGAAAGTCGTGCTCATGCCTGGCTGATGAGTCTTGCTCCCACACCCAGAGTTAGGCTGATTTGGGGTCAGGAAAGCAGGAGTTTTCTCTGCTTAAACTGGCAGAGTTTTGTAGACTTTTCACCCCCCTCTCGTGTTCAACCCACACTTGTTGGAGTCATCCAACACACGGTGACTGGGAGAGGCACAAATTGCTCCTCACAGACTTCATCTTTCCCATTCCCTCTCTAAGGGCTGTGTCCCTCAGGCCCAAACTTCCCTGTGTGGCAGTGGGAAGTGTCTGGGAATGCAGGGAGAGGCAAGTTTGTGGCCCTTCTTGGACCTGGTGACTCTGACACTCTTTTCCAGTGAAAAGCTCCCGTGAGACAACTGCTGGAACCAAATGCTGATAATCTCACTGCTATGAAACCAAACAATTGATCTGTTTCTCCTTGGATTAAAAAGAGTTATTTTGCAGATGTAATCTGTTGGCTTTGCACTCAGATAATCCAGAATTTAACAGGGCAGGGTGGAGAACCTGAGTCAGCACTAAGCTCTGTCCTGCAGTAGAAACCTTCAGGATTCCCCTCTGATAGCTGAGAAGGTGGCAATCCCAGTTCCCAGGGGGAAACCTCTAATTCCCTTCCCTGCCTCCTCTGTGACACCACAGGAGCAAAGGTGACTCAGGCAGCACAAGGAGAGCTCCAGGCCCTCTGTGCTGGGATTTCCTGGCCAGACTGCAGTGACAGTCCAGGGCACCACCGGGAAAGCTGTCAGCACCACAAAAATGCAACTTGAGGTACAGAGAGTCCCTGATTACAAATGCAGGCAGGTAATTTAGCTGGTAATTGGGGCAATTACAAATTCAGATGTGAGCTTCTGGAGATGCTGGGAGAATGTTTCTGTTTCTTTCCTTTGGGAACTTGCACTCAGTGTTCAGCCCCACAGACAGCTGAGGTGCTGCTGAGACCTTGGCACACAAACTGTCCCCTGTCAGACTCTCTCTGCTTCTGCAGTTTTATGGATCATTTCCCACCCATAACTCTGTGCTTCAAAGTGCATTTCTGGATCTCCAAGAATGAATATTGACCTCATTCTAGGGAATAGAACTCATGTTTTTCTATTCCCTTTCTGTAAAACACAGATTCCTTTTGGGCTTTGATGGATTAAGAGAGCAATATCTCTTCTTTTCATCATTCATAATAATGAATAATAAAAATTCTCAACATCATCCATGTCCTGAGAAGCTGAGTACTTCACACAAGTATTTGTTAAACAAGATTTTTCTAGCAGGTAATTTTTTGTTGGTTTATCCACATTAATATTTCATCTGCCGGGTGATTTCTCAATTAATGGGGCATTATGCAGTCCACATAAATAATACTGGGTTTCAACTATATTGAGAAAGAAGAGAAAGGTAAAGAGGTAACCAAAGCATATTCAACTGATGAAAAGCTTCATTGATTTTGTATGAGATTTCCCAATTTTCATCACCTGAACGTTTCACTCCAAAACATTTAAATGAATTTTTCATGTGGTTTACTTTGAAAGTAGACACTTACAAATTGCACAGAATATTCTGCTTTTTTTTTTTTCCCCTGGCTCACTGATTTCCACAGTAAGTGCAACAGTTGCACAGTTAAATAAATAATTTTTTTTTAACTGCCAGTCCTCCACATGCAGCTGGGACTGTGCGAGGTGGGCAGGATGATTGTCTCCTCTTTGTGCATCATCACTGTAATTAAAGCTCAGTGCAAGATTGTGCTTTCCGTCATGGCCCTGTATTACTTGATCTCATCAACACTTGAAAGGTTCTTTTGCAATTAATGATTTTGCATAAGCATAAATAATTGTCCTGTGATGGACAGGAAGATGGCAACTCTGGTATTGCTAAGGCTGGGTGGCTAAAGCAGAAATCATCACCTGCCTCTATTTCCATTTTTTCATTCTTTGAGCAGAATGGTAATTTTTCAGTTGGTTTTTCTTCTTAGCTCCTACAAAGGAAGGTCCTCTCCTACCCAAGCTGAAATCCCCACATTGGTTTCTGATGATTGCCTAGAAACTTTGATGCTTCTTCTTCTTCTTTCATCCTTGCCAACCTTTGGGTGAACCTGAATTTTATTTCTGCCTTGCTTTTCCTCCATGGATCATCACGTTCAAGTTGTATGGGATGGCTTCCCCTTCTGTTTACAGAGCACAGCTAAAATCTTTCTTTTCTGCTCTGGATGGTGGGTGAAATGCAGATTCCTCCTGTTGTGTCTTGGTAGGTGAAACCTCTTTGTGCCCACAGCAGGGAATTCCAGGATCCCACCTTATCTCAGATTTTCTCCTCACCATCTTCCTGCAGGGATTATCTCCCCATTGCAGGGCTGTGCTGTGCTGTGGAACCCTGTTCCTGTGCCTTCCCTCTGCAAGATGCCCCCTCTCCACCACTTCAAACACTCCCAAGGCTCTTTGTGGATTCTGTCACCCAACACCCCTCACACCCCAGCTGGGTGTCATAGCCACAACTGCTCCTTTGGATGGCACCTGCATCACTGCATTATTATTGTTCAGCTAAGCCCCTTTGGCTTTGTTTGTATTACCTGTGTGAGCAGGTGGAGCTTCTCTGAAACTTCTCCTAAGTAATTAATTGCACTGTAATCCCAGTAACACTCTGACAGCCTCTCCTCTGCTGTGGTGTCTGTACAAAAGCAGCATGAGTTAAACACCTGGTGGTGTTTATGACTTAGGATTGCTTCTTGTTGTGAGGGCCAGTACCAGTGGCCAGCTTTCCTGTGGTTTGCCTGCCCATCAACTTCCGTAAAGTCCCTGAGGGAAGAATCCCCAGGTTTCTGACGTGTTGGGTCACTGCAGGGTGGGTTCTGATCCACCACCAAGGCTCATGAGTGCAACTGCAGTGAAAATAATGCATCACTGTAATTGCTTAGGGTGAGTGTGTGACAAGTGCTTTGTGTTTTTTAGGCTGGGCAATCAAATCTTCAGGTTCAGGATATCAGCTATCTGCCCTTTGGTTGTGAAAGAATTATTGTATCACTTGCACCCAGCCTTACAAAACCAGTCAGGTGCATCCTTTCCCTTTTGGCTCCCTCTAAAGTATTCGTTGTGTTTCTGAGTCATAACCACACTCCATCAGATTAAATGCTTTTTCAGAAGTGACAGCCTCTAATAGCTCTTCCCCTGTTGTCCCAGCCGGGGCCCCATTCGAATCTGTGAGTTTTAAAAACACTTTGGAAATCCCACCCTTTGTCACGGGACTTTAACCCTGTTCACGTCTATGGCAACAAACCCTCAGATACGATTCAAATATGAGCTCTGAAAACCTGTAAAAATGCTCACAGCTGTGTGAGTCCTAAGGTTTTTGTTCCCTCTTGATTAAATATTTGGGGGTTTTGCTCAACATTCATTAATGCCAAAAAAAGCCTTTGATCTTTCTTCCATGAGGGCGTGGAATCTGCCTTTTGTTAGCAAGCACTGAGGCTAAACAGGTACTGAATTACTTCTGATTGCACAGCCAAACCTCTTTAGCAGAGGAAAGATATTTTGTTTACTTACCTAGCTCTGCACTAACAGTCAGGTGCATTCGATTTATCGAGGTATAAACTTCTGACAGAGGGTGGTCAATGTAGCCTCCAAGGTGGCAGGGTGAGCACCCTGAATATAAAGCTCCCAACGTAAGGAACAGCCCCTGAGCTACTATGAGCAGCAAACAATTCAAGAAGACAATTGACAGGAAACTTTTCCTGCCTTTGTGGAGCCACAGATGTGCACTGGAGGGTTCTGAGTCAAGCTCTGTTGAAACCAGCTCTTTCTCAAGGCCTGTAGGTAAGAACTGCTTCTTTTATTGCCTGGCTTAGCACAAGTGACTTCATTTCATTTTCCCCTGTAGTTTAAATGAGGTTATTAATGCATAGATACTTCACTGGCTCAACCTCTGAGTTAAAGTCAGAAAAAATCAGCAAATCCTAGCAGGACCTGTGAACCATTCAGTCTTGCTTCTGAGGTAGCTCTGTGCTCCTCAGTTCTGCTGGAGCCAGGGCAGTTCCAGCTGTTTGCAGGCAGAACAGCTTTGTTTGTGGCAGGAGCTGTGTCCAGAACCTGTGTGTGTGCAGGGAGGCAGAGCAGCCCCAGCCCAGCTGCACCTCTGCAGAGTTCCAGAGCAGTGGGACAGCCCAGCTGCATCCCTGCAGAGTTTCAGAGCAGTGGGACAGCCCTGCTCCTGCTGCAGCCCAGCTGCATCTCTGCAGAGTTTCAGTGCAGTGGGACAGCCCTGCAGAGAGAGGTGTCTGAGCTCCTCCTCCTGCTCCTGCTCCTGCTGCAGCCCAGCTGCATCCCTGCAGAGTTCCAGAGCAGTGGGACAGCCCTGCAGAGGTGATCTCAGCTGAGCCCTGCTCGTGCTGCGTCCCCGGGACAGGAGCTGCAGCCCCGGGCGGTGCATGCAGTGTCTCTAGAGAAATGAGGCTCGGATGGAGCCAAGCAGGAGATGGCAGAGGCTCGGAGTGGCTCTTTGGATGGGTGTTTAACAGGCTTCTGACCCTGACTGGCAAACGTCGCTTCCAATTGCTTTGAACGATGGTTTCCTCAATCACTGGTAGTGGCCGGCAAGGTGCACAAGGCGCCTCGGGGTGTGCTGTCCCTGCCAAAAGCCCTGGCTGTGGTGCACAAAGGTGTATTCACACGTGCAGCCGGGGACAGGGAACAAGTGAAGGGACCCTTCTGGGAGCAGAAGTTTAAAGGGTTTCTCCTTGGACCGCTGCAAAGAACTTGGAAAGTGATTAAGGAGTGACCCCCTCTGGTACAGTCTGAGTCCCCAGGGGGATTAATCTGAGCTTGTCAGATTACACTCTGGACCGGGGACAGAATGATTCTCTCCTTGAAAATATTCTGAAAGTGCTGAGCGCCTGTCCCGTCCACCCCACTTCAGCCACGAATCGGATGCTGTTCAGATATACCAGCTTTAAGGATTAAATGTTCCTTTGTCCCAAATCACCGCCACGGAGAAGTGATACCAGTGCAAACAAATGCCTCTTTGCAACCCCTTGCATTGCTGGTCAGCATTTTCACACAGGTCCCCTGCAGCACTCAGCAGTTCCGAGGCCAGGAATGCTGAATATTTGTGTTTATTTATTCTGGTTTTGTTTGTGCTGCAGAGAGGCTCCCTGTGCCGGGGCAGAATCAATGCAATCAGCCTGGAAGGGATGAGTAGCCCACACAATGGAAGCCACTCAAGGAGCTGAGATCATCCGTCCTGACACAGCCACTCAGGCTCGCACACTCGGTCTAACAGAGAAAGGGATCTGCAGCTTAGCAGGGCACAAAGCTCAGTATCACATGCAGCAGGCCCATTCAGAGCCCGAGAGGAGGATGCTAGCTAAATTCCTGAGGCTCTCAAGCTCCTTTGTTGAACGCCGTGGATGCAAACAGCCCATTGACGACGCAGTCCCTGCACCGAGGGAAGGGAACAGCAGCTCTTGAGTTGCCCGCAAGTTCTTCAAACAAAGCTCTTTTTCTGCCTCCACACACTGCTACCCTGTGGTTCTGTGTCCTGTTAGAACAGATTGCAGAAATCCTCTTTCCCTTATTCTTGGCCCCTTTATTATTTTCCTCTGAATCGCTGCTTTATTTTGGTTGTGTCCCAAAGCAGAGCTGAGACATTTTCTGCTTTAAAAATAGCAACTGAGGGGAAAAAAAAGCAACACAAGTAGAAGCAAGGTTTGTTTTTCATTGGTTTTGCTTTCAAAATTGCTGCGAGGTCTGGTCCAGAGCACAGCCATGCAAACACTGAATCAGCAGAAGGGCGTGATGCTGCTCCGTGACAAACACACAGGAATTAGTGGCTGCTGCAAGGGAAACCAGGAACCTCTTCTCTGGACTTGTGGTGGAACAGAAGTGCAGATGCACGCATGGCCTTGTGCTGCCGTGTTTGGGAATTGGCCTCTCGAGGCTGCTTGGGAGCAGCAGAATTTGTCTGTAATGATTGTGAGAATTGCTCTTGTGGATCATTCCCGTTGTTACCTTCGGCTGCGGGGAGTGGCTGTGAGCAGTGCACCCACAACTCAGCAGCAGGAACCTTCAGGGTATAGAAATACTGAGGAAAGGGGTTATAGAAGGGAAGGTAAGGAAGTAGGTGATGTCTGAAAAAATGAAGGGGAGTAGGGGGATTAGAGATCAGAAATAAAGCAAGGAAATTTTCCCTTCACATTCTAGACACATTTACCTTCCCCGTTCTGCATACAGAGCTATGGATATAAATGTGTTTAATCTCCTGCTACCGTTCACATGGGAGCAGCACCTCTGAGTTTCAGTTCTGTCTCAAGACATCTGTGTGCTAACACAGACCAGAAAGACTCTCCCTGCCCTGAATAATTTTTTCTGACTAGTACAATGTGATGTCAGCAGGGCTTTGCAGCCACAAGAATCAGCTGTGAAAGGATGTTAAATCTAGGCCACTGCAAAAGAGTCTAGTGAAATAAGGGGAGGGATGGGAAAGGAAGGAAAGTGAAACAGTAAAGATTATCACTGGGAAAATATGTCCCACTTTTGGGGGTTTTCTTCCTTGTACTCCATTGAGAAAAGGGCACAGGTGAGGATGAACCAGAGCACAAAAGATGGCACCAGGACAACATGACAAAACTCAGCCAAAAGGGTTGTGAGAGCATCACTGTGGCAATGCTGTGACACGTCAGCGCTGCACCAGAAGTGTTCACTGAGATTAGGGTGATTAAAGGCAGGATTTGTGCTGCCTGACAGAGGGAACAAAGTGAGTGCACCAAAACCTGCTGTCCTGCTGGCCAATGGCAGCACAAAGCAGGATTTGGCAACAGAGGCTCTGCTGGTCGGGTATGGCAAAGGTGCGATGCTGGGAGCAAATGCTGAGGCTGGGCACCTGGGCTGAGGGCCCTGCTGGATCCCACGGGGCAGGGGCACGTCCCGAGCGGCTCCAGGCTCTCCCTGGGATCGGGAGGGGATCTGCTGCTTGGACTGGGCACGGAAAGGTTTCCCGGAGAACCCAAGTGCAGAGGGGTGGGTGCAGCCGGCTCGGCGTGCTCAGCTCAGGCACAGCAGGGGTGGCTGCGCAGGGGGCGCGCTCTGGGCTGCGGGAGCACGGGGCAGCAGGACCTGCTGCCACACCTGTCACAGGTGCCACCGCCTCTCAGCGCATGTCCTGTGTCACGTGACAGACGTGTCATCACCTGTCATCACATGACATCACGTGTCCCCAGGTGTCCCCAGGTGTCACACACAAACCGGAGTGGCAATCTCTGCAGTGCCCAGGCACCGGCAGCAGCGCGCAGAGCTGCAGAAGCTGTCGCTGCCGGCGCAGGTGACAGTGTGACACCGTGCCCGGCACAGCCACCCTGCCGGGCTCGGCCCGGGGCTGCCCCCCCGGGTCACTGGCTGTGCCCGGCTGTAGCACACCAGCCCCGGTCAGTGTCGCAGCTCAGCCGCAGCCCCCGGCCCCGGGAAATCCCGCAGAGCCGCGCGGAGCGGGCAGGATGCTGTCACACGGAGTGGAGCTCGGTGACCTCAGTGAGGCAGAATATTTCTGCTCAGCAGCTTTTCCACCAGCGCGGCGGTAGGCACCGGGGACTCCAGGTGTCCCGAGGAGGAGCTGGCTGCCCCCGGAGCACAGCCGTGTCCCTGCTGCCCCGAGCTCAGCGGTGCCCGCTCCTGCTTGGCCCTGCGGCTCCGGCCCCGCGGGAGCAGATGCCGTGTGAGTTATGAAGTGTCACTTCCAATTCAGCCTGACAAGAATGAGTTAATGGAGGAGCTGCCTACAATGGCAGGCAGGAAAATAAAAGCCACGCTGAATCCACTTTCCTTGTCCCCCTTGTTTTCAAAGACAGCGCTCCTGGCGTAACACAGAATGCCCCGTTCATTCATTTGCTGATAATGCCGCTCCCTTTGGGACGAGACGGCTCCTTCATGGATATAGAGTAACTTATTTAGCCACAAAGGGAAACCTCTTCCTTCCTTTAAATTGTTCACAGACTACCAAAGCAGCTACTGACGGTGACCTACATATTGCTGGCTACTTTTCTCCTAATAGCATTGAAAAACCGAGATAACAATCTTGTTTTTTCAAGTGCTTAAGATCTTATTGCTTCCATCCTTTTTTTCCTGCCAACTAAAACTAGGGGTTATGTTGTACTGTGTGAGTCTACATCAGGGAATTTTAGAAAGTGCTCGACCCGGGTTATGATCTCTATATTTATAGTTATAAATACAAATTAGCAGGTTTACTAAGCCAGACAGAGAGCATCAGACAAAGCTGGTCTTCAGTTTTATCAATGGAAATGTAGAAATCTTGGACTCAGACCAAGAAGTTCACTCCAAAATGGAATAACTAAGAGTAGGCTTTCACCTTCTAGTCAAGCTTGGGTGGAATTGTAGGGTTTTCTTGCCATGTGTTGTGCTGATTTGAAATCACATAGATTCGTGCCATTGGTTCGCAGGTTCCTTCCTCTCTTACAGCTTCCCAAAGTTCAGCCCCAGACTGTACTCTGAAGTGCTTGACTGTACTGTGAAGTTCTTGAGCAGTGGCTGTGGCTCAGACCATTGTCCTGCAGAAGTGCCTGTGTACATGATTTATTTCATATTTGAATAGCACATTCAAGAGACTTGAGAGAGTTCTGGGCACCTTTGAAATTGAGTATATGTGCAAGAATTGGAAGTGTGTGTGTGTGTGTGTGTGTATTGCCACACGCACGTTTTCCTTCTGCACCCAAGGGTTCTTATGTTTTACAGCGGGAGTTTAGACAGAGTTCCTACAGATGCAGCTGTGATTGCAGCCTGGCAAGTGGCACGGCAGCATCATGCAGGCACGAGTATGTCTTCTTCTGGAAGTTTTCTTCATTCCTCTTACTCCAAAGTTTTCTTTGAAAGACGATTGGTTTCCCTCATGGCTGCAAGTTGCCCAAAGCTGCTGGTGAAGTGTTGGAACGCACAGCTGGGCACTGGGCAGGGTCAGACACAGCAGCTCTCATGTCCTTGATGTGCCCTGTGTGTTTGAACAGCAGATGCCAGCCCCGGATCTTTCTCCACTGCTACAATGTTGGAGCCCCCTGGCACCAGCTCCTCTGCAATTTCACAGATCGGGTAAATCCTGGGGAGATCACCATCCTCTCTGAGCTTTTCTGGGCAGTGTCCTTTGAGCTGACACCCCTGCAGAGGGGGTTTCTATGTCTCAGAGCTGTCCTGGCTCTGTCTGGATGTGCTACACCCATGCACATCTGCTGAGCCATTAAGTCAGCACCACGCACCGTGTTACAAGTACCACCTACACCACTTGCTGCAGGTGGTTCTTAAATTTCAAAGAGTGCCTGACAGGCGTTCTTAACAACTGCCCTTCAGTTTCCAGCTAAAACTCATTTTCATCTCTTAGTTCATTCGGAGGCTCAGCCCACTGGAGGTTTTTTTCTGGGGGCGATGTGCATTCAAAAGCCTGAAAAAACCCGTGAATTCTTTTGAAAGCAGCAACACCCCTCATCCCCCTTAGAAGTAAGTACATATAGATTCAAAGCCATATGCTTTTAAAACTCCCTTTAGTCCCATTCTTCCCTTCCAAGTTGCCCTTGATTTTGCCTCTTTGTTGCCGATTCCTCCCCGCTCCCCTTAGCGCCGTCCCTGATTTATGTGTCAGCGCCGAGCGCATCTGATCAAAACACGGCCGAGCTGCTGGTTCAGCACTCGCAGCAGGAGCTGCAGGAACGGGCTGTGTCTGATCCCACCCTGTGCCGCTGCCACGGCCCCGGGACGCTGCCGGTTGGCAGGGAGGGAGCCGCAGCGGAATTTGGGGACAACGGCAGGTGCTGGGAGCGCACCCAGCGCGGCCCCGCAGGCAAAGCGAGCTCCTGGCCCAGCCTGCCCGGGCTTGGAAATGAAAAGCGCCTTGGTTCCAAGCGGCAACCCGCGTTAAAGAGCCAGCGAGGAGCCGCAGGAAGAGCGAGCAGGCTCCAGAGCAACGTCTGGGGCTGCGATTGCACTAAACGATACCTACATCCACTTCTGCTTAGAATGGAGTGGCTCTAAGAAGCTGAACTAGGTAGGGTGGTGTGGTTTTTTTTTTTGGTTTTTTTTTTTTTTTTTTAATCTTCATTACCCAAGAAAATTTTGTGGGAGGAGTCACTTTGGAAAGGTGGGAAAGCCTTTACCCTCAGGTTGCCTCAGTAAGAAGCTCCCGCTGTGATACTTGAAAGCCCAATAGACATGTCTGAATTTATAATACACTCTTGAAGTATTCATTCATAATCCTGTAGGGATTTTCAAAGCCACAAAGAGGATGTATTTCTTTTAACTGGCTACAGGGAAAATATTAGTTCCTGCTGTAATAAACAAATAGTCTATTTTGGTGCAAGAGGGAAATTTTGAAGAGTCAAAGCAATGAAAGGGGAACAGTTCTGACACTCTTGGAAGTTCCTGTTTTTCTAAAATATACAATACACCATGAACTATTTCTCCTTCTTTCTTTACCCCTTGAAATGTCGCTGTGATGACCTGGTGCTCCACCAGTGGACCAAAGTCATGCATTCCTGCCAGGTAAACTCTTTAGCCAGGTGACTGTGCAATTAAAGGCAATACTAAGATATACAAAAGAAAAATGGAGTGGAAGGAACCGTTTTTCCCTGGTGTGATTTGTTTCCCAGTCTCCAGGCTGATCACAAAGGAGGGTTTGTGGCATTGCCCCGTGCTTCGTGCAGCCACTCCTCTTTGCCTCCACAGCTTTGGGCTTGTGCAGACCAGCAAGTGTGGTCAGCAAACACAGGCCTGCAAGAGATGGGCCAGAATGGTGAGCAGAGGCTGGGAGCACCAGAGGCCTCACACAATGGGATGCTGTTGCCATCAGGCTAAAACTGAGCTTATGTTACTAAAAATAAAAGGAATGAACAAGTAGCCATTTCTAATCAGCCTTTCAACTCCTAACCCCTGTGAGCACAGAACTCCTGCAGGCTTCTCCCTCTCTTGCAGCGTGCTGGGACAGGCCCTGGATGTACACCCTGGATGCTGGAATTCCAGCAGAACCCATGCTTTGTGCCTCATGTGCACACGAGGTGAGTCTCATGAAAAGCACAGAGCCTTGCTGGCAGCTCAGCTGGCTGCAAACACCTTTACCCCCAGCTCACACTTCATTCTGAAACAAGGGGTCAGTCCAGCCTGTTGTCAATGGTGAGATTTGCTTTTAGAAATAGGGAAGGAGAAAAATTTCAGTTTGTTCCAGTTTAGGAACTTCTTTGTCTTTTCTATACCATTTCATATACTTCCTACTCTGTACTTCAGATGAGGCCCAATGGCTGATTAAATCCAGCAGCCACGGCAGGAAAGGAGAAAGAACAGTTCACCTAAGGGCAGCCAAAGGAAGCCTAAAGCAGGCACAGTGTAAATTCTCCCTTTCTGGTGAGCAGAACCCAGAGAGCTCCGCTGAGAAGAGAGTGTGCAGTGCCCTGCTCCTGCTGGAAGCACCAGTGAATCCTCTGGGGAGTGTGTGTGATCAGGGCCAAGCTGAACCTGTTGTGTCCCCACATTTCCTGTAGCACAAGTTGGTTTGGCTAGAAGTCTGTTAATCCGTGGTGGTGGAGCCGATCCAGTTTGGTTAAGCTTGTGAAATCAGAGCCTGAGGTGGAATAGATGCAGCTCATCCCATGTGCCCACATCAGAGATCTTCCCGAGATACCCATCTAAGAGAATGGTATCTCATACTGGGGAGAGAGCTGCCCTGCCTGAATGACTCCTGGGTTTAACTACTCTGGATTACAAAAGGTTTCCCTGCAAAAGGGAACTGGAGTTTCCCTGGCTGACCATGCTCTAATTACACACCAGTACAGGGCCAGCATTCCCACTGTTGTGATTTCACATTCTGTCAGGCTCGGGGAATTAACCTGCACTGCCAGGGCACACAAACAACCATATTGCAGCCACCAAAAGAAATGTGACATTAGAAAAGCTTGGAGCAGCACAGGGGAAATTGGTGGACTAAGCTGAGTGCTAAAACTCCTTATCAGCAGAGGGCAAGGTTTGTTAAATTTACAGTCAGTAACAAAGCACCCAGAGAGCAGGCGAAGGCTGTGCTGCAGACTGCAGCGTAAGCACTTCAAATTCACCACGGCAAATTCCTCTGCCATCCCAGCCCCATCTGACTCACCTTATTTAGGAGCTGAGCACCTGCAGGGTCTTATCTGGGGAAGTCACTCTGAGCTCAGCTGGGAGCAGCACACTGCAAGCAGCACTTTCCTCTATAAACACATTAATTGGAGTCGGTTTCCCTGCTCTACATGAGCAGAACTTGCACTGCTGATGGCAGCTCTGCATGCAAACATCCCTTCCCGGGGTCACTGCCAGCTCAGCTGCCTTTCCTTACCCACAAATGCACCAACAGCTTTTTCTCCTGGAAAATGATGTTCTGACTTCTCCTGTAGTAATGCAGGGGCTGAGATGAAACCTGCTCTGTCAGGTCCGGGTTCAAAATGTTCAAAATGTCATTGCTGCCTGGTACAAAAGACAGGACCAGGCACTTGGCTGCTGAGGGATTCTCATACTTGCAGCACTGAACTTCATGAATTGGAATGGTCAATGAGGAAAGTAGGATTTTAGTTAGAGGACAGTAGAGGTCAGTAGGTATATTTTACATTGCAGAAACTGGTGCTTTTGCAATGACAGTATAAACTAATGTACTCGGACTTCATTCTGGATTTTACAGTATTTTGGACGAGTAGCTGGTTGAGAGGTCACGATACAGATCCAGGAAATCTACAGCAGATGTTTATTCTGGTATTTATTCTGGTATTTGTTCTGCTGCAGGTTTTGCTTCCAAAGCCCACTGAAAGAGAAGCTGGTGATTAGGTAGAGTCCCAGACAAATCTGCATATGCCAACCTGGCTTTATTTTGGGAGATACAAAGATATTCACAGCTGTGAATTTCACCTTGGCCTGCTTTGCTAGCCTGTATAAACTGGCACTTCTCCCGAATACCCAAACATTTAAACTGTTTCTCGACTGCTGAAAGTCAGAAAGTTAGCCGTAAATTGTCCTTGTTTGTGAGCAACTTCAATCGTCATGCATATTTTATGTTATCGCTTTCCATCTTGGTGAACTTAAGTCCACATTGAAATCCTCTAGTATGACTTCTGTTATTTAATCTTCATTAGAGAGTCTTTTTTTTTTTTTCTCTCTCTTCTTTAAACCATTGTGGATTAAAATAATGACTTTTATTTAATACGTGATCAGAGACTTACCTGGCCTGTCCCTGCAAGCGATTTGCCAACGCCCAGGTCAGTGTTTTCCCGGTGAGAAAGCTCCTGGTGCAGCTCCCCTGGGAAGTGCCTCGGCACTAATCTCAGAACGAGATTAGCTGTGCCATTTGTCACTCACAACTTCCGTGGTGCTTGAGTGGTGCAGGAAATTGCTGCCAGCGGAAAAGGAGCAAAGCAGAAAGGATGGACACTTCAAAAGACAAAGATGTTCCCTGTCACAGCTGCCATGAGCTGATCAGGCCTCGCTGAGAAAGGGGACAAATATCACTCGGGGAAGTTGGAGCCAGATTACAAAGTTAAGGGAAAACAAACTGAAATTTGAAAAGGAAAAAGTCTGTAGACGCACAGATGTGGCAGGCATAGGTGCAGAAGGAAGCTGCAGATCTGATTCCAGGAATGCAACTCACCCTGTGGGTTCAAGGGCTGGCACCACGGGCAGGGCTGGCAGCACGGACAGGGCTGGCGCTGCGAGCGTTATTGACGGTGAGCGGCATCAGCCCCGACGGCATCCGCGCTAAGAAACCTGAGCTGAGCTTTGAAACGCTCCGGGGACTCCTGGAGGGCA
>VWYO01020132.1:360964-390292 GCA_013400275.1 Rhadina sibilatrix
ACCCCTGAGGGATCAGGAACCCCTGAGGGATCAGGATCAGGTACCCCTGAGCAGGGAGCACACAGCCCTGCAGCCAGGCTGCCTCTGGTTGCACAGAACACACCAGGGCAGGGGGACAGGAGATAGTCCTACACCTGCTCCAGGAATACAGCAGGGCACGTCCTAGGGGAAGAGACACAAAGAACAAGGGCTCAGACAACAGGAGTAAGAACCTGAAGGAAAAAAAAATCAGAAATTAGGGATGAAAAAAGTAGGCTAGGGAACAGCAGGGAAATACAAAGCTGGCACATTTATTTTCCCTCTTCTTGAGAGGAAGTACTTCCATGAGATTTGTCATGTAGCTGTGTATTACCTACTTAGGGACATTTTTTTTCTCTTCTGTCACACGCCTTTTGCTTTCTGCTTTGGGATGTAGATACTGCCTGGCCTGTGCCCCAGACTCCAGCCAGGGCACTGAACCAGGCTCCCCATGCAGGCACATCAATTCCTCTATCCCAAGCCCCACTACTGACTGTGACCTCGAAACTGGCACTGGGAAGAGGCCAGGCTGTTAGCTCATGAGACAGTGTTTCAGGTACCACACAGTCTTTAAAGCTTGGCCTCTCTCACTTCATAAAAAAACTCATTAAGAATGTAAAAACACTGTGGTCCAGACTCACAACTAGTTAATACCACAGAAATGTGAATTGCAATGTTTCTTTTTGAGAAATTCCCATTTGAAAATCTCTTAACAAACATTTAATGGGATTCAGGAGCAACGTGTTGGGCTTCTGAGGACCTAGCTGTGCATACAAGTTACTGAGTTCTGTTCTGATGGATTCCTTGTTTCCTCTGGCTGCAGCACAGCAAATCATGGGTTTTACTCTCCTGTCTTGAGACAGTGCCTTTCCTGGGGTTAGAAGTGAAAGAGCTGCTGATACCCGGCCATGGTGTTACAAGAAATGGATTAAGGGAAGAGCCCAACCTCCATTGTGAGGCCTTTGCAATGCACTTGAACACTGCACTAAAGGTGGGGAAGTATTTTCCTCACTGTGAGCACTGCAGTCACTTATTTATTTACCATCCAGGATCCCAAAGCACTGCTCACTACACAAGTTAACAGCTGTCTGCTGGTACAGTTCCTGCCTCCTACCTCCTCAGGCATCTTTTTCCTGTTTATGCTTGTACATCAAATGGGCCTTTGGAAAAATCCCTGATTTTCTTTTGTTCTGTTCTCTTTGTTCTGTTTCCATGCGGTCTTTTCCCCTTTGGAGATGACATGGATGGGAAATGGCTCATTGTAGTAACAGGAGACAGAAGGCAAAAACAATTGCATCACGGGTAAAGCAAACATCAAAGTGGAGTCCAAGCCAAAGAGCTGGGAAAAAAAAAGAAATCATATGTGATATTTTGGTGTGTTGAAGTCCAGCTTGGGAGGGTTTCTGGCAACCCAGAAAATGAAGTGCAAACTGCTCCCATTTTCCAGACCTCGCTTGTCTTGGTGTTTCTGTGAAGCAGCCTGGGCTAAGGACATGATGGACCTGCTGCCTTCTCCACACCCCCTCTGACTGTGAAAATCCTGGACTGAATTGTTTGAAAAAGCAGCTCTGAAAGACTGTGAGCCAAACTGGAACCCATCTTTCACTAAGTACTAATTAACTGTCTGACAGCCCACGTATAAAAACGAGAGCGCTTATTGTTGATGTTTATTTTCACTTTAATAAGGAATTGCTGTAGGTAGCCAGCCTGATTAAGTACTTTTAACAACTCCCTTCTAAAGATAATTAAGTTCTGCAGTGAAATGTAAGGAATTTGGCATAAAAAAACCATTAAGCAGGCAGATATTTTAAATGAATAAACAAACACAACTCTTTCCAACACACACATTCTGCTTTCTCATGATTTACATAACGCAAATGACTTTGACAACATCTTTATATTCTGTTTATCTTAAAATACTGCTGAGCCAAAAAAAAAATCTGCATATTGTATTTCTGCAGCTGTAAACCTCTGACCTACTGAAGAGTTCTGCAGGCTAGGGAGCAATAAAAGTTGCCACTGTGGGTGAAGAGCCCATGGCAAGGAGTAATCACTGCTCTTAAAAGCACTGAACATGCCACATCTAAGTGCATGCATTGAGTTTGTTAAATATTTATCCAGATTTATATGTGAATAATGGAAATCACATGCTGGAAGTACTTCAGCTGTCTTTAAGCAGCAACATCCACACGTCTGTAGTTTGAAAGCTCCTCTTCTTAACTTGTGGAAGAGGATCTGGCTCCCCGAGTGGGTAGCTGTGCTGACATAGCAAGCACAAGAAAACTGGCCTTGAGGACAGGCTGGCAATATGAATGGAACAAAAAGAGATATTCCTCCTATTTAAGTATTGATGTTAACAGTGTCGCCCACTTCTACCTGGAGTAGCAGAGAACAAGGGAAAGGATCCTTGTAAATGACCCCAGCAGGTCAGAGCAGCCTTTCACAAAGGGAAGTGTTTGTTTGGTCGTGCTCTCTCTCCTCCTTGGGGTCAGTGTCCCCGAGCACATCACGGCCATTTCACCCTGGAGCAAAGGCACACCTGCAAACAGCAGTGCTGCATGTCAGCCCTGGTAACACCTGCACGTCCTGGTTTTCATGGAAAACCTTGCTGCAGAGCTAATTCCCACTTCAGACCGCTTCCCCCAAGTCCTAAGGCTTGCTAGTTCTGTTGTGAAGTCCAAAACACAGGTTATGGCTCTCTGTAAGAGCCCTGGCAATGGGACCAGCCACAGTACTCAGAAAAAGGTGCTTTTCCCTCTGTTTGACTGCTGCTCTGCTGGAGAATGCCCCTCTGTGAAAGGACAGCCACTCCTGGGGTTTGAAGTGTGGATGCCCCACCAGGTTGTGTCACATCCCTCCTGGTGACAGTTCCACTGCCAGCAGTGTCTGCACTTCCCGTGGCAGCAGGGAAGAAATTCTGCTTATTTTTATTTATCATTTAATAAAGTCAAAGTAAAAACATGTTTTAATAGATCCTTTTATGGGTAAGGGTTGTGTTTCATTGTTTTGTAGTTCCATGTCAGTTTGATTAGTCAGTTAAGAAGCCACAATTTCTAAAGACTGATATGTATTTTATTGCTGGGAGATACAGAGCATTAAACACACACGTGTTACGTGCACTAATTGGAAGCACTTTAAAATATCTTAAATGTAACAATGGGTCCTCATGTACCGTATCTGATTGATTTTTAATTTCCCGAAATATATTAACTTAGTAAATGTAGAGAGTGTCAACAGAAAGAACCTCAGGGCTGATCAAAAGTTCACCGGGGAGCTGCTGGAGTGTCCGAATTGCCGGGTCTGTCTGCGCCGGCTCCAACACGCGCAGAAGTACAGCCGGGCAGAGTGCATTTCTTGTCGGATTGCTCCACCTCCCGGAGAACTGAAATTCACCGCTCAAGCGACAGGCTGGAAGAGGGAGAATCGCTGTAAGCGGGAGCGTTCGCCTGGCGTCCCCCTGTGACAGCCGGAGCCCGCCCCGCGGCCCGGGCACCGGGACAAACCCGGAGCGCCGGGGACAAACCCGAAGCGCCGGGGACAAACCCGGCCACCACCGCGGGCACGGCCGGAGGGTCCCGGGGGAGCCTCCACCATCCCCGGAGGGTCCCCAGGTGATGCTCCCGCCGTTCCCGGAGGGTCCCGGTGCAGTCCCCGGAGGGTCCCGGTGCAGTCCCCGGGGGGAGCCCCCGCAGTCCCCGCAGNCCCTGAGGGTACCGGTACAGCCCCCTGAGGGTACCGGTACAGTGCCGGTGCAGTCCCCGGGGGGAGCCCCCGCAGTCCCCGCAGGATCTCGGCGCTGTCCCCGCTGTCCCCGCCATCCCCGGAGGGTGCCGGCGCAGCCCCCGCCGCCCGCGGGCACGGCCGCACAGGGTCACGGGGCGGGGCAAGCACCGCCCTTCGGCTCCCTTCGGCACTCTCCGGCAGCGCTCGGCAGCCAATCGGCGCAGCGGGCGCCTTCCCGCCTCACCCCGCTGCCGCGTGCCGCGCGGCTCCGTGCTGAGGGTGTGGCGGAGCCGGGGCTGCCCCGGCCCGGCCTGCGGGAGCGGCGGCGGCTCCGGCGGGGACGGAGCCGTGCGGAGGGCGGCCTGCTGCCTGCAGGCGGGTAGGAGCAGTGTCCCTGTGCGACCCGAGGGCAGGCCGAGGTGAGGCGGAGGGCTGGTGCGTGTGTGCGGGTGCAGGGAGCGGGGCGGCTCCGGTTGGGGGTTTGGCCCCACAAACCGCTCGAGGCGGGCGGGGAAGCTCGGGCCAGGCGCGGGGGGCCGGGAGGGGCGGCTGTGAGTGCGGAGGCTGGGCAGGGCCGGGCGGGACTGAGCAGGCCGCGGGTGCTCTGCGCCTGGTGTAAGGTAACAAATCGGGCCGAATGGAATCTCCGGTGAACCTTGCAAGTAATATCAGAAGGCCCTGGGTTGCACTAGTGTGAGGCCGCAGGTCCTGCCGTGCTCTCCGGTCCGATTGACTCAGCAGTTTGAGAGTTGTGGCGGGCTGTGCCCGGCCCCGCAGACCTGACTGGAGGGGTTCCCTTGCCCAGCTGCCCCTGGGGCTCTGCCGCTGTGGGGATCCCGCAGCTCCGCAGGGGTGGGTGCGTTTTACTGGGCCGGCTGAAATTAAAGCAGGGCAAGTGCAGCAGTGCTGCTCATAACATTTATTGGGGTAAGGGTGGGAAGGAAAAGATAGAACACTAATGCTGTAGGTTGCTCGTTTTAGAAGATGACAGGAAGAGCTAGAGCCAGAGGAAGACCTCCCAGACAGGCACCCGCTCTTCCTGCTGTAGGAGATGCACCTGTAAGTTGGTTTCCTTCTTAATGAGTGCAACCAGGATGTGAGATGTCATACCTAACCTACTTCCTATTTTACTGTCAGGCAGATGCGTGATATATGTGTGTATGCTTATATTCTGTTGGGTGTGCAGTTAATACAGCTCTGCTTTACTAAGGACATTTTATTAAGTTTCCAGTAACATGAAACTCTGAATTGTGGGATTGCTCGTGGCTTAATGTTGCCGTTCTTCCAGCCATGACACTTTTTAATATTATTTATTCACTAGACACTAAAATTACAAAAGCTGTTTTTATAGAATAACTAACCAGTTACTTGTGGTTATCAGAGGGACTGCAGAAAATGAGAAGTCCATGAATTTTAGTTAGAGCTTCAGAAGAGAAGATTTGCGTTAGCCATTAGTTAAATGAATAATAACTTAAAAATTTTTCTGCACTCCGGTAATTTTGATTTTCAAGTGTAGAATAATAACTCTTAGTATGGAGAAAAACAAAAAAAGGGATTTAAATGCGGGTAACTCTGGCGGTGGAGTATTTGATGTTCTGTGCCTAGTGCACCTCTGTTGAAGTGGCTGTTTGTTCCCACCTGTGGCAGGCTCAGCAGGCTGTGCCTGGCCAGCTGCGTGGCCGGCGGCAGCCCCCGCAGCCCCAGCAGCCCCCGCAGCTCCAGCAGCTCCATGTTCCTCCAGCACAGTCAGAAGAGCCCCGGGCCCACGGGCGCCTGCGCGGCTGTGAGAATGTCCTGCAGGAGAGAAGGCCAGAAGGTCAGAAAGGCTGGGAAGCTCGGTGTCCACAGGAGCGGGTGTTTTCTAGAGAATGCTATTAAGATATCCTTTAGACTGTAGTTCTCTTTTTTTCTTTTCAAAATGAGATTTATTGCTAAGACTTGAAGGGTGTTTGCTACATAGCAAAAGCTGAAACGTAACATTTTGCGAGTACTCTTAAATTTGTCCTAGTGCCTTTCGAGATTTAATTGCATTATATGTTTTTATTTGTCAATATATGATGGTATATACGTTATTTATTGCTTGATTGTGATTATCCCTTGAATTTTAAACAATAGGATTACAGGTTTCCTTGGGGCTCCAGGATTTGTCTTTAAGAGATAGGGGTGGGCGTCGCAGAGATTTCCATGACCTTGGGGTAAATACTCGGCAAGCCATGGTACACGTTCAAGAATCCAAAACTGGTATGTTGATATTACACTCTAGACATATAAGCAATTTGAAATGAAAGATAGTTTCCTTTATTTCTGCTCTTAGTTTGCCCTAAAGAGCCAGATAGAGTATTTAGAAAAGGATACTCCTTTCTTCCTCCTTTCTTCCTCCTTTCTTCCTCCTTTCTTCCTCCTTTCTTCCTCCTTTCTTCCTCCTTTCTTCCTCCTTTCTTCCTCCTTTCTTCCTCCTTTCTTCCTCCTTTCTTCCTCCTTTCTTCCTCCTTTCTTCCTCCTTTCCTTCTCCCTCCTCCTTACTCCTCTTTTCCTCTTTTCGAAAAGCTACTAATACTTTAGAGTGTATTAGAAAAAGATGAAAAGTTGTTGCTGGTACCTGAAGAGGAGCATGGAGAGTTGTCCTGGCAGCTGAAGGCTGTCTGGAAAGCTCCAGAGGGTGGATGAGTGTCTGGTAACAGTGAGCTGGAGCTCACTGAGTTAGAACAGTGCAGAACACCACCGGCCTCTAATCTTTGACCAACTGCCATAGCTTCAATAGCGTCTCAGGGCTGTTGAGTGAGTGGGGAGCGGTAACATTTTGTAACTGTTGCCTCTCATTTCAGGTTTTTCAGGAAAAATGATCAAGCTGACCACGAACCACTTCCGGCTGACGTCGCGGCCGCAGTGGGCTCTGTACCAGTACCACGTGGGCTACAGCCCCGAGATGGAGGCGCGGCGCCTGCGCTCTGCCCTGCTCTTCCAGCACGAGGAGACCATTGGCAAGACCCACGCCTTCGATGGGTCGGTGCTCTTCCTGCCAAAGAAACTGGACAACAAGGTGGGGTGTGAGAATGGGGTTTGTTTTTATCGTGGCTTGCCTTTTATCCTTGTTTCTTACCAGCTAGGGTGAAGTCAGGGAATTGATGCCTCACAGGCAGTGTTCGGTTGGATTGAATATATCAGTATAAGCTACTTGGTTTGTGTGGAGAAATTTGGTAATAAACTTCTGGTTTTCTAGAATGATCCTTTGCACAGAAGTGATGGTACAGACAGTATTTCTCCTTCAGTTTCCTTTGTACTTGCATCTTTTCATACCTTCTGTATTTTAACACCCCACATAATTGAAAGGGTGGATGAGTTGGGTGTATGCGGCAGGGATTTGGTAGCTGGAGGGGTCAGGTGGCTCCTGTGGGAAGGGGTCAGGGTCAGCCCTGTGTTGGACACAGTCATTGCCAGGCAGCTTCAGAATGGACCCATCATAGGCCAAAGCTGAGCCCATCAGCAAAGTTGTGTGCATCTCTGTGTGTTTAAAAAGCAGGGGAAAATTGCAGAGCAAAGAAAAATCTGAGAAGAAAGGAGCACCAGAGGGGAAACACCTCTGTACTGATGGTAATCCCTGCCCTCTGTGCTTTGTGCCACTCCTTGCTTCACTGTAGGGACTGAGTGTAGCTGGTGCTGGTCACAGAGGGGCCAGAGGAGTCTGGAGTGAGGCTCAGTTTGAGGGAGGGAGAAGATGTTTTCAGTGTGTGTGCTAATTTTTGTCTTTTTGCTTCCCAGTATTGGAATCAGTAATTAAATATATATTAGTTGGCCATATGTTAAGTTTATTTCCTGCCATGGTAATTGGTAAGTGATGTCCCTGCCTTCATCTGGAGTTCAGCTGCCCATTCTACTCCTCGAGGTGTCCTCACCCAGATGAGCAGAGGCTTTCAGGTTGTAGTTTACAGTCCTAGTGGGAGATGAAATCCACATTTCAGTTAGTCTTGAATCATTGCTTAGAATGAAAATGGCTAAGTCCAGTTTGATACCACTGGAGAAGAGTGCAGGGACAGCCCTGTTTGCTCTGGTTTTGTTTACTTCATTTCTCTTTCTCAGGTTACTGAGCTGTTCAGTAGGACTCGAAATGGGGAGGATGTGAAGATAACAGTCACACTCACTAATGAGTTGCCACCTACTTCACCTACTTGTCTGCAGTTTTACAACATCATTTTTAGAAGGTTTGCTGTACAAGTTATGTCTTTATAAGAAGTCATTCTCAACATACTGATTTCAGTTTTTTTCCATTCCGAGGAATAGGCTACAACAAATAAGAATTATAAATGTAATTTTTAAGCCTTTCTGGCTACTCTTACCATGGGGCCAACCACACCTGGCCATACTGTAATGTGCAGTTGTGTGTGTTTCTCTGGGCCATGTTAGTGTGAAAGGAGTTCATGCTGTTGTAGGCAGTTGCAACACCCTGCCCTTCTTTGTGTGTGGGGGTTTGCCTCTTAAAGCAAATACCAGAGCAGAACACTGAATGAGCAATTTCCCTCTTTGTGGCTCTAGTCTTTCCTCTTAACCTTGCTACCTGGGCTGTGTGGTTCACCTGGGATGTAGCCTCTTTGGACTGCTACCTTCAGCTGGTTGTGAAGGGTGGGGCTGGACATGAACTTCTCACCTGATTGTTGTTAATGAGTGTCTGTGACCTTTACAAATGGAGTTTAACAAGAAGTTCATATTTTACATGGTCAGGTAAACAATGAGTTTGTGCATAGGGATTGGATCATGCATGATGTGATGATGATAATAGTAGTGATAACACTAAACAACATCCATTTTTCAATGTTTAGGCTTTTGAAGATGCTGAATTTGCAGCAGATTGGACGTAATTATTACAACCCCAGTGATCCAGTCAGCATCCCTAATCACAGGTTAGGCAAAAGCCCTTGGCTTTGGGAGGGGTGCTGGGGCAAGGGTTGCTGGCTGGCAGAGGTGTCCTTGTTCCGTGCAGGGTGCCTGGTGCTCCTGGCCTGCTGGACAAGCTGGTGGGCTTTTGCCATCAATCTAACCATTAATCTAACCTGTACAGCCTGGCTGCTGGAAGGAACTGGCCAGTGTCCTGCTGGATAAACTGCTTGTCTTTTTCTTTTAAAAGTGTCCTGAATACCTACACCCTTTGTCTGTGAGATACTTAATAGCATGAAATGGATCTCTGACTAAAGACAGCTACCTGTAAAGTAGTTTTGATTTTGTTAATCTTCAAGAGCTTGTTTATATTTGGATAATGGTTTCTTTGTGCCATCCCTGCTCTCTGGTGTCTGTGAAAGCGGGCAGAATAAGGGGTGAGAATGAAGATGCTGTGAAGCACAGTGAGCATTTGTGTGTTCCCTTTTGCCAGGCTGATGGTGTGGCTGGGCTTCACCAGCTCCATCCTGCAGTATGAGGAGAACATCATGCTGTGTGCAGACGTGAGCCACAAGGTTCTCCGTGGGGAGACAGTGCTGGATACCATGCACAGCATTCACTCCCAGGTTGGAGAGGAAAGATTTAGAGACACCTGTGCTAAAGAGCTGATTGGTTTAATTGTTCTCACAAAGTAAGTCTTTTTGGACTCTTGTTGTCTTGGAGGGCTCTTCATGCTCCGTGTCCTGAAGTGTGCAATAAAGCATCACAAAGCCTGAAAATGCTGTCACTGTCAAGCTAGCAAACTGGTCAAGGTGACAGCATTTGCAAAAGCAGGAAGCATGCACTGGTTTTCTTTTGGTTTTATTGCACTTCAGCTTTTGGTAGAATTGAGAGCCTATTAAAATTGAAAACTTGAAGTTATTACTTCTGAAAGGAGCAAAACTTCCAACTTACATGAGTATTGAGATTAACTTTGTCATCCCAGAGTTGTATTTCTTTTCTATTTGAGTTAAGATGTAAACAAAAAGTGATGAAATGTTTATGTAGGTACAATAACAGAACATACAGAATTGATGACATCGACTGGGATAACAATCCAAAGGGTACCTTTAGAAAATCAGATGGTACTGAGATGAGCTTTGTGGAATACTACAAAAAGGTATGAAAACTTCTCTGGGTGTTTTACTTGGAACGTTCAGTCATTGTTACAGGTTTACTTAGGATGCACAGATTTGTAATTCACAGTATTTTTAACAGAATTTTGTTTAAAGGACACTGTGTAATCTGAGATCAGTAACTAACCTGCACAGCATGGTTTGGTGGGAGCAGTTGGTCAGGCAGAAAGGCTGGGAGGGCTGCAAGGATGAGCAAGGAGCTCTTGGGAAGGAAAACTCCAGAAGGGAAGCAGGGACAGGTAATGGGGAGGAGCACAGATACATTGTCACAGCATGCAGAACTGAGGTTGGGAGAGCTCTGGAACTGACTGGGTCTGGCAGAGCTTGACCATTGAGGCCTCCCACTGTGATGTCAGCTCTTTATGCATACCGATTTCAGCTGAAACAGGATGGAACTTAAGATTATGGGAAGGTTACATTTCAGAAACTTCACTTGGCAGCCTTGTTTGATTCTTGTGATTTCTTAAATTGAGTTGCTCTGTAGGGCAGGAACTTTGTCCATTGTGAACTGGAAGGAGCATCCCAGTATTGAGTTAGATACCCCAGATGATAATGCCTCGAGCAAGGCACAAGCTTTGTTTCTGTTGTCTCTCACACATCAGTAGTTTGATGGCACCAGTTGAGACAATCGTGCTTCCCTGCATGGCCTTTTCTGACAAAACAGAGGAGTGCTAATTGAAAAAGGTTACTAGTTGCTTTTGGTTTTGTTTGTTTTAGGAACAATACTTGTTTTCTCAGGTGAGCAGTATTATTCAGAAATAATGAGTAACTTGTTTGTTATGGAGTAAATTAACATGCAGTCTGTGTTTCTGATACAGCAATACAACATAGAAATTAGTGATTGGATGCAGCCTGTCCTGATCAGTCAGATGAAGAGGAGGAGAGGGAACATGCAAGGATCTGTGGCTCTGATTCCAGAGCTGTGCTCCCTAACAGGTACTGTGGTATTTTTCCATATCAAAGCATCTGTCAAACCATACTGCCTACTGAAAGAGGTGTTCTGACAGCAGCTTTCTGCCAAGTTCAGAACTGTTTTGTTGGTATAAATGTGGGTTCAGGAATGCATTTTGTAGCTAAAAGATTGGATATTTAAATGAGACTGGAAAGTTTGAGGGGGTTTGTTGTGGTGTGGTGTTCAACATCAGCACTATGATAACTTGTAGAGAGTTTTGGTGGTAGAACTGCTGTTGAAAAAGAACAATTTACTAGAAATTGGTGATAATTTTGTACATGTTTTGCTCTGAGATACTCACTTTGCACTAGCAGTACCTGTCCATCTCAGCAGTGTTTTGTTTTGATTTGAAAACAGAACTGAAGAGCTGCAATGCCTTGTGTGGTTTCCTGTCAAGTGCAAAAATCCAGGATTTCTTTTCTGTGCCAGTGGGGATGTGTAGCCACGATTCGTGCCTCATGTTTTGGTTTTGGGAATTTGTTTCCCAGCACTCTACACAGTACACAAGGTCATGCTATTTGTAAATAAAGATGTTTTCCTCACGCTTTCCCAGAGGAGGGACTTTGCGTGATGGTCTCATCAAGTGACCAATGGTCACTTGGGGTCCCCACCTCTAAGGTGGGTGCTTTGTAAAGGTATAAAATAAGCATGGAAAGTAAACAGCTCAGCCCCTCCTCATTAGGGGTCCAGCAGCCTTCTGAACCAGACTCGGTCTCCTCATTCATGTCCCACAGCGACAGGGATGTATGTACAGGAAGCCACTGAAAGCTTTGCCTACTACTGCCTCCACTGCCTGTGGCTGCAGGGCACGCATCACTAATCTGCAGGAGCTGCAGGTTTAGTTTCCACAGTCCTTAGTCTTCACTGGGACTGAGCAGAGGCTTTGCTGTTGGCAGGACTGACCGACAAGATGCGCAGTGATTTCAATATGATGAAGGACTTGGCCATCCACACACGGCTGCCGCCGGAGCAGAGGCAGCGCGAGCTCGGGAGGCTCCTGAACTACATCCAGAAGTATGGCACCTTCATGTCCCCTCTATTCTGTCTCATTGAAGATTTGTATAACAAACTTCTGGCAGCAAAGCTTCTGCAATCTTACTAGTGTTAAAAAAAGTCAGCAGGAACAAATTTCTGACGTTTTTAATTCTTGTTTTTAAACAGAGATGACAATGTTCAGAAGGAACTCCGAAACTGGGGTTTAAGCTTTGATTATAGATCAGTGTCCTTTACAGGAAGAGTTGTTCAAGGAGAAAAGATCTTTCAATCAGGAACCATGGTAAATAATAAATCACCTTCTATAATCTTCTGGGTGTCCCACTGATGAAACAAGTTCTTAAGGAAGGAAATAGTGCTTTTTGGTTTATAAGTGAAGGATAAAGAGTGACAATGTTACACGCAAGTCTTTGTCCAAGCAGGACGCTTGCAATTTCTTGAACTGTTCCCAAGTTGTGTTTGGAAACCCTTGAGGGCACTCCATTACAGTGGTGCTGTCCTTGCAGAACAGTGCTTCTGCTCAGATACACAGGCAAGGAGACCAGAGATGTTTCTAATTAGTTTCCATCTATCACAAAGGTACCAAGGCTTTCATTTCAGTTCAGTGGCTAGAACAGGGGCAGTGTGTGCTCAGTCCCAGGTAGCATGACCAGTGGGGGTGCTGTGGGTTTGCCTGAGGTCAGAGCTGGCTGTAAAGCCTGAGCTGTTTGCTGTGCAGTTCGATTACAACCCTCAGTTTGCTGACTGGACCAAGGAGACGCGGGGCGTGCCGCTGATCCGCGCTGTGCCCCTGGACAGCTGGCTGCTGATCTACACCCGCCGCAACCACGACGTGGCCAACACCCTGCTGCAGAGCCTCTTCAAGGTCACCCCGTCCATGGGCATCCGCATGAGCAAGCCAAGCATGTGAGTGTCTGCACAGAGCCCGTGGCACAGGCCGTGCCCTGGTGGGCTGCTCAGTGAGCACAGGCTGTAGCGTGTCACACAGCCAGTGTCTGGGAGATGCTTAATAAAGCAGGGTTGCTTGCAGTATGTAGGTTCTTCCATCTTCTCTTGTGACTGACTTTTCTTATTCACACTTTTATTTCTGAGAGCTTTTCACATGCCAAAGCTAAGAAGTATTAGACAGTCATTGAGCAAACCCTTCTCTAAGGAGTATTTTCTGCTGACTTAGAATGTATTCTGGTTCTGATCTGTTCTCCTCACAAATATACTCCCTTGAGTACCTGTACTTGCCTTTAGTTTTGAATTTCATTGTGTTTGGAAGCCTAAGTTTGGAGGTGATTCCTTTTAATCTTCAAACGTGTGAAAGTTGTACGTTTGCTAATAGCTGTAAATGTGACATTTTGTTCACTATTGAGGTGTAGTGAGCTTTTATGCTTTTGCTGAAGTTTCAATAGCTGTTAGTTGTTTCTTTTTCTGTAAGCATTTTCTCTGTTTCTTTTCAGGGTTGAAGTAGATGATAGAACAGAAGCTTATTTAAGGGTTTTACAACAAAGGATTACCCCTGACACAAACATAGTATGTATTTGAATCCATAATTGCAAATCCTGTTTATCTCTGTAATTGCTGTTTAGTGGGATTTGCTCTCAGAAATACAGCTCTGGGCTCCTGAGGATCCACTGCATAGCTGATCATCCTCCTGTGCAAACCTAACACTGACCATGGGTGTCCTTCTGGATAAGAGCCTTTGGTTCTGAAGTACAGACACTGACACTTGGCAGTTCTTTCTTTCACTGTGAACATTTGAATATTTCTCTTGAGCATAAGAAGTTTTTTCCTAAAGAACTCTTCAAGTGCTGTATAACGCTGAGAAAGCAGCTCCTTACAAAGATTCTCTTTTCTTCAAAGGTAGTTTGTATTTTGTCTAGTTCCCGAAAGGACAAATACGATGCCATCAAGAAATACTTGTGTACAGAGTGCCCCATCCCCAGCCAGTGTGTGCTGGCTCGCACCTTGAGCAAACCACAGACTATCATGACAGTAGCCACAAAAATTGCCTTGCAAATGAACTGTAAAATGGGTGGAGAACTCTGGAGTGTCGAGATCCCTGTAAGTATTTTGTTACAAATGGTAACTCAATGCTGCCTCCTCTTTACTGGGCTGTATCTGAAAAGCAGGCCCTGTATGGATGGTGCTGTGTGTGATTGCTTTGCAGCTGAAGCAGGTGATGATCGTGGGCATTGATTGTTACCATGACACTGTTTCTGGCAAGCAGTCCATTGCAGGGTTTGTGGCCAGCCTCAACCAAGCAATGACACGGTAAGATCAGAGTGCTGAAGGCAGAAAAACCCCTTTCCTTTGACTGAAGAGCAGCTGCAATGTGGTGGTCCCTCAGGAGAATTCCAAACTGATTTGCTGTAAGGGCTAAAAAATCTATTGTCAATTATTTCCACTGCCTCCCTTGAAGGAGTGGCCTCGTTGCTTCAGAGAGGGGTCAAGTGGTGGAAACAGGGCTGGGATGAATAGAGGGCATCAGGGTGACAGGTTCTTTTCCCTTCTGAGCTGACTTGTGTGAAAGGCTTTTCTTGATTGAGAAGGATGTTAAGTCATGCCACGGCACTTTTACCACGGGGGGAATATTCTCATAGAACCCCAGCTGCTCTTTGGCTGCACTGACCCACAACACCCATAAAGACTAAGTGGTCATGGGCATTTTAAAAATAACTTCACTGCAGTAAGCCTGGGAAATGCTTTTGAAGTGTTTCATTTTGTTCTTCACAGGTGGTTCTCCCGCTGCGTTGTTCAAAGTCGTGGGCAAGAACTTGTGGATGGAATTAAAGCCTGCTTGCAAAGTAAGGGAAGGAAAGGGAAGGGGTTCTGCTCTTGTGGAGCCAGATCTAAGAACTGACAATTCAGCTTCCTCAAAACCCTCCTCCCCTGCTGCCCTGAGCAGAGTTGTTACCAACCCACACTTGTATAACAGCAGATGAAACATTCTTTTATGAATATTGCTGAAAATGAATAGCATTTTCTGTCAATCTTTCACTGATTCCCACATTTCTTTGTAATAATTAAAGACTACTTAGCATTGCACTTCCAAGAGTGCTTTAAGGGAGTCTGATTTCCAGTGGAGCAGGTGTGTTCTTGGGTCCTTTCTGTTTGTGTGGCTGCACAGGCAAACCAGAGCTCTTCCTGCAGCTGCATTTGTGTAGCATGATGCTGGCCCATTTCACATTACTGAAGCATTGAGGACCTTAGTTTTCTGACTTGCTGCTGTTTCTCTAGGAGTAAAAATCCAGCTTTGGTTTGGAATGGATTGTCATTACAACTAATGGCTTTTACTCTTTTTTGTTAAGCTGCTCTAAGGAACTGGTCCAAGTGGAATAAGTGTTTGCCCTCTCGTATTTTTGTGTATCGTGATGGTGTTGGAGATGGACAGCTCAATACTTTGGTTAATTATGAAGTGCCTCAATTTCTGGATTGCTTGAAGAGTATTGGTACTGACTACAGGTAAATCTGTTTCTACCACCCTCTCCTTTACTGCCAGAGAAATGAACACATTTTGGGATACAAAACGAGGCTATGGATGAAGACTGTGTTGTCTTTCCATCCTTACTGATTTTCACCTGAGCTCAGATACCTGATTTTCTGATGATTATTTACATGATTCCAGATACTTGTAATGTAATGAGAAAATTCTTAGTGCATGCACCACATGGCTGCCATACATGTGTGTGCACTTCCACTCCTTGGGCATTCTTGATGGATGTGTTAATTTACTTTTGTTGATCATAGCTTGACTGGTACCTGTCTGGTAAAGGCCATTTTTTTTCCTTCTTTCCACTTCTTAAAGGAAGTTGTCCAGTTACTTACATTTTCAACATTCTGCTTTGAAACTTATCAACTGTAGTGACTTAACCTGCTGTGAAAAATAAAAATATTTCCCTACACTGCAGGCAGGCAGAGCAATTGAAGTGCTCAGTTCTTCTGTTTAGCTTTTGTTAGTGGCTTTACCAAAAATACTGTTAAGACACAGTATAGGAAACAATGGGGAAGAGAGTAGAAATCTAATCTTTATTTAGAAGATCCCTTTTTGATCCATTTCTACTTCTCAACGAAGTTAAAGGAAAGTTGGATTGGTGAAAAATGAGTGTTTTGCCTCAATTAAAAATCTGAAGTTGTGAACAATGTCTTATTTAATCTGGCTCAGTAAAGACTTACATGTGAAATTAATGCCCTGGAACTCCAGCAGATCTGCTCCTGAAATGGTCTTAGTGCAATTTTCCAGGAGAGTATTGTTTTTTCTCCTTTCTTTTAGCCCCAGACTCACTGTGATTGTGGTGAAGAAACGAGTGGGTGCCAGGTTCTTTGCAGAGATTGGTGGAGGGCTCAAAAACCCACCCCCTGGGACTGTTGTTGATACTGTGGTGACCAGACCAGAGTGGTGAGTTCCTGCAGAGGTGACACTCAGCAGCAGCTGCTCAGAAAGGAAACAGATCCAGTATTACATGCAGCATCTGTAGCATCCAGTGTAAAAATACCTCCCACACTGGAGTGCCTCAGGGGCTGGAGGGGATGACCAGTGTAAGCTAGGTGCGTGTGCAGGGTGGTTTTCAGGAGGAAACCAGAACAGAACAAAGAGTTCAGGATGTCATCTCAAGACCTGGCCCATTTAATAAGATTGTTCATGTTCCTCCAGGTCTCCTGGCCTTTCAGACACAGGGGAAGCTTTTGTGGCCAAAGCCTGGGCATCCCTCTGGGGTTTACTCAATCAGCATAAAGTGACTGGAAGAAAATGAGACAAATACATGGGGACTGGCATTTTTGTTAGGCCAGCAGCCCTTTCTGTGGCAGACTGGTGGCTTTGCTTCCCCCTGGCAGGTATGATTTCTTTGTGGTGAGCCAGACAGTGAAGAACGGCTGCGTTGCGCCCACTCACTACAACGTCATCTACGACACCAGCCAGCTGAAGCCAGACCACGTGCAGCGCCTGACCTACAAGCTGTGCCACATGTACTACAACTGGTCGGTGAGTCAGGGCTGCAGCCTGCAGGGGGTGCACCAGGGCTCCTTGCAACACCCCTGCAGCTGCAAAGAGCCTGCAAGGATGCCTTGGCACCTCCAGCAGCTTGAGGATTGGATGGTTTACAGTTACCTGATGGCTCTGAAGATTACAGCAATCTTTACTCTCCCTAGCAAATATTTGTTGTATTTGTTCCCAAATTCTGTGTCAGAAGCAAAATGGAATTAATTTCCTACCTGCAGCAATAGCTGCTCCTGTATGTGGAGCTTGTTGCTGCATCTCCCTTGGGGGTGGTGAGTGTAGCACCCCCAGCTCGTGCCTGAGGTGTGCCTCAGCTCTGTCACTTTAGCAGCACAAACAGCAGCTTCTGCAGGGCCCAGCACTGCCTGGAAACCTGTGTAACAGTGGCAGGAGGGCACTGCAGTTGGGAACTTTGGGGGTTTTTTGTGTCTGTCTGTTGTGTTGGGTGTGTGTAAAGTTATTTTCACAAATCAGCATAAACAACAGGAAATACGAATTTCACAAGCATGCAGACTTTGGAGGTCCAGGGGTCTTTGTTACAGTGATTGCATGCTTATTTAAATTACTTGAAAATAACTGGCTTTTCTTCTTTTTTCCCCTTTCTGCAGGGTATTATCAGAGTACCTGCTCCTTGCCAATATGCTCATAAATTGGCTTTCCTTGTCGGTCAGAGCATTCACAGAGAACCAAACCTGATGCTTTCAGACAGACTGTACTACCTTTGAAGCTGAGTTCCCAGCCAAACATAGAGTGTAGTTCCTCTCTAGGGAATGTAGAGTTGTCTGGGCTTTTGGTTTAGTTTTGTTTTTTTGTAAGAGACATGCACAGGATACGTGCAGTTGTGGAAATTATTTAATTTTATTTTCATTGTACCAGGGAAAAGCTTGAGATGGCTGATTGGCATTTTGAAGAGGTGTCTGATTGCTAGAATAACTACAGACATTTTTGTGATTTTTGATACTTATTTACTAAAGTTTTTCTGTGATTCTTCCTGCAAGTTGATTGGTCGTTCTTATTTACATTTTGAGAAGTCTTGCACAGGATTACTTTTTGCATGAGATACAGAGTTCTGCAGACCAGAACTCAAACTCTTCCCACATTACCCTTCTGATTTTCAAAATGCTTCAATATTGTTGACTCCTTGTTTTTCTTGGCTGTTAACATGAGGGCCAGATTTGTCTCCTGAATTGTTTCATACCTTGAGAGGAGGTGACCAGACACTCTTGCTTACCAAGGCTGTGTTTTCGGGCCGTGCAGTGATGCAGAACCTCTGGCAGGGTTTTTAACAGTTGTCATTGTGAGGGATTTGCAAACCACCCACCACCTCTGGTGCTGCCTGCAGCAGAGGGGCAGGAGGGGGCTGTGCTGGGCTGGGGCAGCTGAGCAGGGAGTGCTGTGTGCCAGCTGCACCCCTGGGCTCTGCCCGCTGCAGCAGCCTGGGAGCCAGGGCTGCAGAGCTCTCTGCACACAGCTGAGGGCTTGGACTGAGCCTGTGCTGCTGCAGCAGCAGTGAGGCTGGCAGGGACCCACTGTCCTGGGGATGTGCTCTTGCTTTTCTTGTCACTTCAGGGGCACTACTCTGTGCTGGGAGAGGAGCTGAACTGCCTGGCTGCTCCTGTCTAACCACAGGCTTTAAATGAGAAATACAGTTTGCATCAAGGAGCATCAGTGCACTGACAGGGTCGGGGTTGTTTGCTTTTGTAGTTCCCAGCAATGGGAAGCAGCCCTGGTGTGTTCACATCTGAGGTTTTCCTTGGTCACTGTTCTGCAGCCCAGTTTGTGAGACTAACAGCAGGGATGGAGGTTCATTTCAGATCTTGGCAGTGGCAGAGTCAGGCTGCTGCACCTGGAGAAATTCAGATTAGTGCTGGTTTTCTTAACCACTCTGTTGTGAACGTTGTTGCTTTTCTTTGTGAGATTTAAATAAAGTTGTTGCTGTGATCCTTGCTGGTTTGAGCCTGTTCTGTGTATTTTGTACCTCACCACTGGGCTCTGGGCACAGATGGGACAATTGCTGGAGTAGCTTTGCCACCCTTCTTTACCTCTGGGAAGCTTCTGCAGAGGAGATAAACCCTTCCTTGAGTCTGCAGTGAACTTGGACAGTTCTGAAAAGAGGCTGACACAAGCAGCCAGAGCTGACACAGTGGATTTATGAAACAGTGCCTGTCCTACAAAATATCAAATTATTTATTTATATAAAATATAGTACACAACGATTGTACACATGCACACACCCACACAGTACTTTACCACAAATGTAGGCCAGTTATTTCCTTTAATTAAATGTTATCATCTAGCACACGGTATTTTACAGTAATTTACATTGTTATCTGAAGACACAATGGGGAAGCTTTGATCATTCATTTATAAACCTTCCGTAAATTACAAAAAGAAAGGCAGTCTGAAAAGTATGTATAAACAGTAAAAACAATTTACAAATGGACAAGAATTACAAAAGAGTACCAGCCAATGACTGCCATCGGTGTGGAGGGTGGGTTGTTGTGATCTGCCAGTGCTGCAGCTCTGCTGTGCCCCAGCCTGGGGCAGCCTCCCTGGGGCTGTGCCTGTCCCACTGCCTGTCCCAGTGCCTGTCCCAGTGCCTGTCCCACAGCCTGTCCTTCCACTGCAGCCTGAAGCTGGCAGCAGCAGGCTGGCTGTGCCTCTGGGCATGGGGCTCAACCTCCACAGGAAAAAACTGGGGGAGCAACTCTGGGGGTGGAGTTGGGGCTTTCCCAGCAGCTTAGAAGGGCAAACCCCAAAAGTGGAGGCTGGGTGGTTGGAAGGCGGGGAGGTTCTGGGTGACTTACTCTGCCTGATTCCAGGGGAGTGACAGTGACAAATCAGTACCCGGCGTTGGGGTTGGCTGGGGCAGCAAGAACTAAAAGAAGCGTTTAGCACAGCACTTCCACACTCCCAGGAGTTGATCAGACATGGAATGGGGCCAGTGCCAGAGTGCTGGCCTGGGATCACACGGTGGAGGGAGGATGGAGACAGCTGAACCCACAGTACATACAAATACACGCTGCATATTTATTGGACAGTACAAATCATTGTGCAGTAATAAGGCAAAACATCAAGGCTGATTCAACTAGGAGTTTCAAGACCATTTTTGTTAATGATAATGGTTGGATACAGGGGGTGATCTCTGAACTAGCAATCAGTGAAGAGAGTTTTGTCCCCCCATTCATGGTTAAAGGAACTAAAGGCTGAGATTTTTCCAATGGAGTTGCAGGTGTTGAGTTGACTTCAAATAAAACCATGTTCTTCTGGTCTTAATCCCACAACTTTTTTTTTTTTTTTAATGTTCTAAAATATGTTTTTCCAACAACAAATTCACTTCCCTTTTTTTTTCCTTGCTGTTTTGATTAAGCAATTCCCATGATTCTATCGATGTCAGAGTTAAAAATGCAAAGGTCTGGTAAAGTACTGCATAGTCATGAAAGCCCTAGTTTTGACTTTAAGAAGAAAAAAAAAAAGAAAAAAAAAAAAAGAAGTACACAGACTGGAAGCTTTACAAGTTGTCCAGGAGCACATGACTCATTTCACTGCACCAAGCTTTTTCAGCAGTTTCTTGCCTTTGGAAAGCAGCCCCTTTTTCTTTTTCGAGGACATTTCCCTGCCTCTCCCGGGACTACCAGAGCCCATCACCGGTGACGGAGGGGACCCGGGATGGAGATGAGCTGTGGGGGATGGTGCTCTCCGGGGTGTACCTGTATTCTCAGGAGGAACCTATTAGGTACATTGTTATCATTTATTCAATCTTGGAAAGCCTCAAAGCCATCAGCAGCAAGAAACTCAATCACTTGTCCCATTACCCGCTTAAACAAAAGGGCTGGTTTCTTTCTCCTCTCTGGCTTAAAATACTGCCTGGGCTTATGGAAAACACGTCAATTTGGAGGAAAAAAAAAAAATATATATATATAGAAATAGAAAACCCACCAATCGAGCCCAGTTTTGGTTATACCTTTTTAAAAGAAAAGTTGGGTACACTTGCTTTGCCAGATTTCTGGCCACAGAAGCCACAAAACTGGCTTTGTTTTTTCATTTCAGTACTCTGATAGTACTAAAATAGAGAGGGATACTTTTAGCTATAGTTTTAAGAAAAACAAACGTGTTAATTACTACAGATTAGCAATCTATAGAAGCCAAACTCTTTTCAGAAGAAATTACTTAAAATGCTACATGATCACTTACTTTTTAAATGTCCTTTAAATGCCTTTTCTTTAAAATTGGCTAGCAAACTTTATGTACAGATTAGAGAAGATGGCACACTGGCTTTAAAAAAAAAAAAAGGAAAAAGAAAAAGCTAAAATGAACCTTAATTGCAATCAAAGAAAGCTTAAAGGCCCTGAGTGCTTGATGTGTATGCTGCAGCTATGAGGTTGTTAGATGACAGCATTCCTAAATATTTTGAACAGCTTTTTTTCTTTTTTTGTTCAGTCATCAAAAGCACTTGGATGAAAATGCTAAAATTACATATACTCAGCCTATCCTAACTACGGTGCCCAGCTGGCAAAATGGTCACTATCAATTAAGATGGTATTTTCATAGTAGAATCCATGCTGTAGGGAGGCCTGCTGGCTTGCAGCTCGAGTTAAACATCAGCAATTTACTGGCTTGTTGTGCAACAGTGAGATAAGCAAAGGGGCTTCAAGCCTACTTTGATTTTAAATCAAGGTCTAATTCTAATGAAAAAAAAAATAATAATAAAAAAAAACCAAACCAAACCAAAAACCAAAACAACTTGGTAAAGCACCCCAACGTACACCTGAAGATACCAGATATGGAGTCTAATGCATTCCTTCAGTGAGCTGCATGTTTCAGGTCGAGACTCATTGCATTGGTAAACCAAACAGTGCTGGCATGGCAAACGTACACTCGCTAGGAGGAAGCCGAGTCAATTGGAGCAGGGAGGGAATTTTGTCAGAAGTGTTAATAGTTGGTCTTAGGCAAACCGGGGTATAATTGATTGTGGAAAACACGTTTTAAGGCAGGCAATTTAAGTAGCTGTATTTGAGTGTAGTGAGTTTCAGAACCAACTATCCCCTTGTAAACTACTGTCCGTGCCAGCGGCACTGCTGTTTCTGCAGGGGCTGCAGCTGTTGTGCTTTTCTCTTGACACAGGAGCTTGGAATTTTTACATCCCAGCTTGGCTAGCAATGCAATATGCAGCTTTGTTTGTAGGGTAAGTTAGACATCAAACTCTCCTCTCTATGTAAACATAAACATTGAGCTCGGGAAGAAATATGTTCCAAACGCTGACCTTCGTCAAGGGAGGTGGGATCGATTTCAGAGGGCTCCTGTTTTAGAGGATTTGTCTCCTAAGAAAGGAGTTGGCCTGACTAGGGGCAGTAAAGGCATACAGCCTGCTCTTCTGTGGCCAAGGGGTTTGGAGACATATTTCTTTTCTTTTCCCCCACAATTAAGTTTCAAGACTTGCATTAGATAGCCAGGTAGCTTTAATTGAGATCTCTATTGGTATCTTCAGTTGCTCACTTACGTGAAGGCTACATTGCCTTATTAAGGTGTGAAATGAACACTCTTCTTCTGTTTCCAAGCAGATGAGCAAAGAAATAAAAATATATATAAAATATATAATATATAAAAGTATTGCAGTGATGAAACAAAACCAAAAATGAGATACTCTAAACACGATTAGTTCTTTCATAAAAGAGAGGTCTCTGAGCAATTAATTGTCACCAGTTGGAACAGGAAGTTGTAAGGATTAAGAGATGACCACTGTCAGTCCATCAGCTGCAGTTACAGTTTGTATTTAGAGGAACACTGCTACCAGCCCTTCGTGCACAAGAACTTTTTTAGTGAGAGCAGTTGAGAAGCTTTGGGAAATAACCATCACCAGGAAAGAGCTGCTTCAATTCAGATTTTAATGGCTGGTGCTGTAATGACTGCAATCAACCAATCAGTTCAGTTTCTCCATTTACAAACGTAACCAGCTGGCCAAGGCCAAAGTCGTTTTTCCTCACGTTTTATTTTATCTATCCAACGGCAATTTCAAATGGGCAAATGAATTTAAAGGTAATGTTAGAAGTAACGTTTAAATTATTCATGAGACAGGATGAAATGGAAGATGGAGAGGAAATGTTTCTTAGGGGGTTGCTTACCCTTTTTGCCTTCGATCTCATGGGTGTGTCATGGACGTAGCGCGAGGGTGCGTCGGAGAGAAAGACTTCAACATCATCAGGCACTTCTTCAAGGAAGTTGGAAGGAACCAGCCCCTTCTGCCCATTGAGTTCACCCTGTGAGCAGAGGGAAGTTCAGTGAATGCCTCCATTTAACCACGTGCAGGTTCCCAAGGAGGCAGGGAAATATTTTTCCCTGTTTCCAAGCTGGCCAGGAAGAGGAAATTCCCGACCGAGGAAATTCCCTGGGGACGCTGAGAGCTCCCACGTTTGCACATCCCCTCCCCAGGCTGGTGTTTGCTTCACCCTGGTGAAGCTGGGAGCAGCTTGGAGGCACCCAGCAGCCCCAACTTACATAGTAAAATCCATCTTCATCGATCTCACCAAAGACAGTGATGATGTCCCCAGTGCAGAAGGTCAGCTCGGCCTGCAGGGAAGGAGCAGGGACAGGCAGCTGTTGGCAAAGATCAGCCTCCCCTTCATTCACAGGAAATCCACCAAGATTGCTCCCCACTCCTTCATGCTGAGACACTGCTGAAACCAAACTGATCTTTGAGAGCCAAACCTCTTTTATTTTTTTTTCCCTTGGGGTTTTTTCCTCAGCTTGCTAAAGCTGGCACCTCTCCCAGTGCGTGTGGACACCCACGGGGCTCCCTGTGACCAACAGCTGAGACATTCAGGCCTTGGACAGCCTGGACAAGCTTTGGGGCTTTGATCTACCCAGCTTCAGAGAGCCCCTAAACCCATGCTTAGGGGAGGGGGCAGCTCAGGGGTGGGACATGGCTCAGGCCCTGCTGTGTGAGTGCCAGCACAGCTCAGAGAGCTGCTGTGCACAGCACAAGGGCTGGGAGGGACCCCTGGACATCACCCAGCCAGCCCCTGGAGCACAATGTTCCTGCACTGGAACTTTCCTGGATTCTCTTCGATAAAACCTTCACAATGGGCACAGTGCACTGAGCTCTTCTTTAATTGTCTGTGGCTTAAATGTAATTAGGGTGGGGGTTTTAAATTAATTTTAATTTCCTGTGGTCACAGGAGAGAGAACAAACAAAATCTTTGCAACACATCAGCACAATTCACTTGATTTGTTGGCCAAACTATTTTGAAACACCATAATTTAGAAACAGATTTGGTGCAGTAAATAACAGGAAACAGCCCTGGCTGGGTTCTAAAGCACCAAGACCCAAATTTCAAAATTCCCTTTCTCCTTTAAAAAATTCCAGAGCGTCCTACAGCTCACCAGCTAAAAACAAAACCAAGGCACATTTTCAGGGACAGCTTTAGAGGATGAGGGGCTCAGCCCTGGCCCTACCTCCACATCCACGTTGGGGGAGCTCTCCCTGGGGTCGTAGTCGTAGAGGGCCACCATCCTGCGGGTGCTCAGCGGCTGCTGCCGGCCGCGCCGGCCGCGCTCTGCGGGGCAGGGCAGGGCAGGGCAGGCAGCAGGTTAGCCCCAGAGTGCCACCAGAGTGTCCCCAGAGTGCCACCAGAGTGCCACCAGAGTGTCCCCAGAGTGCCACCAAAGTTATCCCCAGAGTGCCACCAGAGTGTCCCCAGAGTGTCCCCAGAGTGTCCCCAGAGTGCCACCAAAGTTATCCCCAAAGTTGTCCCCAGAGTGCCACCAGAGTGTCCCCAGAGTGCTCCCAGAGTGCCACCAGAGTGTCCCCAGAGTGCCACCAGAGTGTCACCAAAGTGTCACCAAAGTTATCCCCAGAGTGTCCCCAGAGTGTCACCAGTGTCCCCAAAGTTATCCCCAAAATGTTCCCATAATGTCATCAAAGTGTCACTACCGTGTTGCCAAAGTTATTCCCAAAGTATTCCCAAAGTATTCCCAAAGTTATCCCCAAAGTTATTCCCAAAGTGTTCCCAAAGAATCCCAAAAGTTATCCCCAAAGTGTTCCCAAAATTATCCCCAAAAGTTATCCCCAAAGTGTTCCCAAAGTTATCCCCAAAGTATTCCCAAAGTATTCCCAAATTTATTTCCACAGTTATCCCCACAGTTATCCCCAAAGCATTCCCAATTTTCCCCCAGGTGTTCCCAGTTATTCCCAGGTGTCCCCAGGCCCCTGTGCTGCCCAGGCCCTGCTCCCAGCAGAGCTCCAGCCCGGCAGTGCCACAATCCCCCAGCGAGGATGTGCACCATGCACGGCTCAGAAACAACAATTAGCAATCATTAGATAATAATTAACTGTGGTCTGCCTCTCCTTATTCCAAGGCACAGAATCCCCAGCTCGCTGTGCAACTCAGAGATCCTGTTCTGTGCCCAGAAATATTTCAGGAGACAAAGCCCACTGGTTTTGGTTTTGTTTTGAGAATGTAACACGTGGAGTGGTGAAGCTGCAGGTCCCCACTGGCAGCAGATGATGCATTAAGGTTAAATATTGGTTGCACAGAGTTGTACAAATATTAGTTGCATAAAGCCACCCAGACACTGGCACAGAATGCATCCCCCGGGGCAGTGAAGGGCTGCTGAATGCAGCTGCAGCTGCATAAAAACAAGAGGTGAAGTGGCTGCTGCCAGTTTAGAGAGCCAGCAGTCTGGAGTGAAGTGTCTGTGTGTTCTCTCACCGATTTTCTCAATTGGAGTGTTCAAAGGAAGGAAACCTTGCTTGAGAAGCTGATCCATCATCTCCTCATCATCTGCTTGTATCTCAGAGACCATATTGCACGGGATAAGGCCAATTCTTGCACAGGTTTCTCCTCGGTAAAACCCATCAGCATCTTTGTCCCCATAAACCTGACAGTCAAAGAATGGTAATATTGGTCAAAAAAGGTTTCAGCATGGAGGAATTTTAGTGCAGGTTAAGGGTTACTAAAGCAGGGATTACAAAACTGCAGTTTTAGAATTGTATTGGTTTTGGACCACTCTGACTCAGGTTATAAAATTGGAATTGTTTTATCTATTTGAATTGTGACTTCAGATACATAAATAGAATTTGGACCTTTATTTTTGTGTGCATTAGCTGGGAGTGCTCAGCATTTAGAAAGTGCAGCAGCCCTGGTTTGGTACAACACCAGCACTTCTGGGGCTCCTTTGCAGCAAAGATCCCCCCTGAAGCAGCTCCTCCTGCAGGGTTGGGGCAATGGACACGGGGAGCTTCAGGGTCACCATTTGGGGCTTAACCTAAATCTTTAACTAAGACTGGCCCTAACTATCTACAGCAACCTCGAGATTCTTGCCCATTTTTGTGGTTATTATTAAGCCATTAGCAGTCGATACTAATTACCAGGCCCAGTGAGATTTACAGCCCGAAGCCCTGAAGGAAAAACCCGCTGGGTTCCGGTCAGAGGGCGGCTCTCTCCAGGGTACAAAGGAGTGGGTAAAAGTGTCTTTTGTTTCCTGTGTTCTCAGACCTCACCTTAATGATCTGTCCTTCCTTAAACGGCAGCTCCTCCTCTGCAGCATCGGGGTTCGGGGACATGGTCAGCGGATCGTAGTCAAAAAGTGCAACAAATATCCGAGTGGAAAGATCTTCTGTGCCAGGATCTGTTTCAGACTCCTCATAAATATCTGGGGAAAGATGGTCACGGCCGCCGTAGCCATCTGTGGAGGAAAATTCAGAAAAGAGCAATTCAGGAACGAAAGTTGGCCTCATCATCCAACTATCCCAGTTAATGTTTGAAACATGTTTGGCATTTCAGTGAAAAAAAACCCCAAACCTCACTGCATGTCCCATAAAGCTTGGTGGGTTTTTTTTGTTGTTGTTGTTGTTTTTGTTTTTTGGTTTTTGTTTGTTTGTTTTTTGTTGTTGTTTCTTTGTTTTGTTTTTTGTTTGGTTTGGTTTTGGGTTTTTTTGGTTTGGTTTTGGTTTGGTTTTTTTTTTTTTTTATTAGCAAGTTGCTATTTTTCAAAAAAGCTTATAAAACCTGCACTGGAGGTTGGGCTGATCTCCTGTACCAGCCTGGCTTCTGCACGGCTCACGCAGGAAAGCCACTTTTGCTGTGTTTGCAAGAGCTTGCCACAAACCAAGGACAAGAGTAGCCCAGAGCACGGCAAGCGCACAGAAAAGGATGGCTGATGAGGGGCAGGATGCAGGGCTGGCTGGCTGGATGCCCGAGTGGCCACCCTGACCTCCCTGAGCACAAAGCAACCTGCCAGCAGACCCCTCCTGAGCTGGGATCCGGCCACCCCGAGCTCCAGCCGCCTGCAGCAGGCACTGCCCTGAGGGAAAGCTCCTGGCAGTGCCAGGGCTGCTGCTGCACAGCCTGGGGAGCCCCGGCACAGCCCCGGCCCCAGCCCAGCCCGGCTGCACGCCCGCGGCTGCCCCTGGGCTTTGGGAGGCTTTCCTTCCCGGCCCTGAGGCTGTCCCTGGGGCTTTGGGAGCCTTTCCTTCCCGGCCCTGAGGCTGTCCCTGGGGCTTTGGGAGCCTTTCCTTCCCGGCCCTGAGGCTGTCCCTGGGGCTTTGGGAGCCTTTCCTTCCCGGCCCTGAGGCTGTCCCTGGGGCTTTGGGAGCCTTTCCTTCCCGGCCCTGAGGCTGTCCCTGGGGCTTTGGGAGCCTTTCCTTCCCGGCCCTGAGGCTGTCCCTGGGGCTTTGGGAGCCTTTCCTTCCCNACCCTGGGGCTGCCCTTAGGGCTTTGGGAGGCTTTCCTTCCCGGCCCTGCGGCTGCTCCTGGGGCTTTGGGAGCCTTTCCTTCCCGGCCCTGCGGCTGCTCCTGGGGCTTTGGGAGCCTTTCCTTCCCGGCCCTGCGGCTGCTCCTGGGGCTTTGGGAGCCTTTCCTTCCCGGCCCTGCGGCTGCTCCTGGGGCTTTGGGAGCCTTTCCTTCCCGGCCCTGCGGCTGCTCCTGGGGCTTTGGGAGCCTTTCCTTCCCGGCCCTGCGGCTGCTCCTGGGGCTTTGGGAGCCTTTCCTTCCCGGCCCTGCGGCTGCTCCTGGGGCTTTGGGAGCCTTTCCTTCCCGGCCCTGCGGCTGCTCCTGGGGCTTTGGGAGCCTTTCCTTCCCGGCCCTGAGGCTGCAAGGAACAGGAACGCCCCGCTCTGCCCAACTCACCGATGGAAGGGACCAGCACGGGCCGGGACCTCGGTGGCCCTGCCCCGCCGTGGGAGGACCTTCTCCCCGCGGGCTCCAGCCTGTCAGCCCGTCCCGCGGAGGCCGGGTTACCCAAGAGCTAAAAAACAGCACAGAAACAGCAGCTCGGTCAGTCCCAGGCGCGGCCGCCCCTGCTCGCGCGGCCGGGCGTTAATCGGGTCAATCACATTCGGAAGCACAAGCTCTAAAGGCAACTAAACTTAGTTTTTAACTGAAAGGTTAGCTGAAAGGTGAGTGCTGCTGCCTGGCAAACCTGCAAAAGAAATAATAATAATAAAAGAAAAAAATGGTTCCTTGATTTATGGCGGAGTTTTGTAACCAGCAGTCACGCACCAGAACGAAAAGAAAAGAATAATTTCTGAAATATTCTTTTGCCTTTGTTGTTGCTGCTAAGGTGGCGTTTGCGTGTCCTGAAGAGTGGCACGGAGAGGCTGAGAGCCGTGCAGGAGTGTCTGGGATCCCTCCCGGGCAGCAGGGCAGTCCCGGGGCCCCGGGGCCGTGCAGGAGCGGCAGTGCCGCGGGGATGCTCCGTGCGGGCACTGCCGGCTCCGCTCACCGCGCTCAGCCCGCGGGGCTGCAGCGAGCCGGCTGCTCCCCAGAGCTCATCCTGCAGCTCTGCCATCGACACCTCTTCTGCTGGGAGGAGCCTTGGGGTCAGCTCAGCCTGGGCTGGAGAGCAGCAGCTGATCCCTGATCTGTGATCTGTGATCTGTGATCTCTGGTCTCTGGTCTGTGATCTCTGATCTGTGATCTCTGATCTGTGATCTCTGGTCTCTGGTCTGTGATCTGTGATCTCTGGTCTCTGATCTGTGATCTGTGATCTGTGGTCTCTGATTTGTGATCTCTGGTTTCTGGTCTGTGATCTCTGGTCTCTGGCCTCTGGCCTCTGCTCTGCCGGGACGCGTCAGGACGGAGTTTGCACTCTGGGCTGCTGCAGGCGCAGGGGAAGGAAGGAGCTGCCTCTGCTCTCCGGGGCCCTCGCCCCCGGAGGCTCCTCTGGGCATTCATGGACAGAAATGCAAAGGGATCCTGCAGAGCACCCTGGGGATCCTGCAGAGCATCCTTGGGATCCTGCAGAGCATCCTTGGAGGAGGTGGAACGGGCCTGGCCTCCCTGTGGAGGCAGCTCTGTGCCTGCATGCTCCTGCAGAGATGCAGTCTGCAACTCCAAAGGCAAGAAGAGATGGTCTGACAAGGACGGCCAAGCAGGAGATAAGGCAGGAAATGAAAATGGGGAAGCTGTGACTCCATAAACCTGGGTCACTGTCACACTGGGGGAGGATCTTGGTTCTTGTCTTGAGATGTTCCATGATAAAGAGCATAACCTGAAAATTCTGGGAATGAGATGAATAAAAACAACACGATGAGATGAATTCCTTGACAATAATAAAAACAAAAATTAAAAAAAAAATACTGATGAAACATTTCTCCAGTTAAAAATGCAGCT
>VWYO01020138.1:0-31305 GCA_013400275.1 Rhadina sibilatrix
GCCCCACTGTCTTCTGCTGCTGCCTTGGATTTTGTTGCAATACTTTAACTCAACATCAGGTGCCCAACAGGACACCCCACAGCTCCTGCCAGGGCTATGGATTTTCTGCTACATTTTGTTTGTCACCTGGGTGTGCCTGCCTCTGCCATTCCAGCCACCTCTCTGAGGCTCTTGCTGCAGCCTGTTTTGCCATCTGGAAGGGCACTGGGATCAGCTTCCTGAGATGAGTTTGTAAGGGAAGCCCCTATTCTCTCTCTCCTGCCAGCCCAGCCACCATTACCACGTGGAGGGACGGCTGAGCTCACGCCACAGCGCCCCCTGCAGCCGTGGGGGAATCATCGCACCTGCCTGGCCAGGAGCCACCAGCGCCCCTGCCGGCTGTGACCGGAACTGCACCAAAGGGGAAAGTGCCCAACAGCCAGGAGAAGGCTGTCACTGATTTTCTCTACTTTGTTTCTTGTTGCTGTTGTTGTTTACCTTGTTATACATATACACATATATATAAAAATAAAGAACTGCTATTCCTTTTCCCATATCTTTGCCTGAAGGCCCTGTAATTTCAAAGTTGTAATAATTTGGAGGGAAGGGGTTCATATTCCAAGGGAGGTTCCTGCCTTCCTTGGCAGACACCTGTCTTTCAAACCAAGACACATCAACAAGTGGATAACTTCACAAACTGCCAGAGTAATAAAGCATGACAAGTTATCAAATATTTTCAAAGATGTTTTTGTTAAAACCAGAAACAGAAGCCAGTTTTTCACTACACAACAGACAGCAAAATACATTTTTTATTTAACCTCATCTACTTGTTTATGAGCAAATGACTGCAGGTAATCCCACTCTGATGCACAAAGGCTATATACATAATGAGATTCCAACACATCTGGATCTTTCCAACACTGTGAATGCAGTGTGTAACAGCATATGTTAATAGGATCATGAGGCAGAGCCACTCCTGAACATTCTCCTTAACACAGAACAGTTAATCTCCTGTAATTCCTCCTTTGCCACACCTTGCTATATCCTGTCTGTCATGCCCACATAATGATCCATGAATACCCACTTAACTGAGCTTCTCCTCTCTATCCAGGGTTCAGGATGTATTTCACAACAGAAAATGAAATGTCATCTATACATTTATCCAAGGTATTCAAAGAATCATATCTCTGGGACAAGGATGCTTGCTCCCATAACCAGCAAGGACCATGGAGTAAATTACTTCATTTCACTGGCCACACTGTGTTGTATTGTGTTGTTGGTTTTGCTCCCTGTTACATTCTGTTTAATGGTTTGTTCCCTTGTCTCCCCTCTGCTTCCCTGACAGTGTTATGTGCCCAGTTGTTCAATCTTCCTATGTTCTCCCTAGCCCCCCTCTTCTGGGCCTTGTCTGTCACTCGGGTGCTCCTCCCAGCTTCTAGAAAGTTTGGAGAGGAGCATGGAGTGATAGGGCAAGGACAGAGGGGGTCTCTCCCCAGCCATCCTCATTTGCTCCCCTAAATGCCCCTCCAACCCTGTTCCACTCCCTCCTTGTCTGCCATTGGGAGATAGTCTGTCCCCTCTCCTTGTATCCCCTGTAGTTCAGCTGCTGACAACTGTGTCCCCTGGGGCTCTCTTGGAGCTGCGTCCCTGAGCCTCAGAGTCCCTGTGAGGATGGAATAAAGTCTTGGATTTTGCCCTCCAATTGAGCCTGACTCCTTCCTCTGCTGGCGTCGCCAGTCTCTCTGTGACAAGGGAGAAATCCCTTGGCCACTCCTTTGATTTCCAGGATTTGGAGGAGTGTCCCCCTGCTGCTCAGCAGGATCTGGCTAGCCTGGGTGAAGGGAGTGACCACTCTGTGAGGGACACCGCAACACTTTGCTTGTGATGACAATACAATAAGTAATAAGAATTAGTTTTTATCGTTCCACTAATTCTAGGTGAGACTGCAGCTCTGCCTCATCTCTAACAAGTTGCTTATCTGGCTTTACACATATATTAACACTACAAGCTGATGTTTCTATCGTGGCTATAAAACACTAAAGAAAACACAGCAACAAATGGCTAAAAGAGCATGTCCCTTTTAGCATTAAAGCTTGTCATGGAACTGACCAACTCAACTCATGCAAAAGTCTGAAAAAAAAAAAAAAACAACAAACCAGCAGGTTCCTTCCCACAGTCAGAATCTGTAATTCCTAGAGGCAGGAATTACCTCTGTTACTTCTGTCCTCACCAAAAGTCTTGAATTTGGGTTCTCCTTGAGGATTTTTGCTGAGAATAAACTAGTCCTACAGAGCCTCAGTAGCATCAACAATGATATACTGCAGGTTTAGAAACACTTATTTTATATCTATACAAACAAACATCAGATCTAGAAACTCTACCAAACAAAAAAATTTCCCTGATACTTAGCACGGATTTTATATACCTGCTGTTTTAGCACTTTTGACCACACTGGTAGCATTTTTGTTAGTTACTCTTCAGTCCCAGATTTGCTAAGGGCAGATTGCACCCTGTGTTTTACCTACTCTACACAAATTAACAAAAATTCTAGAAACATTGCGTATTTTTAAAAAATTTCTTTCATTATTTGTTTCATGGAATAACTGGTCTGAGTTGGTTTCCATGCCTTTTAGTTCTCCTGGCTTACTAGAAAAGCAAGCTCCAACTCCAGCATTTATCACAATTCAAATGGCAGTGCTAAAGCAACATACTTAAATATAGAATAATATCAAGAAAATGTCTTGCCTAGAATATTAATGAGAATGGCAAATAAACAATTCCATTTTCTAATTCAGACAAAAGTAAAGCTTAACAAAAAAAAAAATGAGTGCCCAAATCTCCCTTTTAATTGATTCAAAGCACCAAGGACACAGGAGAGAACAACAAGCAACTGCTGCAAAAATAAAGTTGCAGGATGAAATGGGGGAAATTTATAAAGTATCTTTTGTTTTGTTTCAACAAATACAGATTCCCATAGTCTTTCATGGTAAGAGTTCAAGTATTAAATATTCAAAAATTAATGTGAAAAAATAAGGGTTTCATTAGGGAACAGCAGGACTACTTTCTTTCTAGATAATGCAGTTTCAAAGGACTGAATATTTGGACAGAACTCCCCTCAGAAAAGACAATAATACTGAGGTATAGAAGACATTTATGTAGATTCTCTATCTTTTTCGTGAAGAGACTGAAAAAAATAGAGCAGGAAAAAACAGACTAAAACTGAGTCACTCACCCAGACATCTGTAGGGAACCACAATATGCGGGTGACCATTGCACTGCTTCCATCCTCTCTTGCACCAGTTCTGTATTGTAACTGGCTGGTTGGCTTCAACAACATTGGTGATTTGCAATTCAGGGTACACCTAGCATTAGAAGTATAGAAAAAGACAAATGTTATCACAAGTATGTACTCTGGGTCACTGAAACACGTTTGTAACAACACAATATTCATCTTCCCTCTCTCCTCCCTCTTCTGCTGAGTAGAATATTTATGTCATGGTATGACTGTGTGCGCATATCTGGAAAGCCAGTGTGTCTGTTCACCAGTAAAAACATGTGGCTGCCAATTCAGATAAACTGGTGGTAACAGCTGACTGTCAAAACCATAACTTGCCCAGTTATATCTGACTAAGGTAAAGATCAACTAATATGGTTAAATACCTTCTCCTCCTTGTCTAGGCTACTGCAAGGCCTATTCTTATAGGGGCATATACAGGGCATATTCGCCATACAACTAAACTTAATAGCACATCTTTACGTTCATCTCAACCATTTTAACAAACATCATAATTCTTGCCTGCTGCAGTTTGCCTAGTACTAGAAGTTGAAACAATTATTCATATTTAGGTTTACATTACCAATTTCTAAATTGCTGAGATCAAAATTCTATCTCCTTTAACACTGCAATACACTTCTACACCCACGACCAGCACACCTGCTGATTAATTTATTGGCAAACCACAACTTTGGCTTTTTATCCCCCTCAGTATCTTGATCCCACCTCCCTTTTCTACGCTAACACAGCCTATAGCTCTCACTTTACATTTTTCAAATTAGCAATCTACCAGCCCTAACGCGAATCTCAGAAAGTACTAACTTTCCTTTGCCTTTCCTCATGCAATCCTTACCAATTTCCAGCTGTGTGAGATATGAGGATTTAAGTGCTCTGAATACTACTGTCTACTCATATCTACCAATGGAAAAGAAAAACAGAAATAGGAACAAGTCTGAAGTAACTGGAGATGGTCCAAAAACATCCTTCAGAGAAGTAACATAATCTCAAAAAAAGAAAACTGGATTAAGATGGAGTGAATTCTTAGAGTCCAAAACTGGTGCTTGGAAAAGTACTCTAAGAATTCTGACAGTCCCACCTCAAGCAAAAAAGATTTGTCTCAATCGTGGATCTCTACTGAGGTCATGGCATCTGAAAGGCAGTGCCTTCTGGCACTCCCATGATTGAAGGTTTAAAATATAACCATGGCAATAACAAAGTGAGCAGCTTGAGCTGAAGTCCTAAACTTTAAAAGACACTAACAAATGACAGTACAGATTTTTCAGATTTGAGATCAGTAGTCTTTAGTTGAATGTGGTCTGGTCCATACCCATGGGAATGACCTGAAAGCAATCAAAACATAACTGGAAGTACTTGGAAGTAATTTCTTACTTTAATTAAGAGACATGAAGGGGCTATTACAATTTAAAATTGAACTGTATTAGCAGCTTAATGCACAAAACAAGGGCAGATACAATAACAACGGCACGGAAATGACTACAGAAAGCAACACAGCCTAAACAATGCACTTCATGCTAAACCCTGCCTTCTATTTCAAAACATAATTTATTAATCAGATACTTCTTTCCCTGTGCAAATACTTCAGAGAAGCCACCTGTCAGATCCTTTCCACTTTCAACAGCATCCTCAGCTCACTACAACTGATGGCTGTAGAAGTACAGAGGCTGAAGGTGCAGCCTGAGATGTTAACCCAGCATACAAGGTACAGTAACCTCACGAAAGACCACAGGCAGAACTGAAAAGTGTGAAAGTTTCCTACACTCAGAAGACTGAAGCGTTACTTTATTTTGTCAGCAGGTGGCCAAGGTTGATGGTCATCATCCGCATTACATACAGATGCCCATTTCACACTGCTTGCAGAACGTAACTCCAGAGGAACTTGCTGCTCCCCCTGCTCCATCAATGCTTCAAATACTGAACTCTGCTCTGAAACAGCAGGTTCAAGGAAAGCTCTTGCACATGCTCATGATCCCTATAACAGCACTGCCAAAATGGATTAGCAGGAAACTTCACACTTTAACTGCTGTGTAAATATTACCCTGCAAGGCTCCATAGCTGCCTCAAGAGCTAACATGCATGATGCAAGAGGAAGATTTCATTTTCTTCCGGTATTTCCTTTAGCATTGTAATGTTGAACTCTTCCAGTTCATACCTCCACAAATGTCACACTCATGTAATTACAACCCGTGGTTAAATAATACTGGGTGCTGTTGCAAGCCATGTGCTTCATATGTCAGTGTCAACTGACATGGTCTCATCAGGGACATTTATCATTTCCCAGGATTAAGTGTCAGTTGTCATCAGCAGAGGAAATAAATGCCTTAAATGAAGAAAACTAAGGAAATTTCAAAATGGATAGACTGGAATGTTTTAAAAATTAAATTAAGGCACAAAAACCTCAAAACCATTTATTTACCCACATGAATGTGTACATAGCTTTAAAGGGACAGAAAATAGGATTCTGATCCACAAGAATGAAGATACACTTAGTTGCTTTCCTGAGATGAATTTCTAAAGAGTAAGAGTGCATTATTACTGTAGGGCCTCGCTGAAAGAATAATATTAGTGGGAAAAATAAGTTCATATATTATTTTTATTTTTACTGTTACCCAAACCCACCATTTTAACTGCTGGTTAGTAAAGTGGACCAAATGCTAAGTAGTTAGCAGTATTTTTCAGAAGTACACAAGGACAAAGAAATATAAAGAAGCCTCTTCTCCTGTCACTACATCAATTACTGAACTCCTAATTTCCACTGACAGCTCACACAAAGCTTAGTCCACCTTTTAGGAGAGAAAACAGGCTTTGAATTTCATTATCAATAGGTTAATGTTAGTGTATGTGCCAAGGAGAGTTCCCCTCACTAGACTTATATAATGTATTTGCTCTGAATTGAAGTGGGACCTACTTAGTGGCACAGAAAAATGAGCCTCATATTTATTTATAGTGTCCCTAATGAGCTACTGCTCTTTCTACAGTGTCAGTGGAAGCAGCACTAGAAATCTGCATGATAACCAAACTTTCAACATTATTGTAAGTTGCTGTAGAGAAGTTCCTTTAATTCATTTTAAAAGAAACAGTGTAGAAAATAGAGATCAATGTAATCTAGAAAATTTAACTGGCAATCAAGAGTTACAGCTACATCTTCATTTACTTCCATTTTCATTACCAAGTCTTATATATTGACTGCAGAAACAAAAATCTTAAAAGCCACTCACACTATTTAGAATTTAATATAATCTTGCTAAAACTCACGTTTACCACTACCAGCTTTGATGCCACATAGATTTAGGACTAAAATGTAGATGTCCTTAATAAAAGGGGAGAAAATGGGAGGAGAAAGCTTTTGGGTTGAGATAGAGAGAAAATCTTTACCAATTACTGTCACAGGCAAGAGAGACTAAATTTGGGGAAAATATTTTTCATTCCCAATTAAAGGAATTAAAAAGGGGACGTAGTGGGACAAGCACTCTCTCTTCTCTCTGACCAGTAGGAAGAGCATGAAGCTGAGTCAAGGAAAGTTTAGGTTGGGTATTGGTTTGTGAAACCATCTTTCACCATGAGTGGAAGATTCTTCACTCAGATGGTAGCTGCGCACTGCAACAGGCTCCCCGGGGAGTGGTCAAAACAACCAATCTCGGAAGAGTTCAAAAAGTGTTTGGACAAAGCTCTCAGGCATGTGGTGGCAATGTTGGGGCTGTTTTGTGCAGGGCCAGGAGCTGATCCCTGTTCCTTCCAGCTCAGGATAGTCTATGATTCTGTGAAATGGCATTTGTCAGTGGTGTTGATGATACCACTAGCTGGATATGTGTTACCCAAGTGGAGATCAGAAACTATTTTGAAAAAAATCTGAGAAAACCAAAGAGGCTACTAGAGCAGAGGACAACACTAAAGCAAAGAAGCTGCCTGGCCACCTCCACCACTGCCTCTCCTTCCAGCGTAAGGAAAAGCAGCCAAGAGGCCTCTCAGCATGGTTGGTGCAGGCAGGTGCATCCCCAAAAGTCTCCTCTAGCCACCTTTCAGGATTGCCTTGATCCCTATAGAATCACAGACCTATTAAGATTGGAAGGGAGCTCTAGGGATCACCAGGTCCAACCTCCCTGCTCAAGGAGGGCCACACAGAGCTATGTCCAGGGATAGAGACTCCAGAACCTTTCTGGACAACCTCTGCCAGCACTCAAATACAAGCATTATATGCAACTGAAATCTTTATGAGAGATACTTTTTGGTTTTTTAAATCAATCTCTGATACATGATTATGTAAATAAGTTTCTTCATCCAGTCACACATGCTCAGCACATCTTGGTTCAATCTTGAAGTAGTACTTGAGCGTAATCATGAGGCAATCATCTCTTATACCAATAGACATTTAAATTCAAAAGCTTAGTATTTTACCTATTGATATTATTCATTATGTCCCTCATCTTCTAGAGTAACTTTGACTATTCAGAATATTGCTTTTATCATATTTTTAAATAAAATGTTAAAAGGTTTTCAAGGTTAGCTGATGATTAGGAGATTCATGAAGCCATTTCAATTTATATCTTCAATTTTTATTAGACAATCAAAACAATAGCAACAGAAATAACTATAAGTAAATTTTGAAGTATTTTAAGTGTATATGGCTGCAACTAGTGGTACAGATTTATTCTTACTTCTCCTTGAACATAAGGATCTTTTCTGGTATATTCCAAAAGCAGAACCACCATAGAGAATGGCACAAGATTGAGAGTAACAAATGGTACGAATTCCTAATTGAGTATGCTCCATCCATGGAAACTGTAAAATGGAACACACATGAACAAATTTGAACATAAATACACATATCTGCACCCCTTGTGAAATACAGGGTGGTGTTACACCTTAACACCTATTAATTTAATTAATTAATTTTAATTAATTAAACCTAATTAATTTAATGAGGGAAAAAAAAGAAAAATAAAAATAGTATCTTAGAAAAAGTAAAACATAATCAGGAATTGGTACACATCTTCAGCAACAGTTTGAAATGCTAGACAACCTGGCAAGAGGCAAGAAAAAAATTCTTTAACATTAAGGTGCAAAATTAACATGTAATTAATTGCCATTTTTTAATTTAAATACCTTGGTATTTTTTTCCAAATTGTATCCCACATCAGTTTGAATTTTGACTGCCCTAAATCAGATATGTATTCATTTAATTGCCAGTCGGAAATTGATATATTTTCTTCTTATTGTTTCCTTTTATTGTCTCCTAAATCCTTCAGTTGTTTGCTGTACCTACTCATGATATGCTGGCTTAAATGAGATTGTACATTTGTGTGTTTTAAATTTTCCATTTATCCTAATGTTCAGCATCTGACATAGCAAGACTTTTAAATCAGTCTAAATTCAAATGTAATATTCAATTTTCTACTGGCACAAGGAGAAAAGGCTACTCAGTCCCTCAGAAAGCAGTGTCCATACTCTGCAGCATACCACTGAACAACTTGTGCTGACACACCCTGTACCTGACAGGAATTTATGTGCTGGAATTCTGCTTGAAGTCCATCTCAGGTAGTCAGTGATAGTATCTACATTAAAAACTAAATCCAAGTGACTAGAGAAATGCTTACTTTAGAAGAAAGGAATATTCCTACAGATAAAAGAAGAAGAAATTATAGCTGTAAATAGAAAAAAAAAATAAAGGTATATTTAGCAGTTGCATCTTTAGCAACTTGAATCATTTGAATACTTTGATTTACTTATAGGGAAGATAACTCAAAGTGGGATAAATATTGATTACATCCAGACTTTCCTTGCCTCCTATCCTCCCACAGCTTTCCCCTAAAAAGAAAACAAACAACCAAACAACTTGGTGCGTGGATAAGTTTACTCTTACCTGAACACTGCAACTTCATATGTTGAATACTCTATACTTACAATATCAATGTTACTTTAATAAAAAGAACCATTCACAGAAATTATCTGACAATCTGCTTTTTAAAATTGTAAACAAAAATCACAGATGTGACACAGGTAACTATTTATCTCTGTGCTTTGAATGGACAAAGAAAGGTTTTATCACTTCAGTGAAGTAATCTGCAGTTACAAGCACAAAAGAATACACACATTTAATGACCAGCATTTAGGAAGACTAGGGTCTTAAAATTGCTTGTGGAAAAGATCTTTGACAGCAATGGCATCTGAAGGATAAACAATGCTTCGAAGTATGAGAACAAGCTTTTAATTCCAGATTAACAAACTACGGTTGGTTCAAAAACTATTTCTATTCCTTTCTAAAGCATATATAAAATCTATAATGTTTCTACTTCCCAGAATTTTGCATGGATGTGTTGAAGAGCAGCAACAAGCAGACATGCTACATTAATTTCCGACTGTTTGGCATATCCACAAAGAGGAAGGATAGGATAAATATTTCTGTATGTCCATGCAATGTCTCTGCAAGCTTTCCAACCCACAACTTAGGAAGCAGCAACAATGAAGAGTCCCAAACTAGCTGTAGCAGGAGTGGTGTCACCTGAGTAGTCATGACACAAGCACCATCAACCCTGAAAGAAATGTCCTGTTCTCAGTCTTACAGTCCATGTCCGAAAAATAGACAACTATATGCAGAATAAAATTACTACATGTCTCATGTAAAATATCCTAGTTTATTACTGTTTTTTTACAACAACTATTCTACATTACTTTACAGTAACTCCATGGCTTTCCCTGTGGCAGCCCTCTGCCCAGGAACCATCACCAGCAGAACATCTTTCCTTCTCTGCCACATTGCTGTGGCAGAGCTATGGCTTCAGCTCTGTCCTGTCATGTCTGACCACAGTCAGCCACTTGCTCCTGGCTTTCTCAGCCATCAGGCCCCTCTACACACAAAAGCAAGGCTACAGGGCTAGCTGAAGACAGCATCCAAACTTTTCCTGTCACACTCTGTAACCCAAACAAAGCCTTCACTTGCTTAAAGTGAATTATGACAGTCAAACCCAGCATTAGCAGCAGTTTTGAAATTCTCTGTCATGAGCCAACATGAGAAACAGGAAGGCAACCAAGAAGGAACAGTTCTGCCCTTGTCCCACAAGTTCCAGGCATCTATAACTGCAAGTTAATCAACATAACAGTATTTGCACTAATTTCCAGCAGCCGCTTGGGAAGAGTGTATGCATATACCCTTTTAACCCCACAGTTTAAAAGAAAAAGTTAAACAGTAATGAATTCCTAAACTAAAACCCATACCAAATTACTTAGCATAAATAAATAAAGGCTGAATGTCTTCTGAACCAGCCAGAGAAATTTTTTTCTATTAATTAATTCCTGAGGACCAATTTCCAGAGACACATTGCTTCTTATTTTCAGCCACATCCTCTTGCATCCATCCATAGCATCCTTTCATGTTTAATCGCTCCAGCCTCACTAGCTATTGGAGTCAACCTTCAGCCTCACCCAGGAGTTTCACATACTGCTCTTATAATTATTTCTTTAGGCCCATCTAATAAATCACCCTTCTTTCCAACATCTTAGCTGCTTCACTGTTACACAGAGAGTTGCTCTTCAAGAGTTTCCCGCCACAAAACTCACCCACTATTTCAACTCCTTTCACCCAACTCTTGCCTCTCCAATCCACTCATCCTGGCATTCTGTTAGTTCTCATTTCCAATTTCTCTGCCCACTCAGTGACTCTTAAATTCCATGCTAAGACCCAAATGCTGTCCCCTTTCCTTTAATCCTCTTCCTTTTTTCTCTAGGCATGCAAAGTCAGCAAATATTTCAACACACCAACTAGTTTTCTTATTTACTGATAGGGAAGGGGTAGGGGAAGGGGAAGGGGAAGGGGAAGGAAAAGGAAAAGGGGAAAATATGAAAAGGAAGAGGAAGAGGAAGAGAAAAGGAAAAGGAAAAGGAAAAGGAAAAGGAAAAGGAAAAGGAAAAGGAAAAGGAAAAGGAAAAGGAAAAGGAAAAGGAAAAGAAGGAAAGGGAAAAGGAAAAGGAAAAGGAAAAGGAAAAGGAAAAGGAAAAGGAAAAGGAAAAGGAAAAGATGGGGGTGTATGTGTGAGTGAGATAGGAGATGATGAACCTTCTAGGCATTAACCACAGCTCAGGGGAGATGGGGTCAGAGATCAAAATGTTGCTGCAATTTTTACTCCTGGTCATGACAAGAAACACTGTTTTTCTCTGTGAGCAAGATACATACAACATCTTGATATATCATTCCAATTGCCTTGGGTATTGAGAGTGGTAGAAACATGAGCTGGTTTTAGTGCAGCGACCAGTGGGGGTGGTTCACCCATATGAAGCTTCATACATACATGATCTCTTCTCTTAAAATTCCTGAACGTGCTTTTCTCTGGAATTTCATACAAGATTGCCACTTCTCCTGTCATTAAAGTGTTCAGAAAGGCTGCCAGCCATGAGGCAGCCTGCTCAATCCTAATCCATGCACTGGGCTCCATAGTTTACACAGACCTAATCTGAACACTCTTACTGGCTTTCTCTTAATATTTTTTCTCTGCACGTGGGGAAGGCAGAAGCCTGTGAAAGCAGAAATAGGGCTGCAAGGTCAAACACATCCTACTCACTGCCTTTCAAGTTCTTGATTTTACAGCACAAATGTCTGTATGCAGTAAGAAAACCAAACCAAAACTTGAGCCCTGCAAAGAATATTCTGTTTACCACATCAGTTTCTCTCTCTAAAGCCTCTCTTGTGTAATTGCAGAGGATATCCAGCTTTTCATACTGTAAAACCTCAGAGTAAACAGGGCTGGACTTACAGTCTCTTCTAAGCTGCTTCCCTGTCCGCTTTAAGCACAGCAAGCACTTCTACTTCTCCATGGGCAGAGTATTTTATTCACAGAGTCAGCAAAGTCCACTTTGTCATGTCACCACAAGCTTGCTCACAAATTCATTTTCCTTGAGTTGGAACCTCAACTGCCCACTACTCTACTCACCAGAAGCAATTAACAATTTGGGGTTTGGGGTGTTGGGGTTTTTTGCTTCTGTGCTTGCTCTTTTTAATTAAATTTCTGCATGAATAAGGTTAAGTATTCAAGCAGTGAGACAGAATAATACTTAATCAAACTAACAGGGCATTTTTATCTCAAAGTAACATACCATGTGCAAAGGACAAGGACTACTGTCCTCCCAAAAAGGGGGTGGAGGGGAAGAGGGAAAAGTAGTCAGAAGTAATTTAAAAACAAAAATCTCCTAGTTTAGGCATGATACTATATTTTATCCACGCACTTCCCTCTTTAAGGCTGTAATAGGTTAATCTGGCTTTCAGCGGGGGCAGAGAAAAAGTCACAGAGGCTACTTCTGGGATAGAAGCTCCTCCAAACTTCTAGTCTGTCTAGCAGAGCCAATCCCTAAATGCTCTGATGGTTGACATATTGGCTGGCCCAATTAGAGAAGTTAGCCTCTGTGATGACATATTTAAGAAGGGAAAAAAGGTGTGCAATTGCTCTTTCTTCCTGCCCTGTGAGGAGGGGTGAGGGGGCCGTCAGGCTCCTTCTCAGGGGTAGCCGGGGCCCTTCCCAGTGTGGCTGCCGAGATCATGCTGCCAGGGGTGACCATCCCAGTGGTATGAGCAACCAGATGGCTGAGACCACACGGCTGGAAATGGCAGCGTGGCTGAGATTGGTGCAGCTGGGGCCGCACAGCCAGGGCAGCGCCACATGGCTGCTGCTATTTTGGCATGGCTCGCAATGAATTTTATTTGCTTAGCCACCTTTAACCAGCCTTACTGCAGAGAGAAGAGCAAAAGTACTGGCAGCAGCTTTTCTCCTTCTCTGCGCCCTGCATGAAGAGAGGCACTGAGTAAAGCTGGCAGCACAGCTCGCACAGTGCCAACAGAGACCACGTGTGACCAGCAGTGAGTGACGGCGAACAATTCCCCAGTGCGGAGCTCCGACGGGATCAACTCTTCAGCGCTGCAGAACTCTGTAAAAACTTCTCAACTGATAGAATTTCAGAACAAACAAACCTAAAGACACCAAATCTCTCCCAAATCAGAGAAAAGGAAAAAAATGAAGACACGTGAAGAGAACATGGCAACACTAAGGGCAGTGAAAAGCAGGGAGCGGGAGGAGGAGGTGCTCTCAGCGTTGGAGCTGAAATTCTTCTGGAAGCCATGGTGAGTACTGTAATATAACAGCCTGTTTCCCTGTAATTCATGAAGTGCATGAGGGGATGCAGAATTCACCTGCAGCCCATGAGAAAAAGGCACTCAGACTGGAGCAGGTGGATGTTGAGAAGCTGTGATCTGGTGAGAGGCTTGAACAGAGAGCAAGAGAACTCTTGCTTCCAGAAATGGAGGAAGAGGACCCTTGCTTTTATACTACTACAGGTCATCCTTAAAAGACTGTACCCCATGAACAAAATGGCCCATGAAACAAACAGTTGTGGGAACTACTCTGCCCATGGGAGGGACTCACATTGCAGCAGGTTTGGGTGGGACTGCTACTCCTGAAAATTAGAACCATGTTGGAAAAGTTCACAGAGAACTGTCTCCTGTGGGAAGGACCCCATGGTATAGCAAAAGAGACTCCTCTCCCTAAGCAAACTGAAGAAAGAGGTGTTTTTTTTAATTTAGAAGTGATGAACTGACTAAAAACCCCATGTTTTGTCTCTCTGCATTGAAAGTGAGAAGGAAAGAATGGCTGGGGGAGGGAAAAGGTGTTCTAAAGGTTTGCTTTAGTTGTCATTATTCTCTTTTAATTCCATTAATATTTTTTTTTGTCCTTTATACCTTTTAAAATTTTGAGGCTGTTTTGCCCTTAAAGTGTTTCTTCCCAATCCTTACCTCAACTCCCTTTGTCTTTTCTTTCTCCCTCCCCTGCTCAACTATAGCAGAGGAGAATGAATTTTTCGTGGGTGCACTGGCATTTGGTCAGCATCAAACCCACAACAAAGGGTTGTCTCAGGCACTGTAGCACCAGATCAAGGAAGGTGGGACAACGTAAGCAGCAAGAGAGCCTGAGTCTGGTTTTCCAAGTTCTCCTAAAGGCTGTCATCCCTCCAACAGCACAGTCCATGGGACAAAGGTGAGACATAGTGTTCTCCTGGCAGGAGCTCCTCAATCACATCAATAAATGAAATGCCAGTGATCCACGTAAGACAACTAATACACAAGAAAGGTGCTTAAACAAAACTGTGTTGGCTACAGGACCAGCATCCTGGGGACTGCATTAGAAGTTCAGCTATCTGATGCAGATCTTCAGGAGCAGTCCTTACTATTCTTTTAAAAAAGCAAACATGAGAAGAAGAAAAAAAAAATAAGGGGGGGGAACAACCAAAAAACAAAAGCCCACAACAAACCCCCAAAGAGCCAAACAACATCTGACCTTTCTTCTTGGGGTATTATCATAATGAAGATAAAATGCTGCATTTCACCTTAAGCATATGTTTCAAAAAGAGCTAGCAGGGAAAGAAGCAGATCTTGTGCCAGCAGTTTCTGCTCAAGGATGGCATACCATTCTGAAGGCATGAAATAAAGAATGTAACTGCTTTGTGAAAATCACTACAAGCACAAAGTTACTATTTCCTTCTCCCCAGAATTTCAAAGAAATCATTAATAAAAGTGGGCTACAATGTGCATATTTTAAATCATCAAATTACCTACCTGAATTACTTTCACAAGCCTTACTGAAAGAAACTTCTCACCTTTCTATAGAACGGGAACATATGTGACTGAGTTGTTGGTTATGTTTGTTGAGGAAATCACAGTACAAAATAAATCTAAGCTGTAGCAGAAGATCTGTGAAAACATACCAGGAAAAACCTAATTGCTGTCAACTGAAGTATTTCCAAGTTCTACTGCTTACAAAATTACCTACTTTGTCAAAGTTGTCTTTGAGGCCATGCAAAAACTGTCACAAAGTAACAGGCCCATTACGATTTTTCATAATGTAATTAATTTATGCATTCTCAAGTTTATTGCAGATATAGCCAATGGGTACTTTATTAATCCAAGAGCCTATATTCATTTGTATGCATGCCCTGAGAGACAAACAAGGCTGTGATTTCCTTTTTCATGCAATCAACTTCAGGGTCTAGCACCAAGAATGTGAAGTGGTATTACAAAGTCATATTCTGAAACAGTGGTTGTATCCTATCATCCCGGACACGAGAAAACCATGCACGGTTTAGGTCCAGTAGTGAAAGCTATATAGAAAAAGTTGGGGAAGTCTGCAAGTTAAAATTGACTATCTGACATTCTAAAATAAAAGTTGACCTCAAAAGGGAAAAAAAAAAAGGAAGAAGAAAACTAGAAATGGAACGAAAGGATTAAGAACAAAGCTATAGGGAAGGAACCTGCAGAAAACATTCAGAGCAGTAACATCTTGTTTGTGAACTACTTGCATTTAGTGTCCTATATTTCCATGTCTTGGTCTTTTAAACAAGATACCTACAAGTAATTACCTGAGCAGCTGTAAGATGACACTGCATTTTTCTTTCTTTATAAATCAAATAGCAATGTTTTTTCATCACTATTGTTCTTGTGAATAAGATATACATTACACAGACTATAATTTTTAAATACAGTCCTGAGACTATTTAGTGTCAGGAAAAAGAAAGGATAAACATTTCCTTTCTAAAGAAGTAAAATCAACCCTTCCTTGACAAGTATTTATAAATATGTTTTTCTCCAATTCTTTATCATAATTTGTTTTGTCCAGAATAATCAAAATTGCCTCACCATTGTCTTGCACAGATATAAAAACTCAGCCTGAAAACTGCCCTCTTAGGACAGAAACCTGCAGAATACATGACTGTAAAGAAATCAGTCACTCCTTATGTCCATTACCAATATTAACTATATCTCAGATTAAATTCTCTATGGAAGCTTATCAATAAAAACTCTCTCTAAGCATTTTCTGAAGCCCTGTCTACTTAAGTGAATTGCAATTTGGAGCCACTACCAAGACAGAAGTCTTTCATGATTCATAAGTGGCAGTGTTTCAAACTGGAGACTCTACAAAATTACAATGCTCCAAAACAAAGGCAATCAATTCCAGTGCAAAAGCTGAATAAGTCTAAAAATGTAATTTTTTCTGATCAGAACCACATGAACTTACTCAGGATTTAATTGTAAACCTGCAAGCCTAAAGCAACTTTCAAATGCAGAAAACCCCTTATGATAAAAATGTATTTGAAGATATGTCCCCTTCTACCCTTAAAAGAATTCCCTGGAAAAAAAATATCGGAAACATTTCAGAAATTTTGATACTACACTTCCGGAGACTTCTACACTTTAATTTGCTTCACATATTCAGCTCCAAAGTAGTAATATTTTCAAAGAACTGTTGTTTATCAGGGTTGGTTTGTTTTTTGGTTTTGTTTTGTTTTGTTTTTAATTTGAATGAGTTTTCACAATTATTTTCCAAGGAAACTGAGAACTTAATAAAAGAAGAATAATACAATGAATTATAAACATTGCTGAGATTTTGCTGGGGGTTGTTTTTTTCCTCAGAGAACTTTCCTCCTATTTGTTGTCATAGAGATGGTGAATGGACCTCAATTTAAAAGACAAAAGGTGTAGCCAGAACCTTGGCATATCATTGGAATGGCTGTGAGGGAGAGGGAGAAGCAGTGGTGGTTGGCAGTTTCTTGCCTGGGGATGGGTCAGTCTTAGCCCGGCTTGGAGGGCGGATGGTTGTGGGTTTTGGGCGCTGGACTTCTCCTGCCCAGGGGGACTCGGTGCTACAGCTGAGCCTTCCTTGCCATTTCTCCTCACTGTTGGAGACCGCTGCTGGCAGAAGAGGCCACTGGACTGGGACTTTTCTTTGGTATCCCTTGCTGCTGGGAGAGAGCTCCTCACCATCTGCCTTGGGTGCCTCAGGGGAAAACCAGGCACCCATTTCCTCCCTCCCCAGAGGAAGCATTTCACAGCCGCTTACTGGAACCTCAGCGGCTGCTGCTGCCGTCACCAGGACATCCTCAAAACACATGAGAGACAGGAAAACAGAAACACCCCTACCCTCCACCTTCTCCCTCCTCCCCAGGCCCCCATTGCCCCAGGGGAGGCTCAGCCTTGCTCGGGCTGCCCTCTGCCTCATCCTGNGCTCGGGCCGCCCTCTGCCTCACCCTGAGCCAACAGCGCCCCCTGCAGCCCTGGGGGAGTCACTGCAGCCTCCCTGCCTCAGCAGGAGCCAGCAGCGCCCCTGCCGGTTGTCATCGTAACTACACCAAGGGGGAAAGTGCCTGACGGGCAGGAAAAAGGCTGCTAGTGGGTTTTTCCTTTTTGGTTGTTGCTGTTATTGTTTGTCTGTCTTCTGAGATGTATATATATATATTCTAGTAAAGAACTATTATTCCTTTCCCCACATCTTTGCCTGAAAGCCCCATAATTCCAAAGTTATAATAATGGGGGGTGGGGGGGGTGTCATTTTTTCCATTCCAGGAAGGTTCCTGCCTTCCCTGGCAGACACTTGTCTTTTAAACCAGGACAGACTTCCACAGCAATTTGTTTCACATTTCTGCGTTGCAGAAAAAAGGGAGAACTCAGCATCAAGGCAAGTCACACAAAGAAAAAAATCTGCCAAGGAGCAGTTTGCACATATGTGGTGCAAATTCTGCTTTACAGGGAGCAGTACCTACTGCTTATGTCTTTAATAACATTCACAAACATTACTGAAAGTTAATGTTCCAACACAATATTGAGAAATCTTCATTAACCTATTGAAGCATCAAAGCTCTGCAGATCACTTACCATTCACTTTTACTCATAAATTGCACTTACTGTTTCTCCAATTTTGTTTCATTGTAGAAGAGAAGGAAGATACAGAGAAATAATCAAGACTGCCACCTGAAAGATCTTTGCAACGAAGTTTGGAAATTTGTCCAAGTAAGATGTAAAACTTCTGTTTTATTTTAGTAAAGTGATTGGTGTCTTCATTTCCAGTTACTAAATTGGACTGAAAACTCAACTAATCCAAATTTTCTGCTAAACACAGTGGCTTCTAAAGAAGTAGGCTATCATCCTGAGTCCCTCAATGATGTCTGTGTGGGTATGTATCAGGAGAACCTCCCAGTCATTCCGCACTTCTGAAAACTAGGGTGTCTGGCTGTGATCTTTCCAGTGGAGCTGTACCCTGGAGTCCACCAGAAAAAGCCAGTTTTAAAGCAAAGCAAGGAATGAAGTGGGCATCATCAAATGTGCATTACCCAACAAAGTCCCACCATCTTTTTCCTACACCAGACTTCCACGACTGAGGGACTCCACACAAACACACAAGCACAAGGTCTGCAATGGCAGACTGAGTCAGCCCTAGGTCTGAAACATAAGTACACATGAAGCTTCTCCCAGGGCAATTCAGCTGTTTAACACTCCCTGTGCACTCTTGTTTTGTAAAATACACTTTTTTTTTTCAGAATGAAAAACATGCAGCAAAACGTCCGTCTCTGTTGCTGCACTACCACATCAGACCCACTCACTCTGGTTTATTTTCCACCAGTGAGAAAAGACCCACAGTTCACCTTTGCACTTTCTCAAGAAATCCACTACTCACAGGCTCCAAGCTGTGCACATAGCACAGGAAAAGTTAGGAGCCAAAGTTTTTGGTTCATTTTTTTTCACTTATGGGTAAGAAACACTGCTGTAGAGCTGGCTACTTTGTACACATAAAGAAGAAGGGTTCTGACAGAAGCTCTCAACAACAAGCTCACTTAAGCACCCAGTTTCCATGTGTATGAAGCTGCCAGTCACTGGGCTACCTACAGGCATCTTTATACTTACTAGAAGGAACTCAGAAGCCTGCAAACCAAAGAACATACTGTCTTGGTGCTCCATTCCTCACCAAAAAAGAAGCTGAACATTTTGTTGCCAGCTTTCTTCCTCCAGCAATATGTTCCCACACAGATGGCAAAACATTTCTTGAGGCTTGGTACTGCAAGCTCCACTGAAGTCAGTAGGAACCCTGTGATGCCTTAGGACTTAACTTTTATATTTTTCAGATCCTCTACTGCTTTAGTGTATAAGACTCCATAGCCTGTCAGCTAATGTTCTCCCATTTAATTCAGACAAAACAATTTCTGTCTAGGCCTGAAACTCAAGGACACCTTACTGTCTCAGGCCCTGAAAAAAATGTAAACAGTGAATCTGAGGGGGCAAGCTTGGAGTAAATTACATCATTACCTGAAGCTGTAATTGGAGGATTAACCCCTAATATGTAAATGAACCAAACTTCTCTGTATGAAAAATTCATGACTATCATCCATCTTGGTGTGGCCTCTTGGAGGCTTCTGACTGCGCCCTGTGTACCTATTGAAGGCCTTTAAGAAATACCTGCTTTTATTCTCTTTATCTTGTCTAGCCTCTGTTCTAGGTAGCCACTCTAAGGCATCACCTGACACCAATTTCTCTAACAGAAAGATTTAGTCCAACTCCAAGAAAACCTGAAATATGAAAAAATTTGTTTCCTTCTTCTACAAAAGACCGGTCCCAAAAGGATTAGAATGGCTGCCAAATGGATAAACCACTTCAAATCGCTCCCAATGACTCAACTGACCACAGCAACATCAATCCCTAGAGAAACAACACTGTTGGGGTGCAACAAAGTCCAATCATAACCCACAAAACTTCAACATCAATGTATTTAAGAGCTTATTCTCAGAAATGAGATATTCATTTCCAACTGCTCAAAGGCACACTGAGGAAAGGGATTATCAGAATAAGCTGAAATCCAAGTAAATTATGAATCTTCTTAGATGTGTTGATCCTGATTTTCAAAGGACAGAGTAAGAACTGTAACCCTGCATCTGCTTTCCAATATAAACCACTGCAAAGCTGGAACATGCCCTTGTAACATGTCCCTCTGCACCCTGCCTCTTGCCAGCGGATATCCCAGCCTATTCACAGAATCATCAGTTCCTCAAAATCCAGAGAGGACTTTAATATTAAAAGTAATTATGATAATTTACTGTATGTGTCTTTTTTCACTTTTGTTCACAGTAAGGCTGGCAAACAATACTTTTAAATTAAAATTATCCTTGGCACCCTTTCTCCAACAAGAATTAAGTTCACTGAACTGGACTGAAGTAAACATAAATAAATCAAATATGACCATTCCAATCAAGGACTTCTGGACTGAAAGGATTTTCAAATTACTGAAAAAAAACCAAACAAGATATCCTGAACATTCCATACTGCTTTGGCTCATCCTGGGAGAGAAACTACTTCTTGCCACTCAGAACTGCACCTACACTTCTCTTGAAACTTTCAGAAACAAACAAACAAAAAAAAGCAGATCAAAGTTTTAAATGCTCTTATCTTCATGATTATGTTTTGATGCAATCTATTACTGTGCTTTGTGGCTTAGCAGTTCCTGTTTAGTGGGTAACTGAGATAAGCTTTACTTTAGCACTCATGAAAGTTAAACATTAAACTAGAATGAAGTTCCTTCTTCAAAGATTAATCTAAGCCGCCAAGTCAATGTAAGGATTTGCAGAGATTTCTGTATTTAATTTTCAACATAGTGCAAGCACTTTGGCACCACTCTGTTGCTGAAACCTAGTGAAAAACACCAGGCTGACAGTCTGACACCGCATAAACCAGAAATTCTGACACAGCTACGCGTGATAAAATAATTTGCAATATCAAATCCACTTGTGTTATGAAAAAGCCAGTATTTTAGTTTGCCAAACAGCAACAAAGAATCTTTTTTTTAGAAGCCAGCACACAATACTGATGCTCCTCCTGTACCTCCAGCTGCAAAACCTGGCAAAAACCAAAGTTACAGCAAATTCAGCAGCAATTAGGATTCTATATTTGAGATGGAAGGTCCATATGCTTTTTTTCCAAATCTTTATGGCAGGTCTGTGGAATCTCTGGCACTGTTTAGCATCTGACCTAAAAAAACTAAATTTCAGATCAGATAACCACTACAAGGATAGTGAATTACATCAAATTTCTCAGTCTTTCATTCACCTGTCAATTCCCCTCTGTCCTTCTTGCTGTCCTTACTCTGCCTAAAACTACCACCTTTTCCACATTTCTTCATTTTCACCTGCCTTTTCTCTCATTTTCTGCAGAGATTCTGATATTTTTGAATATATTTGTTCTCCAGTTATATTTCTACTGCTGCTAAAATGGAATTGTGGATCCACATTTTCATCTCTGATTAACTTGTGACCTGCTCTTCATTATAGAATTGATTTGACATTTGTCTTCTTGACCTAATAATATTGGGACTTCTTCCCCTTTCAAATTGCTCATGTTGTCTTTTTCTATTGCCAGAGAAAGCTTGCTGGTGAAATTCAGGAATTAAGAGCATGTGTTCTTCTGAAATCACACAGAACCAAGTGGTAGAAAGATGTAGTGCCTTCAGAAGTATCTAGGAAGCTTCTGTTCACAGGCTGTTCAAAGACCATAGCAAAGCCACCCTCTGGTCAGCGGACATGAGAAGTCGTCCTGCCCTCACACCTCCTCCAACATTACCAAGCCAGCTCATCTGAGGACAAGGTCAAAGAGGAAACTCGCCCTTTTTCTGTCTGCTGGGGTTTGCTTTGTGCCATTTCAGTTCCCTAAACTTCCTTGCTGCTGGCAAGATCAGACATGCTAAAATTTAGCAGAGAAGAAATGAGGAGGAAGGAGATAAGAAAACTGATTATTTCTGCAACAGCATGTACCGCTTAAGCCCAGTACTTGTGCTAAACCACTGTGTAGCAGCTCTCCTGATAAGAAACTCTTTAAAAATCTTAAAACTCTCTTAAAAAGCTTGCAAAATCTGACCATCTCATATCTGGCTACAGATCCTAAGCTACAACAGCTCAAGATGTATAAGCCAAAAGTCCACAAAAGCAGGATCATTCAGGAACTTCAAGCCTGGCTGAATACGGGAGACTCCCCAATCCTCTATGTTGTTCCAAACTCCAACCCAGAGCAATGTCTTGCTTAAAGGAACAAAATTGATAGGAACACATCATACCACTACTGAAGAGTGGCTCCAGCTCATACTGGCTCCAAAATATTAGAAGTTATCTTCCAGACTTAAGCAAGTAATTGTCTGTTAGCATATCCACAGATGTGCTCTCAGCAATAGCTTAAAATTAGTTTCTATGACAATTTCCTCTAAAAAATATACACATATTAATTTACATGGTATTATAAGTTTAGCTTTAATAAGACTAGTCTAATCAAATCCTCTCAGATCACTTATTTAGAATCATAAATGCAATTCCTGCTTCTTAGATTAATTTTTTTTTATTTTTTTTTATTTTTTTTTTTTTCCTGTCAGATGGAGTGCACAGACTATGTGGAAACTTGGAAAAGCAACATTACCTGCAAAACTTCCCAGATGTTTGAGGAAAGACTCATCAAAATCAATTTTTTTTGAAGTCTGTAATTGGCTCAAACAAGGAAAGCAAAAAAATACTGAAGGATATTTATAGTGCCTTAAAAAAATGAAAGTTCTTCAGAACCTGAATTTACAAGGAAGCCATTTCTTGACCACAACTCTGGTAGAGATGTCTTCCCAGGCCAAGTGGAAGCAAGTAATGGATGGACAAATCAGATGTTTTATAAATGCCTAATTAGCACTGTTCTTCAAGAAAACCTGTGACTCAGGATAAGAATTTAAAAAATAAATTGCATTTGCTTGGAAACATTGTGTGGTTTCTTCACACAGCTGGAATGGGATATCTTGAATATCATTACATTTCCATGGGATCAGTACTTTTCTAACCTACAATGATACTTACAGAAATAAACTATGCTGTTTCTTTCATAAAACAAATGTTACATTGGGTAATATTTCCTCATATCCAGATGAACAGCATTCATGTTTCAATATCCATGTCTGGGCAGAAGAAAAAAAATCTAAACACGGTATTGTCATTACTGTACAAATATGTGTTCTTTTTTTCTGTTCATATATGCAACAGCTATTGGCACTCACAAAATACAAAGCTGGTGTTTAAGAGGTACTGTGATGCATCTTCTAAACACTGCAGTGTCTTTCTAGTCTGAGCTCAAGAAAAGGAACAGTTTCCCTTTCCATACAAGGATTCATTACAATTTGGAACAGTCTTAGTGACTTAAATCCAGTGTTGGTTTTGGTCTCAACACTAACCAGGATGCCTGGCATGGGTTGATGCTAGCCAAATGCCAGGCACCCAGAAAAGCCACTGACTCACTCCCCTCTGCAGCTGGACAGAGGGGAGAAAATTTAACAAAGGGTTTACGGGTTGACATGAGGACTGGGAAAGAGATCACTCACTAAATACCATCACGGGTAAAACAGGCTCTGCTTTGAGATATAAGGTGAATTTATTACTAATGAAATAAGAGCAGGATAATGAGAAGTAAAATAAGCCCTTAAAAACACCTTCCCCTCTACCCCTCCCTCCTTCCACATGGAAGGCAGGGAATGGAGGCTGTGGCCAATTCATCACCCATGGCTTTTCCCAGTTTCTCCCAATTGCTCTGGGAGACGAGTTGTTCCCATGCTGCACCATGGGGCCATTCCCGTGGGAGAGTTCTAACTTACTTCTCCAGTGTGAGTCCATCTCACAAACAACAGCTCTCTGTGAACTGCTACAACATCAGTCCCTCCCGTGGAAACAGTCCTCCCAAAACTGCTGCAGTTTGGGTCACTCTTCTACAGGGTGCAGTCCTTCAAGGACCAGCCTGTTCCAGCATGGGAGTGGGGCTCCTCTCTCCACAGCTCTCCTGTGGGTTCATAGCCTCCTCCCAGGCATCCACCCACTCCAGCAGGGGCTTCTCCACAGGCTGCATAGATCTCTACATCCCCAGGGATCTCCATGGGGAGACAGCTGCTTCACCAAGGTCCTCACCCCAGCCTGCAGAGGAATCTTAGCTCCAGCACCTGGAGCACCTCCTCTCCATCCTTCTCCACTGACCTTGGTGTCTGCACAGTTGTTTGTCTCGCATATTCTCACTCTGCTCTTCTCTGACTGGAATTAAAACTGTGCCACAACCTTTGTTTTTCTTTCTTCTTAAATAAGTTATCACAGAGGCATTATCACCATCTCTAATTGGCCCAGGCTTGGCCAGCAGCATGTCCATCTTTGGAGTCAGCAGGGTTTGGCTCTGCCAGACATGATGGAAGTTTCTCGCAGCTTCTCATGGAAGCCACTTCTGTGCCCCCACCCACTACCAAAAACCAGGCCATACAAAACCAATACAATGCCTTAAAAACTCTGAAAAAAAAAAATCTAAAAATCAAAAATCCTCACCTTTCAAACTTTTCTGTTAGTAATTTGAAGTAACATCCCTCCAGTGAAAATCCTGTCCCATGCAAGTAAAAAAAAAAACCACCAAAAAAACCCACAAAAAAAAAAACAACCCAAAACCAACCAAAAAAACCCCAACCACCCACAACACCAAAAAAACCAAACAGCTAAAATTCTTGAACCATTAAAAACATGCTGTATACTTATAAGGGGGAAAGGTGGGTAAAGCCATTAATAATTGGACAGATATTCTGAAACCTTTCCATGATTATAATTAATTCACAGCCATCTAGAACAATTTTCTCTAAGGAACACACATCTATAAAAAAAGATTATCAGTGGGATTTTTTATTAGCCAGAGGCATACAGTATTTAGAAGATTAAAGCAGGCACTCAATACAGGGCTACATAATCATTTTAATTGGATAAAGGCTAACTGGATGATAATGCTGCTGTAAGAATTAGAAATTAGAAAGTGGTAGTAGTAAACTGCTTGGGAAAAAAGGAATGTCCCAGGAATCAAGAAATACTGTCCTCATCCAACCTGGGGCCATTGCCCTGCTATGAATTCAAGCAAACATACTGGAAGTCTTGACAGCTCCAAAGCTATGGAAGGAGAGAAACTGTCTCTCCTTTTTTTTTACATGCAGGTTTGCATGCAGAACCAGCAACTGAAACTCTGTGAGTAAAGACCTTTTCCTTGCAGTGAGACCTCTGAACATGAACCCATTTTGTGATACCAATCACTGCTCCTACTACAAGCTTCATACTCTGCTATCAGGAAGCAATCACCACTGTAGCCAGTACTTTTTGATTTCCACATCTTCCAAAGTAGATGGACAACAGTGAAATCAGAAAAGAAAAAAAAAAAAAAAAAAAGAAAAAAAAAAACTTGCCTCCACAAAAAAAAAAACCCCAAAATCAAATCAGAAGCCAGTAACACTACCGCAAGGAAGAGCAAGGTAAGTAGATAATAACAAGGTAAGATTAAGACAATAAGCTATAACACAGGAAAGCTATAAAGCCATCCAAAAGGGATGGGGACAATCAAAAAAGTATGGAACATGACACAAAGCTTGCTACTTATTCATGCACACATAATCATGTACAGAGACTTGAGAAAGACCGGAAGGAGATGAAGCCCCTAAACACTCAAAACCACTCAACCACCCAAACCCTGTGGGCAGCCTTCCAGGTCTCAGGAGCACCATTCCCAGGAGGGATCACTCATCCATCTGCAAAGGTACATCTGCAGATGCTGGGGCTGTGGTTTCAGTGCCTTGAACTGGACACAAGTCTGAAATTACCAGGGCACAATTCCTGCATTATTCCATCTCTTGTCCATTTACTGCTAAAATCTTTTCAAGAGCCACTGCTAGCACAGAAGCTGGATCTGTGCTAGCAGTGGAACGGACCTATCTCTGAGAACATTCCCCTAAGAATAAAAACTGCATCACAGTGGAATGAGCCAGGAGTTCAAGAGGACCCAGATTGATCTTGAACAAAAGTGGGATAGATCTATGCCAGAATTAAGTGTCCATGTAACCATGGTCTCAAAAGGTGGATGAAAAAAATCATAGAATTGTCTGGTTGGAAGGGACCTTAAAGATCATCTTAATCCAGTCTCACTGGCCTTGAACACTTCCAGGGATGGGGCAGCCACAGCTTCTCTGGGCAACCTGTGCCAGGGCATCACCACCCTCACAGGGAAGAATTTCTTCCTAATGTCTAATAGAAACTTACTCTGCCAGTTTGGAGCCACTCCCTCTTTTCCTGTTACTACATGCTCTTGCAAATAGTTTCTCTATCCTCCTCAAAATGGCTGAAACATAACAGCTGTATATTTATAATAGATTTTTCTTTATTTAAGGTAACCATCACACTTTACGCCCATTACATCTTAGGCTTATAATTTACTAAAGGAACAGCTGCTGCCAGTCCATCTCAGAGGTACACTGTGAAAGACTGGGAGATGTCCCTGTAAGAAAGATTTTGGGCCACATATGATGAGAACTCTGTATATACGACAGAAAAGAGAATGTGAAATGCAGCAGTAAATGTCAGCTGTGTGGTCCCCACCAGGATACCACCAATGTGGGAAAGGCAATGTCTCTACAGACCACATTCAACACTACACAGCCCTTTCAGAAGTATCTTGGGCCAGGAGTTGGATCAGCTGAGCTTTGCTCCCTTGGCAGGGCATGCTGAGCATCCAGTGCAATTGTGGCTGCTCTTTTGGTAACCTGAAGGAGCAAACCACAAGCATAGGACACAGATTGTTGACGATAACAAAGAACTTTTTCTCAGTCGTGTGCTAAATGGTCATCTGCTAGCTCAGCTATGAACCAAACAAGGCAAGAAGGCTGCCCTGCATATAACCATTGCAATTGTGTCTTTTAGAAGACAGAATAAACTACTGTACTCTTGGCACAAACATTATGTTGATAGAACCCATTGATTAAATCTTGTCCATCATATCTGTGAAATCCAAAATTAATCTACAGGAAAATGCAGCATTGCAGTTTCATTAAATGTTGCAGTACATATTTACCTAAATATTTATTTATGCAGACTATTCTCATCCCTTTTCATCCTTTTTCCTCCCTCAGCCTCAAAGCAGAAGGACTTTTTGAAAAAGTCCTTATTTTTTAATCTCATTTCTTTTTGAGACATGCAAAAAAAATCAGTGTAGGGAAAAGCAAGAGGGAAGATTTTTTATTATCAGAAAAAGAAAGACAGGAATCATCTTGCAACATATGCTCCAAGTTTTATTAGTCATTTGATTTGAAATATATTTCAATGGTAGACTATAGTCTGGACTAAAAATCCTAGCCTTCTTTCTCAAGAAGGTGAGAATACTAAGGTTTAACTGCAGGATAAATATACCATCAGTAGTAATCCTCTATTTCCAAGCAAATCAAATTTAAGCACTGGCAGAAAGAGTAAACTAGTTCAACCCTTGCTGTGGACCAAAAGCTAAATAAAACCTAAGACCTCAATAACAATGCGAAGAGCGCTAAGATACCATTCAGTAAAAGTTGTAAGCATGACTTTACACATCTCAGAATATACTCACACTCATTTCTGTTGAAAATGTCATTTGTTTTTAAGGACAAGGGGGATTCTATGCTGCCAGAAGTCTGTATGTTTCCCCTTTCATTAAAGGGAATCAAAAAGGAATCAAAATTTATGGCTTTCTAGACCACTGAATTTCACATAATGCAGGTTTAAAATTCATGTTCACCTTCAGTACTGTGGCTATTCACTTTGAGAAACTAGAAAGGGCACATTATATGCAGCCTAGATAAAAACAACTATTTCTATTACAATGAAAATTACAAGATGGAGATAAACCATTATCAAAGCAGTAAGACTATTGTTATTGTGTCTCAAATTCTCAGAAAAAACAGGTCAAACATTTTTTTCTCTTTTCAAAAATGTTGTCATCCCTGGCAGTTTAACAAACTCTTTAGCAGGAAGGCAAAGACTAGTGGGAAGGAACTGCTGCCATCAGTGCTGCCTGAAGTAGGCCCTAGGACAACAAGCACAGTAGGATTTTATCAGACATGGTGACAAGAGGAAGCCAAGCAAGTATAAATAGAATAGAAATAGAACAGAAAACAAGGAAGAGCTGGGGCAGTCATTTGGTGGGCCTTTTGGCCCATTTACAAAACAGGGGACATCTGGGTGCCGCTGTTGACGGAGACAGGAATGTGACATAAACACACTGAGATCACACAGCAACAGCCAACGTTTATGGAAGGGCAGCTCCTTATATAAGGACTTCAAGTTTCCCGTGCTTACAAACGTGATTGGTTTTGATCCTAGTACCTCCCAGCTCACTTGACCAGTGATATGTGTGTATCCATGATTCACAGGGATTGGCCAGAGTCCCCTTGTTTGAGCCTGAATTCAGCCAATCACTTTCATACCTGAGCATTTGTTTAGCTCTAACTTTGAGAGAACTAGGCTGGTCAGGTTGGTATCTGTTAAGCCAAATTATCTGTGCAGCCATAGAACAGCTACAGCTATCACATTTGAGGACTGCTGGGTGAATTAATGTCAAAGCTTAAGTATGGTGATACCCCAGCTTTCACTGGGCCTGGCTAAAAGTGGCTTTTGGGTTTCACAAGCAACATACCTAAATACATGGCACAAAACCAGGGGATTTGAGAAAATGACAAGATAATTTCTGGAAGAATTATGGTTAGAGATCAGAAATGTCAACGGTGTTCTGTCAACAGTTATAATGAATTACCTATTACAGGAATATACCCTAATGTTTTCTGCTCCATGTAACATAAAGATAACAGTTGTCATAAATGTAAATAAAATAAACAACAAATTTAAAATTTAGCAGCAATTTTAATAGCAATTTAAATATAAAATTAAGCATATACAAAAATTTGGCAATGATTATTTAGATCTGGTTAAGGTTCTGATAAGGCCTGGGGTATGGGGAGGGCTTCTCACCCTACCTCACATACAAACAAGATACCCCAAATTGAGCCCTTTATACTGTGTGCCACGACCCATCTCCTTCCATTTTCGATTTGTAAAATTTGCATCACTGTTTTCATCACCACCTTTACTACACATGCTTCATCATCTCTTTTAGGGGGTCGCACCACTTTTGGGGCTGCTTACCCTCTTCCTCACGTGTCCTTTAAATAACCTCTCTTATTGCTCATGCATATTAAGCTACCTTTCTAGTTACTTATCCGTATTAAGCTTGTATGATATAAGCAAATACCAAGTTTGAACATTAAGACAATAAATCTCATATAATTAACAATTTTCCTGGAGTTCCTCCAAATCTCCCTGTTTTACAGATAAATTCAGCTAGTGTTGTCTTAGTTTCTTATTCTGTTCTATTCTCTCATGAACATCTGCAGGAGAAGGGGGAGGGACCCCCTCCCTCTTCTCTTTGGCACTGTACTTTTAATTACTATTTTATTTTAAAATATTGATTACCATTTCAATTTTGTCAGCACTAATCATACCTATTTACCACACAGTTAAGAATGTAGTAACATGTATCTATAGTTTTGTTATTTCTGGGGAGGAATTTTCTAAGAAATAGACACTGACCACAAGATGGTCATTCATCCCAGTGATGTTTAAAAAGAAAGTGGACACGTCTAATGACTTTACAAAAGAAACCAAGGAGTCGTGAGATACCAAGTGTAACACCTCTCAAAGCCAACACTCACTTTACATCTGAAAGCTACTCTAGGCATCTAGCTAAAGATTGTAAATCGAGCCAGCTGCTGATTATGAAGTGCACTAGATCTCCAAACTCCCAGGTTTAATTCATCCTCACAATGCCCAGACCCAAACTTATTTTCTTATAGTTGTGGTTTGGTCTTAGGGGAGAAGAAAAAAGCCAAGAAATAGTTACATGCATACTTAAAATGGAAATCGAAACAAAACTAAGTGCCTTAGATAAAATAATTTTTTGCCAGCTCTGACTGTTTTACAATTCATTTTGGACAGTGAGTTCAACACAGATGGCAAAATAATTTCAGTCCTTCAAGGAACTTATATAATGTATCCTAACTACTAGACATAAAATTCTACACATAGTATCTGCTGAGAATTGCTCATATAATAAACATACACTAATATCTTCCATCTGAACACTCTTTCCCTTTAAACGGGGAATGAAGCACACCTAAATTAACTTCCTACTCTGCATATCCATGTAACTCCGAAAGCACACTTTGACACAGGACAGGCTCCAGATGGGTTTTAAGAACACTGTTAGGAAGACAGGAACTGATTGACCTCCAAAAGCACCTTCCTACAACAATAATGTATAGCTGGGGGCAACCCAGCTCCTCCCATAAAACAACAAAAGGTAAATCCAGGAGCAGCAGTACCCACCTGCTTTGGGACACCAGCTAACCACCCATGAGGGGCTGTTAAGAAGTGTCCTAGGTTACAATGTAAGATGTGTCCAAAGTATCTATTCTATCACCATCTTCATGAGCTGTTGAAACCAGGTGGGGCAGTGTTTTCCTTGCCCCCTCCCTCTGGGCTATCTTCTGTTAATGGGCCATCAATGCCTCACTGCATGAGTCACAGGTAACTCCCTCTGGGAGCTCTCTCTGTTTAATGGGCAATCAAGGACCCACTGCATGCCTGGTGGAATGATATCAGCCCACTGTGAGATGCTCTCCCCAGGGGGAGGAGCCAAGCATTCCCACCTGGATATAATCTGGGATTTGGCACAGCACAGCAGCCTTTACCCGCTGGATTCCCAGAGGACAAGAGCTACCAGATCTTTCTACAGGATCACTGCTTCAACAAGACCACTTCATCTGGACGGCTACCACCACCCTAACCAACAGGGTGTCAGGTTGTATTACTCCTTTTATTTTATTTCTCTCTTCTCCTATTGAATTGTATTTCTGACTTGGAGTCTCACTGATTTTGCTTTTCAAACCAGCACAAGAAGAAACTTTCCCCAGGAGCAGTTGTCGAGTAATTGTGTTGTATGGCAGAGTTTTCCCAAAATTCTCTGAGACAGCTAGTGCTTCAGTGTCAATAGCAGGACTCACTGACCAGTGGCTTGATCTGAAGTACCATCTAGATCACTCAACATCTTAAGGATTCTGGCACACACAGCTGTAAACCATCCAAATTTACATCAATGTCCTGTTGTTCTAGCATCTGCAGCCCTTGCAACTGACAGCTCTTTGCAGATCAGGCCCATGCACTTTTACTTCCCAGCAACAGGTACAATCCATACAGCAGCATGCTAGGCAGTTTGACATTAAAAGAAACTAATAAATTGTACTTCTCTACACAGCATTTTATTCCACCCAAGAAAGTTTCATTTTGAGATATTAAAAAAAAAAAAAAAAAAA
>VWYO01020138.1:31355-71370 GCA_013400275.1 Rhadina sibilatrix
AAAAAAACAAAAAAAAAAAACACCACGAACAAGAGAAGCCACCAGCTTACACTGAGCACAAGAAAATGTGCAGATACGCTTCCAGGACCATTTCCTATGAGTTCAGTGTTAGTGTTTAACTGAAGTCAAGGAAGCTACAAGGCAGCAGTCAAGTATCTTCCATTTTCTTTCAAAAAAGCAATCAACTGTCTGAGCTTTGCCATATTTAAACTGTGTGATGTGTTGTCCAAATACAAACTCTGATAGTTCCTGTGCTGCACTGAGCTCCCACTCAAAAGATGTAAAGCAAAAACAAGAAGCATTAATTTTTAAAATGTGTAGGTGGTTCTGCTTATTCCCTGTCCCTCACTTTCTGCTCTCCAATGCTCCTCTACTGCTATTTCCTGCATCAAGACTTCCAAATCCACCTAAGCTGGCAGTGAACTGCAAGTGGAAACAATGAGAATCTCAAGGTTCACAGTACATCTCTGCAGGAGAAATACAAGTCCTTCTGCAGTCTATGCACCTCCTAGCCCTGTGCTCTGCCCACCACTCGGGCACCTAGCCTTGCATTGTCAAGAGAAGATCTTTTAAAAGAGGAGCTAATAAGCAGACAGGAACACACCTACTTGTAAGTTTTGATGAAAGGAGAGATGGTATTTTTTATTTTTTGAAAAATACCTTCAAGGAAGAAATCAGAGCCAGAGAATACGTGAAGTATCATTTTTTTGTTGACAGTGAGTGGAGTTTCCTGATATATTAATTTTGTATTATTTTAGAGCCAAGGAGCCACAGAGCAAGATCTGCACTTGGGCATCGGGTTTCCACCCAAATGGCTCCTTTTGGTGTGTCCATTCTGGTCCTTCCTAAGCTGGAGGAAGAACTGGGTGCACGGGCTAACTCTACAGGTCTTATAACAGAAGTGCATCTCCCCTTGCAATGCAGTCATTATCACAATGCCTGGAACAGCAATCACAAGTGAACTGCAACAAAATCCAGATGGACAGATTTCTCAATAGAAGTACAGGGTGGAAAAGCCAAACCTTCCCTTGCTTGTTGTCATTTCAAGGTTCTGCTAGGAGCTGGGTAAAAAAACCCAGCCTCTCAGCAGATGGTACAAAGAGCTGCTGCTACAGCAAGAGTGAAGAACCAAGAAAGCTGCCACAGTGCCAGGGAACATAAAGGCAGACAAAGGAAGAGTACCTGTCTACTGGATTAGCAGAGCATTTACACTCAGCCTCTACCTAGGGCAAGAAATAAAGCCCACAAGAAGCAGCAATCCTTCTTTAGGGGGAAAAACGTGGCCTTAAAGGAGAGAAAAGAAAGGAAGGAAAAGATATTTGGCAAAAGCAATCAAAAAGGAGATTTTTTTTACCTGTGTACTATTCTAACACAAGAGGTACTGCATCTCAGTCTTACTGCTTATTGCTTCCTGCTAATGGGAAAATGCAAATGTGTCCCATTCCCCGACAGCAAGTACAATCTCGCAGCCAAGGTAGACAGCAGAAAGCAAGGGAAATACTAGGTATATTTGGAATACCAACCACAATAACAAGGAGTTCCCCAAAGCTAAGAAGCCACTTTACTTTTACTAGCAATTGTTGTTGCATTTAAAAAAAAGAAAGAACAAATTAATTTCTTTGGTAGAAGTAGGTGCTGTTATCTTCCATTTCTCTTGTGGGGTCATAGACAGGTTTAATAGCAAATATTAAATAGTATTTTATTTCATTTATTTAATATTTACTGATGCTCTTCTTTTCTTTTATTATTCCTTTCCTCACCTTCAATAATTTCCTTATCCATAAATCAACTTTATTTAGGTACATCAAAGAAGACAACAGAAAACCAGAAGAAATCTCTGAAAGTGTACTAGTAGGATAGGCTAGGTATTTTTGTTAGTAATAAACAAAAATACGAGTTTCACAGAGCAATTTTCTTAGTAAAGAGTCAAAGCTACTAATGAAGAATCAATTTCAATTGCCATTACAATATCACCCTTAAAGTGAATATTTTGCCCAAATGCAATAAAAACTGAATAAAACACTGCGAAATCTGGAAAGAGTGATCAGTGGGAGAAAGGACAGGAATAAAGATGCCAAGAGAGCAAAGATCTGAAAAATAAAATTCTCTTGCTTTCTAAAGAAATAGTTTCACAGGAACTGGTTTGACATTTAGGAAATAAAGCAGCTACTGCTATGGCAATATGCAATAGCCCTCACTTAAAAAAAAAAAAAAAAAGAAAGAAAAAAAAAGAGATGAGACTGAGAATGCAAGGACTAAGGCAAGTCAAACCATGCCCTTTTGTTCCACTGCATGAAATAACACATTTTCTTTTCAAATTGTCACACACTGGTACAAGGTTATTGTACTATCACATCACAGAGACAAAATGAAATTAGAACCACATGTTCCTGGCATACAAGCAAGTGGGTAAGAAGTTTCTGCTCTCAAATATGAAATCAGTCATTGTGACTTCATCCGTAGGGGAAGCTTTTCTATTAGGAAACTCTGAATGGTTCTGTGTGCAGCAGAGGCAAATAACTCTGGACTGCGCAAGTGCATTTCAGTGGCATGGTACAGCAGAAGTCCTGTTACAGCTGATCTTTCCAAATCAGCCAAAAAAGACCAAAGGCATTTTAAATAATAAATTGCCCCCTCCACTTTATTCAAAACACTTTATAAGAAAGAGGTCAACTGCACACATACTATTACAAAAAGTATTCCCCAAGGGTAGAAGAGAGACAAAATTTTCCAACAGTCCCAGTGACTCCCTCAGCAACCAATTCCTGAAGCTGTTTTAACCTCTTCAGAAAGGACAAGAAGGCAATGGAGCAAAAGAGGTCAAAAAAGAAAGGGAAGATTCCTACAGACTGAGCTCTCCAGCACATGCCTGCACTTACGCTGTGAAAGAACAACCACTACAGTTATTCCCGAGACAGCACTTACTTCCTGGCAGTACTGAAGAATCCCTTCTTTTGTCCCAATGCAGGTCTTGGTGCCAGAGGGGTCTGATTCCCACTTTCCATTCTGCACGTTCATATGCATGTTGAGTTTGCCACAGAACATGGCAATCTGAGGTTCTGCCAGCAGCCCTGCATTGCCATCCGCAGGCACCTGGAAGGAGGAGAAGAGTTTTAATCTCACATTTCACATTTCAGTCCAGCCAAAGCAGCAGCAGGTCAAGCAAGTCTGACACAAACTCCAGATTCATCTACCCACCGCAGCAAAGACCAAAACTTTTGATTCAGGGAGATGTGAGAAATGTAAATGGGGTGTTCATAGAAATCAGATTACAATAATATCATTTTAAAGCTGTAACCAAACTGTTTTGTGGCCCAAAACTGTCTTCTTACCAACTTGCTCTAAACGCAGAACAACCAGCACAGTTGGAGCACAGTTACAGAAGTTTAACTTTTCAAATATAGCTGTTATAATGTGGGGAAGGGGTTTATGGACGACTAAGTGAAACAGTAACAAGTTTTTAGCAAGAGTTTCCTAAAAAAATCAGAGTGTATCATTTTTCAAGCCCCTCAGTAGTTCATCTCCTTGTTGAGCACACGTATTTTATCATGTCTTATGAAGATGGTGTGTTAAAAGTAGCTTCCACCTCAGCTTTTCTTGGATTGAACTTCAAAATGCAGAGGGGCTGGGGAAGTATCAAAATGGCTCTGCTGAAGGTTTTACTCACAACCAAGAATTACAGAATAGCATCTCCCAAGCATTAAAATACCAGGCTAAAGACAAGTGCTCCTCTTCTCGAATCACAGACGCTGCCCATGACACTCAAACCAAGCACTGCTGGGGCACAGGGCCAGACATCAGAGCCACCCTCAGCACAGGTTTAAATCTCTCCCGTGGGACCACAGCACTGAAGACAAATTAAGAGGGATAAGGGAAAGGACTTGATTTTTGTTTTACCTTTGAGGAACATGACACAAAGAGAAACCTCCTCTCTGAGTTAGGTACCTCAAGAGACAAGTCTTCATCTCTCCACTGCCCCTCACATTCCAAAGGCCAGTTAATCATATTCAAGGTGCAGCAAAGTATTCATTTCGGTTTAAATATCTATTTTTAACTTTTAATCTCTTAGCTAGAAGGCTTCTCAAGAGGAAAATTAAAAACATTTTAAAAATCCACCAAAAACTGAAGAAACAGAATTATGGTATCATAAGGACTTATGATAGGAGACATATGCAAACCTGGGATATTAGTCTGACTCTGTTTAAACAAACACAAAAAAGAATTAATGAATTTTATATGCCTACAGTACTAAAAAACACCCCAAACTCCACACTAAGAAATCTTGCAGGAGCGAACATCTAACTATCTAACATCTAATATTGGATTAGCACTGAAAGTGAAAATGTCAAAATTAAACCAAGGTTTTGTTTGTTTTTTTTTGTTTTTTTTTTTAAGAGAAAAGCAAGAACATCAGATTTCCTGTTTTCATAAGATGTTAAATTGTTACTGAAAGTCAGCTCAAAAAAACAGAAAAATAAAAAAAAAATTAAAAAACAGAAACACCTCAAATGGCCGAGATTTCCCTTTACTATCTCAATTTCGCTTCTGCTGCGCAACAAGTACGTTCTGTACAATTTAACAAAACTATCACTGTCGTTCCACAGGATAATCATATAATTTTCCAGGAACTGGGATGACACCTTTTCTTGACTTGCCTTCATCAGGAAAATTACCACATGCTTACTCCCTCTAATACCTTCAGAAACTTCAGAAAGTAACTCAAATACAACAAATCTGTAACAATCTGCAAAAATATCCTCCAAGTTATTATTATTTTATTTTTCTTTAAACATGCAAAACAACCCTATCAAAAATTCAACAAAAATAGAAGTGAGTCATTCCACAGGTGATGTGTAAATGAGAACTCTATATTCCCAGTCCACTTCTCCAACTGAGATCTTTAGTAAATTAATAAAGCACATACTAGTCACAGTATGGCAGATTTTAGAATTTTTTTCACTCAAAATCATAAATTAAAACTAAAGTATTTAGGTCAAAGAATCAAAGATTCATTTAGGTTGAATGCAACTTTAAGGCTGAGTCCAACTGTAAACCTAACACTGCCAAGTTTAACCAAAATAAAAGCAAAAACAGAAGATAAAATTCAGCTGAGATAACAAATTTCAAGGGATCTCTATATGGTGCAAGTTCCTGATAATGTCAAATCTCATTAAATATTACTCATTTTAAGAAACATTACAGTGGTTTGATCACGAAGGGGACTGAACAGCAGTATTTATGGGGAAAGATGGGGAAATGTAGCACTTCCTGTAAAACACATATACTTACAAAGATTAAAAACTCAAAAAAATAGCAGGAGACTAAAGCATTAGTAAAACTTACACAGTGATAAGTGATTTTTCCCACACATACTATCATAACATTTTAAACATGTGAATGAATGCATCACTGGTCACATCAAGGTATATCCAGGTAAAATATGTGAGCTGGTGACGAATTTTATTCATGACTCAAGTTTTCTTCATAACCAATGGTTTCATTCATTCACATTCATACCATCACAAGAAAAAAATATCAGCAGTACAATGCAATTAAATAACCTAGAGCACTGATCAACACTGATAAGCAGCTTCTATGGAAGGAATGCTGAATATAACATAAAGCTACAGTCCAGTTTGTTACAACAACACCTGTAGTGGCAAATCTCTCTGTGACTAATCCTAAAACTCTCAGGCAGACTAGTCTCCCAAAGAATAACTGATTGGACACAAATTACATTAACAGCAACTATTTACTTTATTAGTATTCTGCAAAAGCAAAAACTCTAAGCATATTAATGGAATTATAATCACATATTATTTTTTCTCCTTTCCATATGACTTTGAAGTAGCAGCATGACTTTTTTTCCTGCCTCTTGGCAAATCATTAAATAACAGACCAAGCGCAGCATCCTAAAGTAACTTCAAATGTTATGCTCAGGTTTTCTTAGTATATCCAGTTTTCAAAGACTAAGTAAGAACACTGCTCATCACTTCCACAAGACATGTGTAATATGATTTCTGTAATAGGAACTACATAAATTTGAAAAATGGCATGTACAGGACTCTGGAAAAATTACTTAAATTGATGGTACACTATTTAGAGCTCTACATTAGTCTACTATGTCACAAGACATTCAAGCACCAGCCTGACATCTTTTCATACAGAAAACAGAATTATTAATTTTTAGAAGTGTAAGGATACAAGTTCTGAAAGAAAGGTTCCACGGCTGTGGTAAAGCTCAATGCTGACAACAGGGTCTCCCTTAATGAATTCCAGCATATCAGAGGTCTGTCTTCCAGTTTCAAGACTCGTTTCACTCCAGCTGAGTGCATCTTGCTACATGATGCTCTGATACATTTCCTTCTTATAAGCAGATAAATGATGAAGTGCTTAGAGCTTAAAACATCATTGATTTAAGGAAAACAAATTCAAAATACCTTTCAAGGATAGGCTTTCAGTATTTTGCATACTCTCACAGCTGGGGATATTAAAGAAAAGAAAATCCAACCAACACTAAAGACTGAAATCAGAAGACAACTCTGTACAATGAAGCCCACTGGGTATGTAAGTCCTTTGGATATGGAAAGAAGAGGGACATAATTCAGCTGTTTCCTCCTCAGATTGGTCAATTTAGGACAGGACAAGGTCAGTCTTAGCAAGGCCACCTGAATGGCATCATTTAATTACTGGAGCCTGTCTTTAAAAGTAGGTGTTTCATGGTATTTTTCTGTTTGTTTTTAGAGAAAAGAGTCATTACAAGTATTTATTTCAAGTCAAAATGTTGAATTACATACAATATAGAAAAAAAAATAAAAATCATTTAAGCATTAGGAGATTAAGATGTAGGGAATCTGTTTCCTTTCCATGTTAAGAGGTAGTAGGGATGCCTCTGCTTTCCTGTCTATCAGGTCTGGCAATTTACACATCAATTTGAGGAGAGATACACATCCACATGGCATGCTGGATGCCATTTACACCATTTCTGAGACAATCAAAAAGGATTTTGATATCTGGGTACAGAGGACTGAAAGATGTTTATCTAACTGCAAAGCTATAAGAAGGAATACCTTACGTTAACTAAAGTGTGTGGAGTTTTTTAGCTCACTGCCATTCATCATAATATCAAAAGGCCTTTTCCTGTCAAACACTATCATCATTTAAGACAGAAAACACAGCCCTCTCCCCGCCTCCATTCTCCCTGTCATTGCCTTCTGCAGTTACAAAAACAATTAGTGTATTTGCTAAAAGCACTTCATAATCCCTATTTAACCAACAGGTGTTGGCTTTTTTCACAATGCAGGTTATATTCAGAAAACATAGGCTGCAAGGTTTTACCCTCAAGAGGTTTTCCATCAAGGAACCAAAGTAACAGCAGTTCAGATAGTTCTGCTATTAACTTAGAACTACAACACAATAAGGAAATAAGCATCAGACCTTCTATGTGCTGTTATTAACCATTGAAGCATCAAAAGCCATTCCCCAGAAGTCCCTAAGACAGGTTCTGTGATTTATATTGCTTTATTCTACAAATACTAACCTGAAGCCATTTTTATAAACATTTCAAAGTTTATTTAATTTGCAATAATTGCTTTATTTGCAATTACTTTCAAGCAGAGGACTTTCAAAAACAAGCTTCATTCATATCTACAACTTGCTCAAGAACAACAACTGTCCTCCTTATTTTAGGAGATGCCTAAAATAACGCCTCCCTGATTTTAATTTTTAACGCTTACACCAGTTCAAATCTCCAACCAAGAAGTCAGCAACTACAGTTTTAAGGTTTAACAACAGTAAAACAGGCTCAAATAATGTGAACAATTACGCATATCCAATCATAACATGTCACCTTTACAACCTATGGCTGTGCTTCCTTCCAACTTGTATTTGAGTTGAAAACTGAGGTTTCTCATTAACTAAAGCAGCGCAATTTGCGTACATAGCAGTTTACTTCCTCTATTAACAAAACCATTATTAACAAAATAAAAGAAATTCTACCTATGAAGTGGGGCCACTCATAACTGTTTTTCCTACAAAGAACAGAGGTAAAAATAGAATGAATATAAAAGGACTCTCTGCTTACCTTACACATTCAGTGAGCAAAACATGATACAGAGACTTGTTATTCCCAATGGAAAAACCAGGGTTTGTTTTTTTTTTTCCACTGGACTGTCTGGTCTGCTGTACCCTACAAGTGAAGAGTGTTGCTCAGTTCTAGATGTCTATGGTTCACACTGGGCAAATGACATGCAGATACAGGCTTATATCACCAGACACAAATCCAGACATGAAATCCAACTGATGGCTTCTTGCCCATCAGTTAGCCATCAACTTTTGTAGACTCTAATCTGCTACACTCTGCTCTAGACATCTTATTTAAGCCGTAAAATGTTTCTCCTCCTAGCTTCGTTAGGATCTTCACAGAACACAAATGCTTTAAAGACTAATTGTATTTAAAAACCTGCACATGAAGATTTGCAATGAAAAAAATCTCCTTTCTTAAAAAATGCAATCAGGATGGGGAAAAAAAAAAAAAAGCACTACCTAAATAAGAAAAGGAGGAAAGGAGGAAATATCAAATTATTGATTGTCTCCTCACAACTTTATGATGGCTGTTTGTCAAAACCAAGGAAATTTTGCCATCTCCTCACTTTGTCTTAGAGATGAAAAAGAGTAAGAGGTTGTCAAAATCAACATGAATAATTTAGAGAAAGTGTTTTATTTTACAATGTTCACATAGAAACAGCAGCAGCAATTTCTGTTGTCAACAGCCTACAGAAATAGGTCAGAAAAACATTTTACTGATTATGCAGTGAAATTGCTCAGTACAGTTGCTCCTTCTGGAAGACAAACGTTTCTCAGAAACAGTTGCAGAAACAACCACCTTCCTAACCTGCAAAACCCCCTGTGAACATCCATATCTAATTTACAAAAAGCCATCATACAAAATTTGGTTGAGAAACAGACTCCGTCAAAAAGCAGCTGGAAAACTAGAGAAGTTTATTTGGCCTGACTATAATCTATTTCACCCAAGTGCAAATATCTGTGCAATGTCATCCTGGCCTGCTTCATAAACAATGATGCCAAAATGCATCACAACAGCACAATACCCACATCTCCATGGCAGCTCAAGGATCACCTGCTCCACAAATAAATTAGAAGAAAGTCTGCCTTCAAGCCTGCAGGGGAAAATATAATAATTCTCAAAAATATCTACTGGCACCCAACCATTCTCCTCACCCACAGCCCACCCTGAGCCTCAGACCTCACAAGGTCCTGAGATATAGGTTATATTTATTCCATACATCTTCATTTTAGTGCGTCCCTCAGGTCATGCTCCAAGTACTCGGAGAAAAACATCCAAACCCAGCCCCAGGCATTTGTTTACCCTGAAATCAAGCATCAAAACCAAACCAAAATATATGCCAGGACTAAGCACTGAGTTCATAAGGCTATCTTGTGGAGCAACAGGGAGGTGAGTGCTCCCCTCCCCAAAGACCTGAGTGAACCAGCAACCAGGTGCATACAAGAGATATTCACAAGACTTGAGCAGAAGTGTCTGTATAAACAGCTGACCTGCATGTGCATGTGTGAACACACACAAGAGCAAAGGGATCTCCCTCCCTGGGGTCCCTGGAATCACTAGGAAGCCATGAGGTAAACCACAAGAGCAACATAAGCACAGCTCCTGTGATGAACGCCTCTAGCATCATCCTGCACAATTTTCCATGCTGCTGTGACTAAAAATTTAAATTTAGCTATAAAAATATACATCTCTGAATGTAGTCGTAAATGTGAGGAATTACCACAGGGGAGTACCCCATTAAGTAAGAGAAGGCAGATCTTTGCATCAGCTACATGAACATAACAAAAACACATTCCTCTCTAAGTGCAGTGTCAGGAGTTTCTTACCTACCACCAACACTACCAGCAACATGTCTGCTTCCAAAAAACCCCCCCTAAAAGGCACATTCCCACAACCTCCAATTTGAGTGTCTTAATCTAAGAAGGTGTGAAGGTGCTTGAATGCATCCAGAGAAAAGCAACAAAGATGATGAAAGGGCTTTAAAGGAATGACATCCCGCAAGAAAAACCTGAGGACTCCGAGCTTATCTAACCGGATGGAAGGAGGCTGAGGGGTAACCTCCTTGCTCCCTACAGCTTCCTGAGGAGGGAAGTGGAGAGGGAAGTGCTGAGCTCTTCTCTGTGGGATCTTGGGATGCATGGGAATGGTTCAATTCTGTTCCAGCCTCAGACTGGACATCAGAAAGTATTTTTTTAACCAAGAAGATAGTCAAACACTGGAGCAGGCTTCCTGGAGAGGCTAGCAATGCCCCAAAACGGTCAACAGGAACTGGGCAATGCCCTTGGTAATAGGCTGTAATGTGCTCAGGCAGTCGGANGAGAGGCTGGCAATGCCCCAAGACGGTCAAGAGGAAACTGGGCAATGCCCTTGGTAACAGGCTGTAATGTGCTCAGGCAGTCGGAATAGATGACTACTGCAGCTCCCTTCCTACTGAGATACTGTATTCCATTCTAGCCTCTACGTCACCATGGTCACAACCAGACCAGGAGTGCCAGCAGTTTGCTATGGGTGATGATGTGCACCACTGAGGGCAGGAGGATAATGGGAGAAGCAGGGACAACCTTCACCCAACCTGGACTTCTCTGGAGTTACCATAAGAGTCTACACCAAAATTTACAGAACTTGGAAGTTAGCCATCGATGTGACAGTAACTGAAAACCTCACAGCTAACAGGTATCCCCAGCCTGAAAGTACCTCCACACAGTTTAGTCACAATTTTTTATAAAAACTGCCATTTTTGGAAGAAAAATTACAACAAGCAGATTGACCAAAATTACCCAAGACTGGAATGACTTCCAGGAAGCATTAAACCTAGTGCAGCACCAACTAAACATTAACATAGGGGATAGGGAGGTAGAGGGAGTGGAATAACATCAAGATTTTACAAGCTGAATAAAAAATGCATTAAGAAGATAAAAGTAAAAAAAAGTAATAATAATCTTGCTCCCAGGCTATTCATTTAGATTCTGAAACAGTCTTTGGTCATTTACATGGCTATATGTGTTGACTAACAGACTAACAAGAAAAAGACAAATCCTGTCAGAATTAATTATCTTTTACTCATTTAGAAAAATAGGAGAGAAAAAAAATTAAATTCAGCAAGTGTGCAAGTTTGACAAAGTAAGTATTTAATGTTACCAGTAAATATGACAAGTGTTATGGTTTCTTTTGGTACATCTACACATGTAGAAATGTTAATTATACTGCACTTAAAATTTCATCACCTGTAGGGCTGTCGCTACCCCAAAACTAACATAAGACTCTGTTTTACAGGGCAAATCAAGGTTTTGCACTGAAATAAATCACTGTAAACCATCTAATTCCAGCACTGTATTTTCTATTCCAACACTCAAAGCCACTATCACTTAACCTAAATAAATACTTTAAGGAGAAAAATAGGAGCACATTTCACAGCAATGCAACAGACCACAGAACTACTCCAAGCTCGATAATAACTTCTGGGGTCCTGTCATACCCATGAAATTCACTGCTGCAAAAGTAAAACTACAAGGTGAGAGCAAATATTTAAAATAGCCCTAACTTCTAGTTTGCATTTATGTTAAAGTGCCATTTTTTGGTGGTGTAAATTGTATTTTAAGCCTATTTCATTCCATGTGTACCTGGGAAGGATGTGAAAAGGAAAATTACTATATGCAGTGTAGCAATGAGGAATAAAGACACACAGACTCCCCTTTTGTAAATTTGTAAAGAGAGATTGTTTATTGCAAAAAAACAGGCCTTTTTATGCTCTAAACTTAAACAAAACAATGCACTGGTTGCCTGCCACTGCAGGTGTCACTGTTCACACATCCTTTTACCCAAACACCTTTTCCATCACCTGGTGTCCATGCGTATCCCCAACCAATCACTGCCCCAAGCACGAGGTGACCACACAGTAGTTATACAATTTGTTCTCTGGTTATATAAACTGTTTTTCACCTTGCTGTTAGTTGAACCTTTCCCAGAGTGCCTTCTGGTGAGCAAGAGTGAATAGAAGTGAACAGAATTTAACAATGATGAAAAAGGCCCTTATTCTACAAGCCTTTTCTTATCTCCCACAATGCAGAACCAAACTCCTTAATATGAAATTTAAACTCTATCTGTTCAGTCAAAAATTGAAGAACAGTCCCAATTCAATGGAATTGATAATGAGTTTAACATTTGAGCAATGTCAGCTTCTCAAAATAACTTTATCCTTCAAATGTCAATGTTCAGTAATTTATTGACTTGTTTTTAATTCCAAGTAGCTGATAACTGTGAGATAGCTTCACATCTCATTCATCACGTTCCCACTACTATGCTTAAGCATCCCATGGAAGAATTCTTCTGTATAGTATTCTCATTCCCTTTTTATGCTATTTGTTTTTCAACTTTTCCTGCTAAAACTAGGCTGCAAAAGGATAGTTTGTAAGAGGACAGCAATTCATTTCAGGGATGCCTATATTTTGCCTCCATCCCCAATTCATTTCAGGGATGCCTATATTTTGCCTCCATCCCCAAAAAATTGTTGGTACTCAGCCTCTCAAAGAGTCATATCCAATTGATCTTAGAAAGGCTTGTGCTGAAAAGGATCTTTAAGATCATCTCATTCCAACCCCCTGCCATGAACAGGGACACCTTCAATTACACCAGGTTGCTTAGAGTCCCACCCAACTTAGCCTTGAACACTTTCTAGGGATGAGGCAGCCACAGCTTCTCTGGGCAACCTGTGCCAGTTCCTCTCCACCTGCATAGAGAAGGATTTATTTCTATTATCTAATCTACACCTATCCTCTGTCAGTGTGAAGCCATTCCCCCTTGCCCAGGTCACTCCAGGTCCAGGTCCTTGTAAATAGTCTCTCTCCATCTTTTTTGTCGGCTCCCTTCAGGTACAGAAAGGGCACAGTATGTTCAGCTTGAAGCCTTCTCTTCTCCAGGCTGAACAATCCAAATTCTCTCAGACTGTTTTCATAGGAGAGGTGTCCCATGCCTGTGATCAGTTTTGTGCCCCTCCTCTGGCCTGGCTCCAGCAGGTCCCTGTCCTTCCTGTGCTGGGAGCCCAGAGCTGGGGGCAGCCATGCAGGTGGGGTCTCAGCAGAGCGGGGCAGAGGGGCAGAATCCCCTCCCTGCCCTGCTGCCCACGGGGCTTGGGATGCAGCCCAGCACACGGGGGTTTCTGGGCTCCCAGCACACACAGCCAGGGCATGCCCAGCCTCTTACCCACCAGCACCTCCAAATCCTTCTTGGAGGGCCCCTCTGGATCTGTTCATCCCCCAGCCTGGATTGATACGAGGGGTTTCCCTGACTAAGACGTAGCAGATTCCACTTGATTAAATGTCATGAGATTCCCATGGGTCACTTCTCAAGCTCATCTCTGGATGACATTCCATCCTCCAGGTTAGGCAACAGCACCACTCAACTTAGTGTTATCAACAAATTTGCTGAGGGTACACTCAATTACTCTGTTATTAATGACGATATTAAATATCACCCATCCCAATAGAGACCCCTGAGAGACACCACTGGTCACTGATGTCCATTGGGACTCTCAGCCATTGACCACCACCCTCTGTATGTGACTAACCTATCTCTTTCTTACCCATCTACCAGTTCACTGAGTGAATACTTCTCTCCTATTTAGAGATAAGGATGGTGTGGGGAAGCGAGTCAAAGGCTTTTCAAAAGTTTAGATAAATGACATTTGTAACCTTTCCTTTGTCCACTGATGCAGTCATTATATCACAGAAGGCCACTGGGTTGGTCAGGCAGGACTTGCACTTGGTGAAGCTATGCTGCTGTCTTGAATCACCTCCCTGTCTTCCATGTGATTTAGCACAAGTTCTAGAAGGATGTTTAGAAGCATTTTGAAGGAGGAAAAAAAGGAAGAAAGTAAATAAAGTATTTAAATTACCTCCTTGGTACTCCTAATCTTTTTAGATCTCTGTGGGCAAATCAGCAAAATTTGCCTACAGTACAGGTGACAATATGATTTCAAAGGCCTCTGTTTAAGTAACTGTACTTGAAACTTCCTATATAAATAAGTAAGTACTAATAATAACAACAACTTTAAAAAAAGTACAACACTGGAGTTACACTTCTAAGCATGACTCATGTGTGATTGATTTATTACACAGCTAACATCCTGTATTTTTGACAAGAGAGTAATTAGACAGGGTGGATTAAATTATACAAGGACATGAGTTTTCTGAAACAAACTTCCTTGAAAAAGAGATACTAGACTTTTCAGCTTTGGAAAATCCTGTGGACTTACATCACTTTCCTACTGTAGAAAGACAACACTAGATGACTGAACTAATTACATCTACGGAGTTATTACTGCAATGCAGCAACTATACAATGAATTTTTAAGCTTCTCCAAGAAAGAATGGAAGCTGAAACCAACCTGTTCAGAGGATTTTTCCTGTGTTCCAATCTGAACAAAGCTTTCTCTACCTGAGCAAAATTCACCACAGCCAGAAGAGCTGCAATTTTCCTCATGAAACAGGACCTCCACCCTGCATCAACTGGATTTCAAAGGAAGCTCTGAGATGGCTATTTTATTCTCATTATTACTTGCATACAGTTCTTTATCTGCCCTTGATACAGAGGCACTATCTACACTGCTAAAGCAACTCTTCCACGGACCACATTACTTAATTCTCCACATGATGCAGAATGGAATCATCCTCTGCTGCCATTGGCCTGAGCCACAAACATCTGAGCAAAGCCATGTGAGAAGTCTGATGTAATTCACCAGTTTAAATACGTTTCAGCTATTTTGCACTATGATTGCACTCCACGTGTATGCCAGAGGTCCCTCTCATCTTCTTTTGATGTAGAACTATTCTTTGCTCAAGTGGCAAGTCTGTGACTCAGTCTGCTCTGCAAGCTGTCTGACTAGTTGGATTACTAGAATTATTATTGCTATATTAAAAAATAACAATTTCCCAATTTCATTCCACAAACAATGTGAAGATGAATTAACAAAATATTTCTGGCATTTGCTGACTTTAACCTCCAAGTGTTTGGCATGATGAGGACTTGCTGACTGCTGCAAGGAAGAATGTGCCCAGAAGATCCTTCCTGAAATATTTATGCTACTCAAGATGCCAAAACATCTCTAATTAGACAAACCTTTTTTTGGCACACAAAAACACTGCTATAAGCAAGCCAGAAGGAACTAATCTGTCAACAGCAGGATTAAACAACGTAACACATTACCTGGATTACTTTCAAGGCATTTACAAAAGCCAGACAGAGTCAAACAGATGGTTGACAGACTTGATTCATTTTGAGTTGAAGGTACACTTCTTCAATCCTTCTTCTATAAAAATCTATGAATTTTATCTCTCCACAACGGAACTGTGATGAGGGATTTAATACAGCATTACTAGACACCCCATGCTCAAACAGATCCTGCCCTGCCCTTGTATCTGTTTTTGGGATAATTGAATGACCTGTTACTAAAAAAAAAACAACCAAAAAAACCACGAAGAAACACCCCACCCCAACTTCACTGTCTCACTAGATAAAAGTTATTTTCATATCAATGTGCACCCAAGTTGCTGGTTTTTGAGCAGCTATTCCATGTCCATGAGGTTTTTTCATAATAATCATGTAGTACATTCTAAAGAAAATCTGGCCTTCAACCTCTGATGGTATGCCCCACTCCCATGAACTCCAAAGTGAAGCCATTTCTCCATCTCTCTGCTTTCTGGCTCTAGGAGACAGAGACAACTTATTTATTTCATCCACCAGACCAAAGACAAGACCATCATTATTGCATACACAAAGTATTAACAATAAAAAATAAAGTAATAAAGAAAAAGACCTTCAGAAGTGATTAGCAGAAAAAGGAAGAGGATTCCTCAGTTTGGGGAAAAATAAAAATATTCCTTCATTCTCTCAATTTGGCACATTTCAGGTTTCAACTCTACAGTTTGCATTCTACATGTTCTTTTACTGATTAAGTGCTACTGTACATGGCCTTCATACTATTGTGCTAATGCTCGAAACCAAGAACCTTTTCCTTTTCAGGACCTATGAAAAAGAAACAAGAGGAAGGAAAGAAACCTAGCAAATGAAGATAGAGTGAAGCCCTTGGAAACAACCCAGCAGCTTCCTTCAGCAGACTGGGCAACAGTAACACATCATGGGCCCCAGCACCAGCTCTCTCTTCAGCAGGGATCACACACCAGGTGCATTACATACACAGCTCTCTGCACAATCATGATCGACAAACAAAAACATTATATAAGCCATGAATCTCAACTTCACTGGAAATAACAAACTAAAGGAGTTACAGGTTTGACCACGCAAACCAGTTATTCTGTAGAACGCAAGTCTTCAGCTTAAAAAGCTTAGCAAAACCACCCAAAACTGGATGTGAAGAAATCCAGTCAGCCTCAATTAAAATACATCTCTAATGACATAACAATCAGAAAGATAATTATGTTAAGCCTATGACTTTCCAAAATCCATTATTCAAGAGATTCAAGAAAACAAGGGGAAAAAAAGCAGCTAATATGCAGGAAGCAATATGGGACAAGACAAAAAAAAAAATGTTCAAACCACTCTTCCCAATACATGAAGGCTACCCTACAGAACTACACTAATTTTTTCAATACATATATTTAAATTTTCAAACCTTACCACTGGTATCTTACAGCAACTGCTCTTTTTAAGGACACAGCTGTTATCTGAATTCTTCCGCAGATGGTCTTTAGCAAAAAGCTTTACTGATTCCAGTATTTGGAATGTTAACTAAATAGACAGCAGAGTACCCTGTACATGTTCTCACTTCCCTATTTAAAAGGTATACTCCCACCATAAGTTCTGGATTTCTGATCTTATTGAGTGCTACGGAATACTCCAACTGTTGGTTAAGTCTGGGAGCTAGGGAAACTAGAATCTGTCAATCCAAGAACCTTCTTCCAGTGTGGTATTCTTACAGTAACTTTCTAATAATACAGAAATAGGTACCACATGCAAGTTTAGTTATGCAAAACATTGAAATACAAGAAAAATTGTGTTTGACAACTCTTACTCTTCTGTGGGAAGACATGCTGTTATTGTGGTTGCCAGAATCTTACACAAAAATCTCTTATTCAGACAAGTATAAAGAAAGCAAATCGAAGAGGTGAACCAGAAGCCAAAAATTCAGAGTATGAGTTTCTGGTAATTTCAACTATACTAAGGCCTCAGAATCCTCTTCCTGGTCCATCTACTAACAGCAGCTGCTCTCTGTCTTGACAACAGTGATAGCAGAATAGACATGCTCACACACATTTGATTTGAAGACTCATGAGAAGTACTGCATTCAAATGCAGCATCCTTAAAGACTGTATTTCAAATTCATATTAACTGAATTTAACAGATTTCCATGAAAGAGACTAAGATGAACTTGGAGGCAACATTCAGATCCTCAAATGATGAAGATAAATGAGATTATCCATTGTTAACTATTATAGCCAGATCCAAGAGAACTGATCCAAATAAGATGACATAATAAAGACGAAGTGCTGTTTCCTTACCAATAAGTAGACTAAAATCACCACAGATCACTAAGCATTAAAAGCCCCAAAGCATTAGCCCTCTGCTAAGGAGGGTAAGAAACTCTCCAGGATTTTTAATCATGTTGGAACCACATACTTGAAAAGTGAGCATTTTTTGTCTTAAATAGCTCCATTGTATTTGTGCTATTTAGAGCACGTAAATCCTTCAGTGACTCACTTTTGGGGATTTTTTTTTTTCATTTGTCTTTTAAATTATTTAAAGTATTCATTCTTTAAATGAATAATCTGGAGGATTAAAACATCATCTTGCTTTTGACAGTCATCAGATAGAGCATCCTGATAAACCATCATCACAAAAGAGAAAACAATACTAAGCTTTCCCACCTCCTGCTTGTTGCTTTATTGAGATGTAATAAGAATGAGTTAGACCATGAAAGATGTCACACACGCTGCAACAATGGAAGGGAAAAAATTTTATTTGGCTACTGAGCCTGGTGCTCTACTACAGAAAATCCCATTGAACACTAATGATGCCTTGTGTGGGGAGTACAAGGAAGCCTTATTTCCATACACTAATAGAGAAACAACGATGTAGCAGCTCAGGTTTGCCAATTTCAGTTTTTTGGCTAACACACTAATTATGTAGTGGGTCTAGCACTGGTTAAATCAGCAGGCACTTACTAGAATTATTTACTCATTTACTGCTGTGAGATAAGGGTTAGGAGGAGGGCAAAGCAGGTTCAAACTTTAAAGAGTATAAAGAAAACTTTATACTTTTTATACTTTTTAATTCACAGAATTAAAAGAAAAATAGTAAGAAAATGAGAATAAACCTTTAGAACACTTTTCCTTCCCCCACACCTTCTTTTCTTCCCTACTGACAACATAAAGAGACAAAACCTGGGACTTCTAGTCAGTTTACCACCTCTAGAATAGTCTTTCTTCAGTTCTCTTAGGGAGAGGACTCTCTTGCCATGCTATGGAGGCTCTTCTACAAGAAACATTCTCTCCTGGCTTTAATGTCACAGTCAATCAGCCGCCTGTGAAAGGAAAAATCTGTTTGCAGTGTGAAAGTTCTCCCATACTTTGCAGCTTCCTCAGAGCTGCTTTTATGGGCCATGTCAACTTACTGAGGTGCTATTTTAAGGATGTTGTTCTAGCAAAAAACAAAAGCTTTTTTCATCTATCTCTGGGAACAGAGGTTTTTTTATTACTACCCCTGGGGCAAGGTTTCTCATCTCTCTCACTCCTTTTTGTTCAAGTTTCTCATTGGATTATAGCAACATTTACTTGCTTCAATATTGGTGCCTTGGCTCACACTTGTGTTAGAACACTACATCTCCCTAATGCATTTCTCTGAGTTCCAGGGAAAAGAGAGTCTGAAATATCAAATATATCTTCACCATAGCCTTACAAAAAGGATTTCAGCCTAAGACTAAGGCATCTCCTCAGTCTCCTCCCATCTAAAATTTCACTCCTTCCTCACTGACTTCCAAGTCTCATGTTGCTCCTACATGCCTTCACCCTTTCTTTTTCCTGATTGAGGAGAGAATCGGTGCTCGTAGGTTCGTTTGTTCTCAAGCTTTATCAATTGAAACACTTTTTATAGACTCCTGCAGTGTTAAAAGGTTGATTTCATCCAGGCTCCACAATTGAGGAATTGCTGTGTCTTTTGCTGCTGATCACCTGGTCCCCACTGGCACTGCGCAAGCCGTGCTGGCTGCCAGCACTCCCCTGTGCTTTTCCTTCATGCCGGGGACTGGGAAAAAAAAAATAAACTGCTGCCGCTGCTTTTGTCCTTCTGTCTGCAGCACAGCTAGCTAAAAGTGGCTAAGCAAATACAGTCCATTGCAAGTCATGACAGGATAGCAGCAGCTGCCTGGCACTGTCTCACTGGTCCCTGCCGCATGGCTGCTCCTGGTGCCAATATAGCCTCTGGCCAGCATGGCCCAGCAGCATCCCTGAAAAAAGGGACCAGCGGGCTCCACCAGGAAAGGGGGCCTGGCCTTGCTGAGAAGGGGCCCAGCAGGCTCCCTGGTGAGGGGCTCAGCATCCCACTTACCACCCCTCCAGGGGCAGAAAATCTCAGTCAGGCTGCATGCGGGCTGCCCTGGCTGCACGGCGACCTGGCCTGACCTGGCCGCATGACACCGGGTCAGCCAGTTTACCTCTTTAAAGGTCAGAACCCAAGAGCCTGGGTTTTGTTTTTAAATATGCTTTTCTACAGGGGCATGTTCAACTCCTTGAAGTGGTTTAACCAGGGGTCAATCTTCAAACCTAGCTAGCTAATTAGCTCTTCAAAACTAGCTAGTTGATTGGCTCCAGCAAGTCTCCACAGGGAACCACCCCCTCCCAAACTGAAAACCAGACTTTTGTTCAACCACGACAAATGCCTGTCAACTTTTATTTAAGACTAGCTAGGTCACAGTGTGCAGTGAAAGCAGAAATAACTTGTATTTTATTTCACTTGATGCAACATCCAAGGACTATAAGCAGGGATGCTGACCCATGACAGAGAATTTGACCAGAGTACTAAATGTAGAGCACAAACTCTACACAAGCTGCCCACAATCCAAACACCACAGGGCAGCAACACAATAGTTTATTTCTCCTCCAACTGTCTACACAGATATATCTGCAGATATTAAGAAGTACTTACAACCCACATTGGCAAAAGTTGCCCCAAGTTGCAGCAAAGCCTCTTCTATGGAGGTTTCTTCCTCTTCTGAAAGAATATGCTCTCTGAAAGTTGCACACATTGGTATTCACACTCAGGGCAAGAAACCTTTAAACCCGAGATGTCTTACACAACTAGGCTTCATTTCACTTGTGCTGAGAGACTGAAAGAAACCACTGAAAACAGTAGCAAATACAGCTGACATCACTAATTCCTTAATACCCTGCTCTTATTTCACGTACTACCTAAGGTAATCCAAGGCAACCAACACCTTTCTTCTTATTCCCACCTTCAGAAGATTCCCTTCATATTCTCCTTCCATTTATAACCCTGTTCTACTGCTGAAAGCCACAGAAGTCATGTTCAGCAGCCACAAAGACTTTGACAGGATTCCTTGAGCATGGCACAGCAAAAGTAAAAAAACTGTAAAAAGATGACCTGAAAATATACCAGAGCCAAAAAGTCCAAGTAGGGAAGACTCCATCTCATATAAGCCTTGAGACCATCTCAAGCACTACCTTCAAAACAGACAGACACCAAGAATTACTTAGTGCTTTCAACCCAAGACAGGTGAAAAGGTCAGAGATCTGCACTGGATCTTACAATCCTTCTCCTTCCAGCTAGCAACAACTACCTTCCAGCAAGAGACAGACTTCTCAGTGAGCTATAAGCAGACAGCCTTCCCCCCAGCTCCTCCCTTTCTGCCCACAAGCTCAGGAATGTGGTCACAGTTCCCAGCATTTGCCAAGGTGTCAAGAGGGTTCAGCTTAAAACAGCACAGCAGCAGCAGCACAATGTTCCGCTCCAGAGGCTCTGGAAACCCTCAAGAGAAGACACAGCAGTTCCCTTACTTGTACCCAGCCTAGGCTTAACCAAGATAAGTGTTCCTCATCACACAGTCACCAGTGTGAGGCACTCCACAAAATGCAGAACTGCAAACTGAGGACTTACTTAAAGCAACTCTTAGTATTACATTCCACAGTGTGTATACACATACCAAGGGGACTTTACTAATAGTATACCTCCATATCAGCAAATCACCCACAACCACAATATTTTGAAAACTGAGTATTTTTAAGAGATCCTCAACTCATTCCAATTGGCAACAGAGTTCTCCTTTTTGCTGACAGGGCCACATGGTCTTTCATCCTCACCCTCTGCAGTCAGCGACTGTACTTTATGTGGTTCTTCCTTCTGTTAACATAATAGGGAATATCATCCATTAACACCAGCACTGTTTTTACTTGCACTGTAGAACCATGAGGACGGCTGAAGTTGTTTCAAGGTAACAAAGAGTATCACACATATATTCGTTTCAGATTTATTTTAATTTCTTTTGCTACATAGAGGCAGAAAATAAGTATCAAATGTATACTAACAAGGAGCGCATCCCAGGCTCCCAAAGAGTAAATTGTCACAAAGGCATTTTTCTTCCTGTAACAATCCCTGACTTTGGCAAACATCTGTTCACCTTATTGATTTACAAATGCAAACTACTGAGAGAATTTTAGTACTTCTGGAACAATTCCTCAGCTTTTAACAGGAAAAACACAGTTACTGTTTTTCTTCCACATTCACAGCGAATTAGATTCCATACCCATGCTTTTCACCACGTCAGTAAATCTTCAGATTATGTTTGCCTGACAAGTTTAGAGTCAACAACATATATCTTTTCCCACATTACAGAGAAGAATAAATTAAATGCAGATTTGTTTTAAATGTCAAGCCATCATTTCATAGCCTTTTCAAACAAATAAGAGATTGAAAGTATTTTTTCTAGTGCTTGCAAGGTTTCAGGGTGGTCATGTCATCAGATATTTTAGCCTGTTCTCACAGGACCTGCAAAACTCTCTTCCTCACACAGGTACTACATTCTATTTCTAGCTCAGAGAACTTTCAGAGAAATTAGCTATCTACCCACTTGTGATTCAAAACTTTTTATTAGAATCCATCAAATGCAATCAGCCTGAAGAAAAAAAAATCCTATAAATCCATTGCAGTGACACACAACACACACAAATGATTATACAACCAGCAACACCGGAAGCACTAAAAACTGATTTATCTCCTGCACTAGGCCTTGCATGAAATAACATGGTACAGGACAGCAATACAAAGATGGTTTCACACAAAGCTACAAGGAAGGTCAAAACCACCATGAAGTTTCTTTTCTAGGTTTAAGACCATTCAAGTCACTGGCCAAGTAATTTCAGCATTGAGTATGCTGAAAATCTGGGTCAGAGATGTAGGATGGACAGACCTGAAAATGCTTATACAGTGAGATTCCCCACAGAGATGTCTTTCCAGTTCCCTTACAAAAGTATTATCTTTTACTAGAAAAATTAAGCAGTCATTTTTAGAAGTCCTAATAGCACAAAGTGTCAGGGCCACTGCAGAGGCTGGGAACATTGTCATGCAGGGCTCTCTCCACCCTCCCTCCCAGGAGGAACATCCCTGGGAGATGCAGCAACACAGTCACCCTGCATTTACACTGTACAGTGAAATAACATCTGAGAAAGTATATTACTGAGCTTTCTACAGTCAGGTAGCAAGCTTGTGAAAAATAATCAGAGCCTTTACCCAACACTGGCTTCACTTCACTTCACTCCAAACACACCACTGAGGGAGGCAGAAACTTTAAGGACTGAAAAATCTGAAAAAATCTGTAAATATGTATTTGGGAATATGGAGGTATTATTATTGTGCTATCTGTATATTAAACTGCTTTAAAGTCTGTCAGAAAAAATAAGCGAAGTTATGATGCAATTTACTATTGCTAAAATTTGACGAGAAATTCACTTGAGAGTTAACATCAAATTATTAAAAAAGCAAACACTTCAACTCTGTTTAGCAAATACCTTCTTCAGACCAATGTTTGAGCACTCCTCCTCTCATTCTTTATTCTACTGAAAACAGCACATGGCTACAAAAGCTGCATTGTTCCAGCTACCATTCAGTCTTTCATGAATCACAGATCTCCAGCACAATACAAAAACACTCAAGCATTTATTCTTGGAAGGGATCAGTGTTATATGTGTGATGTTTTCATTCTGAGCCAGCACAGGCAATTTGTTTACTACATTATTATGTAAAAAAATGCACACATGCAAAGGCAAGGTAACAAATTCTTCCTCTTTCTTTGCCCAGGACAGCTCACAAGGGATGGAAAGCAGAGCCTTCTACCACAACAGGGTATTTCTTTCCTTGACACCAGTAAAATGGGACAAACTGTAACTGAAATACACCCTGCAACAACAGGTACCTTAATAAGAAACTAATGCTGGCTCTTCTCAGAGAACAAATGCAGTAAGGAAGGCAGTGACAAGAATAAGAGAATGCCAAAGGAGGGGAAGGACTGCCACTTTTTTAATATATATTAGCCCACACCACCTGCAAACCTTACCTGGACAGTTCTGCTGACACTTGAAAGGTGGAAATATAAGATTAAAGCATTGCAGAAAACATTTGCTACTTGTCAATGCCAAAGACTGCATTCAGTTTTGGAAACCATTCACAAAGACAGTTGCAATATATATGCCTACCAAGTTTCAAGGAACACAAAAATAAATTAAAGAATGCAAAGCAGTACTACTCCTTATAAAAACCAGTACAAAGGCTGTATACAAAATCTCTGAATTCTGAGCAAATTATAAGAAGTATTTATTTTATTTTTCCTGCATAAAAAAGACTGCAATACTGTATATTGTGTATACACTGGTACAGCAATGACAACTCCATCTCATACAACAATTAAATCCACTGGGGAATACAAACCTCTAGCCAGTTTGCCAAGGACACAATTTATTTAGTAAAATAGAGATTTATTTTCTCACAAACAAAACAAACAGTAAATTCAGGATAGTGTCCCACAAAGACCCAGAGGTGAAATGTGAAATGCTCCTCACCCAAGCAGATCAATGCACTGGTGAGGAACATCCCTCATCCCCAAGCAGAATGATGCTTCCCTGTGAAACTCACTACCACTGAAGTGACAAATACTACTTAGAAACCAAAATACTAGTAAGACAGACCAACACCAAGAGGATGTTGATTTCTTGTTTTGAAAAACAATGTAGATTACTAGAGAATCACAGCGACTTCCAGCTTCTGAAAGTCAATACAGTGATGAACTGGGCCAGCACTCCAGGCTCAGAGCCTGGCCTTCCTTCCACCAGCACAGTGAAGGGCCAAGACAACCAATTCTGAACTACCAGACAAAGCTAAATCAAACATAACTGAAGTGCACATGCATATGGATCACATAGGGGTTATTTTTTAACAGAAACATTAAACCTTTTTTTAATTCTTCATTCAGTTTATCACAAACAAATTACAAAAATCAGATAATAAACTTGTGTGTGGTCAGGTAAGCATCAAAACATTCAGTGTAAGCTACAGGGTGTGAATGTAACAAGATCAGAGAGTGCAATATTTGACCTGGGTCACACTGAGGCCAAATGGATTAAGAGGAATCCACAAGCACCCAAGCAGGCAGTACATGACTTTGAAAAGCCCCAGCACCAGAACACTCTGCAGGAGTCTGACCTGTTTGTCAGCAACAATGACATACAGCCATGGTCTAGTTATCATCAACTGGCAATGAGGTCAACACACAGAAGAAAAAAGTATGCATTCATTAATATGCACACTCTAAGCTTATTTTGCTGTGGAAGAGGGGATGTGTGGAAAATCAGTTAAATCCACCCAATTAATCTAAGGACAGGCTTCCAGATAATAATAGAACTAACTGGCTGCAGCATCATTCCTTAACACACTGGCATAAGATGAAGTGCTTACGGAATCTCAAAATCATTTAGGTTGGAAAAGTCCCTCAAAAGCATGAAGTCCAACCATTCCCCCAGCACTGCCAAGTCTACCACTGAATTATGCCCCTAAGTGCCACGTCTCCCTACAGTTCTAGTTTCAGTCAGGACAGGGTTTATTTTCTACAGTAGCCAGGAAGAGGGGATGGCCAGACCACTGTTATTTGATATCATCTCACATTGTGGCAGTAGTTTGGTATGTGTAAGTTATTTATGTTATACCTTTGTTATTAATATTGCTGCTGTTACTGTTAATTTTTCTTATCTCATTGTTCTTTCTGGTAAATTGTTCTTATCTCAACCAGTGATTTTCATTTTTTTGTGCCTCTAATTCTCAAGTCCAGCCCCAGAACAAGAATAGGGGGAGGGGACAAGAGAGGAAGAAGGTGTAATAAATAAGGTGGAGGTGAGGAGCTGGTGAGCTGTATCTGGTTTTGGGAGTCTTGATGGGAGCACTAAATTGGGGAATGTAATTCCTAAAGCACAACAAAAGATCTTGTAAATCCCTTCAGGGATGGTGCCCCCACCACTGCCCTGGGCAGTGCTTGACAGTGAAGGAATTTTTCCTACATCCAATCTAAACATCCCCTAATGCAACTTCAGGCCATTTTCTCTTGTCCTATGCTTGTTACTTGGGAGATGAGCTCAACTCCCACCTGGCTACAACCTCCTGTCAGGTAGAGTGTTATGATCTCCCTTAAGCCTCCCCTTGATCCCATCTGATGCCACAGTTGTGTATGTCTAAGGGGTGTAGCAAAACACAGAACATTTCCTTCTGGATTACAGGGTTTCATTCTGCTCCCCATCCCAGGCTTAGAGCTCTGGGAGCTAGGTACTTAGGAAACAAAATGATTCTTACTATTAAAGACTGAGGTAAAGAGGGCATTAAGTACCTTAGCCTTTTCTCATCCTGTGAGACCATGTTTCCATATGCATCCACAAAAGGATGGCGATTCTCTGTAGCCCTCCTTTTCCTGTGAATGTATGTATAAAAACATTTTTTATTGTCTTATGGCAATGGCCACATTAAGTTCTATTTGGGCTGTGTCCCTTCTAATTTTCTCCCTACATAACCTCATGACATCTGTGCAGTCCTCCTGAGTTGCCTTCCCCTTCTTCCAAAGGTCATGAACTCTTTCCTTTTCCCTTAGTTCCAGCTTTTCTGTTCAGCCTGGCTGATCTTCCCCACTTGCTCATCTTCCAGCACATTAGGACGGCTTGTTCCTCCACTTCGAGGAGAATTGCCCTATCTCTTTTCCTTTATGGAACCTATTTTGATTCAGAGCATAGGCTGACTGCACCTTGGCAGCATGTCCACTCTAGATGAACTATCATCCACGTTATTTGGTTGCCCTCACAGAGCCTCATCCCTGTCATGTGAGGGCACCTTGGAAGTGAGGCATTTCTGTGGGAACTGTTAGCAAGCACATGTGGAAATGCACAGTATACTAAAACAAGAAACCTCTTTCCCTTCTTGTCCAGATGCAATGCTGACTGAAAATAACTGAAAACGAGCACATTGTGGGTTTTTAACAGCTACAGCACTGAAGTCAATGACAAAAAAAAAAAAAGCCTGATTTTGACTGCTCTTTTTATTACTACTCCTGACTATAAACATTACTCCAGCACCTTATTTTTATCTTAACAGAAATTGTAAGGCTACAGTAGCAATAACAGATGTTCTTCCTGGGAAGGATAATTGATAAAGGCCAAGCAGCCATATAAAACACCGTCCATCTCTAAAACAATTATTCTGAGTGCCTGCTAGGCAAAAAAATTCAAATGGATCCTAGTACTTCTCATTTACAGTTATTTTAACTTCAGTTGTGGCAGAAGAATAAAATTATTAGTAGTGGCCACTGTACAAGTGTTAGCTAGTTAAAAACTTTAACCAACTTGAATTTTTCTTCTTGCATAATTACTGCATCCCATGGGACCCTAAAACTCCCAAGTTTAAGCATAGCATATTATCTTACCCACAACAATGCTGTATATATTTTCTTCCATTTTAGGATGACCTCAACACAGTAGAAGTGCAGGAAGAAAGGATGACTCCCAGGCTGGCAGGATTCTCCCTTGACCGAAAAGCTTCAATGCTTATTTATCCCACACCCCAAAACTAGCCAACCTGTAGTATCTATGATCCCAGATGGCCTGCATATGATCATCTTCATTCCTCAAGCAGCAGAGCTCTGAAGCTGCAGGCTAGGCTGGGACCACCCTGGGCCCACACACCCTGCCCTGCCTCCAGGCCTGTGTCTATCAGAGCACATGGTTGATGCTATCTGCCTCACTTGACACTGACATACTTTAAAATATGGAATGATGCCCTCAGTAAATCACAAGTGCTGAAGCTGCAAGCACATAGTCTCAAGTGACACAGTAAAGCCTAAAATGTAATACAGATAGGAAGTGTTTTCAGGTCAGAGTGCTGAGATTCCAGTATATGTAGGTTTAGGAGCCCAGCTATCACAGTCAAACATTTCCTCTTGTCATCACATTTCACATTTCATAGTCTTCAAAATTCATACCAAATTTCGTATCTGGTTTTTCTGTATCCTGAATCACACGCAACCTCAGCCTAGGTTGCACAAGGCTATTCAAACCTAATTGAGGCAGGTGGCAGAGGGACACATATAAAACCTATTACAGCTACTGCCTAAAGCCCATGCCTCAGGCTCTTCATCCCTGCAATAATGCACCACTTCCTATCTATATCAAAATATCTTAATAGCTTCACACTATTCATACAACAGCAACTACATTAACTTGGGTTTACACATTATTTGCTTCTCTGAACTGGTGCAGACCAAAGATCACCCTCTAGAGAACCAACCTCAGACCAAGGCCAGTAGTGTAGCTTTCAGTGTCAAAGAATTAAGCCATCTCCCTCCAAGACAAGCAGAACATTCTACTTATCCTCATCCTCATTTGAGAGCAGCAACTCAAAAACTGGGTTTTTTTCAGCCACCTTCATACATTTCCCCTTTGCTGCCAACCTAAGACTGAAACATCGATTCCAGCAAACATGTGAAAGCCACATGTAAACACTTTGGTGAGAGTATTAGTGCTATCCATTAAGGTTTATTACACTTCTGAAAACGTTGCTTGCTCTCTGCAAAAGTAAAGCCTGTTCACATGTGAGCTGCCATATCCAGCTGCTCCTCTTCATATCCTTACTGGCCCAACCTTTTCTTGCTTCTAAAGCCCCGACATGCAGCAGAGCCCTGTCTTGCTGCATCTCTGTCAGCCTGATTTATTTGCAAGGTAAGACAGGATATCTCTTCCAGCAATAACAATGACTGAGGAAGACATGCAGGCAATCAGTGCTGCAGTGGATAGAGAAGTACATGTACTCTACAGAGTCACTGCTTCTCTAAGTACGTTCAGCTTCAAGATATGCAAAATGCATAGTCAACATAGTATTTGCTTCAATTATAGGTCATCATTCATTTCATCTGCAGGACCACATTTGTAACTGGCATTCAATTAATGTTACTGTTTTAAAATACATACCATTGATTAACTCAATAGATAATCACCAGAGAAATACTCTGCACTGAGATAACAGTATCCCACATAATGCATATTTTTTCCTTACTCCCAGCAGAAGAAAAAGTGAAGCTCTCCAGGTAACCAAAAAAAAAAATGAGCATACCACTGAAACACCAAACTGGGACTATCACCTGAATGAAAATAACTGACCATGGTTTTCCCTTCTTGCATTGCATACCCTGATTATTTTTGCACTTGCAAGAATCACATTGGGAAATATCTACAGCAGTAGGTAGAAAGTAGACACTGCAGTTCTGCCCAAACCTCTCTTTTCAAGATCATAATTTTTTTTTATGTAATGCTAAAAAACACTTCTAATACAGGGCCATAAGTAAGCTGCTCACTAGAAGTTTCTGAAATTACTGAAGCTATAATCATTATATTTCTTCTTAATTCTTATTTTAATTAAACAAATGTAAGGAAAAAATAACTGGAAAGTCTTAAGAGATTGCTAGTTTAAGAAAAACATAAGAATAGATGAGTAGCATTTAAATTAGTCTCGTAAAAATTCTGAAAAATACATGATGCTAGAGCATTAGCCTTTCTGCAAGTCACCTGAGTATCTGACCATAAATTAATTATAAATAGGCGTTTCTTATAAAAAATTAAGAACTACCTCAACTCAAGCATAACATCTGAACTCTGCTGCTAAACCTAATTGCATTGTTCTTAGGAAGAAGTAAAAGATGAAAGCTGAAAAAGTCCACAGGTGCTCAGTGAAGAAGATTGAGTAGCATAGTACTGGATAATAAAATAATTTATCAGCATCACAACTTTCAGCAGAAGAGCATGAAAATACAGATACATTCTCTGAAATCTTTACTGACCTATATAAAAATGTCAAGAGTGGGTTCTGTTTCTTTTTCTAATTGTGTAACATTGTCATTTTCTAGAGATGGTTTTGTTTGTTGGGTTTATCACCAGGAGCTGGAGTGTTCAACCCTACACATGCACTGTCACTACATGCACTGTACATCCTAGCCCAGAAAGGCTAGGCTTATGGAAGCTGGTCTTTTTTCTTCACTTACTTTGGCAGTTACTAGAAATAGTCTACTGACCTATCAAACCTGCTGGCAGATTGACCACCACTGACTTGAAGCATGAAGTCATTGAGAAGTGGCATCAGTTCCGGGGTGGTGGGGGGCAGTATATCTCTCAAGTCACTATTGTGACTTTGCCTGATGGCAGGGAGCTGACATTACATTTGCTTGTGCAGACAATCAAAGCAAATAAAGTCAGATCTCAGTATTGCCCAACCTGCTACACTCCATCTTTCATTCTGTTACTCTAGAGGTAAACTTTAGCATAATATTAGCAGGATGAATTGATTATACTATTTATTAAAAGGGAAAGCAGTCTAAGACAACCCCAAGCTTACATCTTCTACTCAAGCAAATACAAATTCAGAGGTACTAATGAGCCCTGTCCATCTGACTCTCTCCTCAGACAGGCACTATACAGCTCATCGTAATTAATAACTAATTAGCATTAGTTATCTTTAACATGCATACACAACACACAAGCACACACACGTCTGCTACCTCAACAGCCGGCAGTGCCATTTCAGTCTTGTATTTCACCTATTCCTTATATACACTCTATGATCATTACCCCTTTTAGCAAGGTAATTTTATTCTGACATCTATGAAGCTGTTAAGTATCTTCACCAAAAATAAACCACGCAAGAAAATTTGACCTACTCTCTGTGTTTTGCGTAATAATTTCTCTGAATTTCATTAGATTATAAGTAGTCAGTACCTAGGGGTGCTGACAAAAAACAAAAACAACAACCCCAAATCAAAACAAAAAACACCAGAAACAGAAACAAAAACCCAACCAAAATCACACACACAGGTGCAGGTTAGGCATCAAGCTTTGTCAGCTGTAGCCTACATTCAACTATTCTACATAAACCATGTCCTTAAAATACCTGCTTCACAGCCAGAAGAGAATGCAACAGCTACCCCAAAGCAGGGAACTGTTCCTTGCTCTTGCACTGCTTCTTTAAGCAATAGCCTCAAAAGCCCTGAGGCTCAGAAGAGATGTTTGGGGAGACTGAGTCCCAGACACATGCTCTGCTCAGCTCAGCACATTTTCATTTGCAACAGTGGATGTGACCATGCCCAAATTACACAAAAGAGTCACTAAGTGCTTTGTAAGAGATATGGATTGCTTCAATCAGTCCTCCCTAAATGGCTGCATACCAATTATTTCCCCCTATAAAAAGGGTAGTGACAAAAAAAACAAAAACCAAAACCATCACTCCCTTCAAGCTGAACTTCTCTCTTTGCAAACACTATATCCTCACCACTTTATTTGGAACTTCAGCACAAGTGGTGTGTAACCACAGGTTCTGACCATGGAGACAGCATACCCAGTGCCTTTATTAGACAGGTAACACTGGGAAACAGGAGAGCCAGCATCTCCTTACAATAACCAACCCATCAAAAGGAAATTTCCAAAGGAGTTTGATACTCATATTTTTAGCAATCACTCTTACATTTCTGACCACAGTGTGGCAGGTACACTACCTTAGACAGAGTATCCCTACAAACTGTCACAGCTGTAAGGCATTGGCCCTCCCACCACCTCTGCAGCTGCAACTGAATTAGAAATGGAGAGGACATGCAAAGGAGAACTATTTCCTCCAGTTGTCAGTGGGCTTAATTTCCAATCAGGATTAGTCCAGTTATGTGCCATTGACACGTGTGAGAGACAGCATGTTTTGGATGCTGTCCTAGAGAACATTACATAGTTGAGTTCCACCATGGAAGATGTCATTCCAAGCACTCTGCAGTACAACATCAAGCCCAGTGTACCAGCACAACAGCACCTTCTCCTCCACACATGCTTGTGATTTCAATATAAATGCCAGTATAGGCACAGCATACAGCAACCAACTTTAATCAAAAGGAAACACCAAATCATAGACTCATCAAAGTCCAACTACTGTCCCTGAAGAGAATAGCCCCACTGAGCCCACCATGTGCCCAAGAGCACTGTCCAAACTCTTCTTGAATTCTGGCAGCCTTGGGGCAATGACCACTACCTTGGCAAGTGTGTTCCAGTGCCCAAACACCTCTGGGTGCAAAACCTTTTCTTAATATCCAACCTAGACTTCCCTTGACACTCCAGCCAGTTGGGTCCTGTCACTGGTCACCATAGAGAAGCAATCTTCCCCTCCCGAGGAAGCTGTTGACTGTAGTGAGGTCTCTGCTCAGTCTCTTCTTCAGGCTGAACAGACCAAATGCCCTCAGCTTTCTCATACGGCTTCCTCTCCAGGCCCTTCATCTCCACAGCCCTCCTCTGGATTCTCTCCAACAGCTTTAGATCTTATATTGAGGTGCCAAAAGCTGAACACAGGACTTAAGGTAAGGCTACAACAGCTTCTTGAAAGCAAAGTGCTGTACCAATCCTCCCCATACCACTACACCAACCTATTCTATCTTCTGTGCTCACTGTGCTATCTTCCCCGTCAAGGCTTAACAGGCCTTTTCACTGAGGTTTATCAACTGATAGCAGCACATGCCACACAGCCAAATAAGGCTCAGGATGACTGCTTCCAGTTCACATTCCAAAAGGTTCTAAAAATAGGTGTACAAAATGTACATCCTAGCCCAGAAAGGCTAGGCTTATGGAAGCTGGTCTTTTTTCTTCACTTACTTTGGCAGTTACTAGAAATAGTCTACTGACCTATCAAACCTGCTGGCAGATTGACCACCACTGACTTGAAGCATGAAGTCATTGAGAAGTGGCATCAGTTCCGGGGTGGTGGGGGGCAGTATATCTCTCAAGTCATTATTAACTGTTCAAAACTAGTGCCTCACTTCATAAAGGTATGGGCAAAGCTGACAAAAAGATGCAGCTAACAGGGGAACTGTAGTGCCTTCCCAGAGCCTATACTCTTTGGTCTAGTGTGACTTCCCCAGGAGACAAGGGCACCTGCACACACTTGCTCCCCCCCACCCATTCTAAAAGATCATCTCAAGAGCTGAATTTAATTCTGAGAAAATTGTCTCCTTCTGACACCTCAGAAAAATCATCTGTGCAGGAACTGTATGTGCTTGCACAAAGAGAAGGGAAAAAAACAACCCGTGTAAAACACACCCACATGCTATCGCGAACCAAAAATTAAAGCATCCAAGCAGAGGACTCAGAAGAGATGCTTCTGGAACAGAACCATCACATGCAGCTGAATCCCATGTCCAGCACTGCAGCTTCAAGGACGAGGGTGGCAGAAATCAACAGGCAGAGGTGGGGGGCACAGCAGTGATGGTGTAGGGGACACACTAAGCACAAGACCAAATATGTGTCTGTAAGACTTTCCACCATCAAAGCCAATGCGGACACTTAGGAATCACCTAGGGATATTACCTAGGGATAATCATTGCAAGCAAAGCATGTAATTTAATTCACCATTCTCATCACCTCCCATTATTAACTGGGAAGAGAGAGAAATCCACCCAGAGACATGGGTGTGTCTGCCAAGGCAGCATTAATAAAATATTTGCTGTATGTGTACCTTCAAGTACAACTGGGCTACATATTTCAGTTTCAAGCAACCAAATCCCTTTCCTAACTCAGAATTATTTCTGCAGATAACTCCAGCTACTAAATGTGTCAGTGGCAGGAAGGTGTTAGGGATTTATGTAGCACATAGATCTAACAACCTACCTGCAGAAAAACAATCAAAAAAACCCAGTAACTACCACCATCACACAAAACCACACATTTTTATTAAAAAGAAATAAACTTCTGTTTATACCAAATGTTTCTTCACACAAGTCATAATATGCCTTGCATCAGCATAGGCTTCCTTGTAAGGAAACCAACTACGAAACTAAGTTTACTGAAAGTTGAGGGGACACTGAGATGAGGCACTCTTATTCTAAATGACAATCTCTCTTTCCTTAACACTGCATTTTTAACTACGTCAAAACATATTTTGATTTTTCCAACACTCCCGTGGTATGCTTTAAGTGAGCACTTTCCTAAAAAATCCCAGCTGTGTGTTTTGAGTGCCAGTGATCCAGAAAGTATGATAAGCATTTCTGAGTACCTAATAAAAACAACACAAGCTGCAGAACTGCATTATTGACTTTGTTCTGCAAACACAAATTCATAACCGTGCTGCTTTTGAAAACAAAGCCATTACATCCCTTCCACTTCTTGGCTGCTTATGGGGTTTTCTTTAAAGCTTTAGGAAACTCTTGCCATTAACTTGTCAACTGTTGTTTTACAAGCCATTTGCCCATTATTGTATCCTGTAAGAGAATCTAATCCTTAAACCAAATATAGGCACTGCACATAGCTAACACTCCATACTGTACATAAACCTGCTAATATCAAAAGCAAAAAGACCAACAGTCACTATTCTAGGCACCAAAAACTGGGAGACTCGGTATGGAAAATTGCAAGAATATGTTTAAAGTATATTGAAGAGGGAGCTACCAAAGGTTCTGTAAGAGAAAAAAAAAGAAAAAAAAAAAGATAAAAAAAAACAAAAAACCACCACACACAACAGAAACACACACAAAATCACTCCAAAAACCCTCAGAAACAGAAATATCAAAACCCTCCCCCCACACACACAAAAAAAGAGACCACCAAAATTTCACAGTGTTTTTTTATTTAAGAAACTAAGCATCATTTGAAGTCTGAGACAACAAACAGAGAGGAGAGAGTTTCTAAGCAGGCTAAAACAAACCAGCACAAATTGTACAATTATATTTAAAAAGATACGCATCATTTTAGTTTAACTCCTATTTCACGTCTACATTTTTTAATCTTCTGGCCTTAATACTCCCTTACTGACTAAAACAAAACTTTCTCTGAAAGACATACCTGTGTAGTCAGAATTCCCCACATGCAGTTAGTGACACCCACCTCCTCCCCACCTACAGTTTAAATAAAGTCTCCAAAGTAATACAGAAACAATGAAATATTTTTAAAGAAGATCTCTAGAAAGCTGTGACCTCCTCACTTTCAGAAAGGAAAAGATAAAATTCATACACAGCACAACATCTCCCATAGACATCAAGTGCCACATCCCAAGAAGGCAGCAGGCCACTACTGCCTGCATGCCCTTCTAAACACAGGTGCACTTTCTCCTTTCAAACTACAAGCAGAACAACAAGGGGGACATGGCACACTAAATTCAAAGCCTTCTATGTTTTTGACACCATACCAATTTAGATGCCATTAAGTGATTTGGCTGCATAGGTCTGAAAATGTTGAGACACTTTCCAATGGAATTTTTTTATGTTTTTTATGATATGCTATTGAAGTCATGGGAACAGTTGACTCAACATACTCCCCCTTTATTTTCTGAATACTTTGACTCAAAAAACCCCACATCAGTTTTAGATTTCTGTACTACTTGGTTTAGGAAGAAAACTTGGTACCCTATGATATACACTGTTCATCAAAAAAAAGCCAAAGGATAAATGGGGGTGGGATACGTGGTGCTTCTTTGGCGTGTTGATGGGTGTTTGTTTTTTTTTCTACAGGAACCTTATATTGCATTGTTGTTCCTGAAATAAGAATTAAAACTGTTAGAGTAAGATAAAAGAAGCTGAACACCAAAAAAAGACAACACTGACATGAAAACACATCTCACAAGAATTATGAGTTTAATGACTGCACAGTAAGTGAGAACAGGATTTTTCATTGGTGTAGAAGACACTCACAAGCCCCTCTGGACCTGGTGTGATGGATCCTGGCAACTCATCAGCCCAGACAGGCAGGAGAATCTCAGCAGAGCAGCACCACAACCACAGAGCTTGGCAAGGGGACAAAGATCCTGCAATGTTGCAGTAGCTCTCTTGTTAAAGGGCAGCAATAAGCCGAGACACAATAGGTTCATCAGTGTGAAAGGGGTCCTGGCTTATTCATCTTCAAAATTCATCCATCCTGACTCCAGCTGCTCACTGACTCTGTTTGCAGCAAACTCTCACTGCTGGTTTCCCTTGTAGACTCAGACTGCAGGTTCCAACAGCAGGCTTTAACCGTAGACCCAGACTACCTCACAGAAGCAATCCTCTCTCCTGTTTCACCAGTCCTGGATCAATCCTTCCTTCAGTATTTCCTTCTTTCAGTATCTCCTTCCTTGTCCCCTCTTCCTCAAGATCCCCCCCAAACCAGCCAACCCACTCCTTTTATCACACTCATCTTTATTGGATATGGCTGTGACTCATCAGGGGCAAGGTCGCCTGTAATCCCTTCTACACTGGGAGGTCTCCCCAGCCACACTTCTGCAAAGGGCAAAATAAAAGCAAGAATTCAAAGCAAATCTTAAGACTCTGGACAAACACAATACAAACAAAACAAATGATACTCTGATAGATGGTGCCAACACCCACAATTATTACTTCAGGTGTCTTTCAGCCCCCTGGACAAGTTCATACCTTGCCAGGAGCCTAATTCCAGGGAAAGCTAATGGCAGCCAAGGCAACAGTATCATATTGAAATTTAACTTGCAGATTTCTCTGGAACTATTCTCTGGAATTAAAAAGCAGTAAATAATGGATAAACAAAGCCTGTGCTCCAGCTTAAACACAGTATTCCCCAAAGGCTCTCGTGGCCTTGTACACCAGCCTCAGCTGTCACAGGAGCTGTCACTCATACCCACATTATTTAGTGATCTTCCTCACAAAGGTTTTTTTTTCTCTGCAGACTCAGTCATCTAAAAATGAGAAGATATGAAAATGCATTAAGTACTCTTTATCTGTTGATGTGAACTACTTTCTTAAAAACTGTTTCTTTCCTTCTTGAAAATTTCTGTTTTGAAGGGCCACAGAGGGGGGTTAATGCAAGGAGCAAAGACAACCATAAGCAGATACAAATGCAAACTTACTCAGCACTACCCAACGGCATCCAGGATCTTTAGTTTTTTACCAGTCCTGCTGAAACAAAATCTTTAAAAGGTTCAAAAAACTTATCACTCACTCTTTATCACAATTTAACACCAAGAAGAAATACCTTCCAACTGTCTGTCTCCTTTATGAGTTCTGCAAATATTATTGCATTTTTTATCTGCGAAATCCCTAACTACAATAACCAGTTTTTCAAAGAAAACACTTGCTCACAACAGGGTTAAAAAAATAAAAACATCAAGTTTAAGGCTTAATTATGTTTTGATAGTACCAAATCTCATATCCTGAGAACAACAACAAAATAATTTATGCTATATTTGCAACCAGTCTTATTGTCTTCAAAATATGGTATGACCAGACACCAGTGTATTCCCCTTAGGGTGTGTGGTTAAGGCATCAGGAGTACGGGGAGTACCAGGTGTGAATGGAATTCAAATTCCATAATTAGGACGGAGAAATTTGATCTAACCTCTTCCACATTACAGGTTATTTTTACATTTCTCTGGTTTACAATGATGAAGCCATCTTGTATTTACCTCCTTAAAAAATTAGTTCTGCCGTCTTCACATCTGAAGGCAAAAAAATCTATTTATCTTCTCAGCTTGCCCCAAGCCTGTACTGCTAAAAACATGTCCCCAGTTTTCTATCTGCAAAGCCTTCCAGACAGGATACTTGGCATGCCTTTCCTTGCCTGGTATTTCTTCTTTGAGGAGGCAAATAAGGTACTTTTCAGAGTTTTCATTTTGATAAATTACATTGTTCTTCTCACCTGGTTTTACCTCAAGAGTTGGAATTAATTTTTTTGTTTTTAAATTACTTCTATCCATCAGAGACACCAATTGCTGCCCCAGCTCTCTCTTCCCTATGGCCTTCTCAGAGAGGATGGCCTACTCTCAACATAGGCTCCAGGTCCCAACCCTCTTAAAAAGGAGGCAGTCTCTTGACTGGTTAGCAGACTCAGTGTCAAACACCAGTTTTACAGCAACAACAGTAAACTCAAGGCTTCCATCTACTACTGTTGAGCCTCACAAGTCAACAGCACTTCATAAGCCACATTTTCTCTTTCTGCTTATAAAAGGAGTACATAACAGCTTTTTGTTACTTCGAAGTTTTCTTTCAAGTGACACTGTAGTAGTTTCATGTTCGCCAGTTTCTGTTTCCCAAATTAGTGTAGCGGTTTGAGTGTCTTTGAGAATTATTTACTCTTTTCTGCCGTTAGACAGGATTAGGAGAGAAGCAAAGCAGGATCAAACTTAAACAGGTATAAAGACAGGTTTATTAACAACTACAAGAGAGAAAAAATTAATAAGAATCAGTATGAAACCTTCAAAACACTGCCCACACACACACACAACTGTTCACTTTCCTACTAACAACATAGACAAAACCTGGGATTTTCAGTCAGTTTCACTATTTTAAAATAGTCTTTCATCAGTTCTTAGGGAGAGAAGCCTCTCAGAAATCCCATAGAGACTTTGCCACAAGTAACAATTCCCTGGTGGCTCCCACATCACGAATCTGCAGCCGCCCTGAAACACTGCAAACTGTGAAGTCCATTCCATTTGGCATCTTTTCCCACAGCTGCACTCACAAGCATATCAGCTTTTTNAGCTGCACTCACGAGCATATCAGCTTTTTTAAGGTACAGTTTAAGGATGACTGTTCTAGTATAAAACAAAGATCCTCTTCATCTATCTCTAAAATCATCTTCATCTCAAGAGAGGTCTTTTTTCCCTGGGGGCAGAAGGCTTCATACCTCTATCTTCCTCTGTTCAAAATTCTCCATTAGATCACAGCTACATCAGCTCATGGCTATGACTAGAACTTTGCAACCCCCCAAAAAGCATTCCGTAAGTTACAGGAATATTAGTCCAGTCTCCATGGCCTCACAAGAGAAGTCCAGCCCAAACTAGGCAACCTTCCTCCCACTTATGACTTTTACACTTTCTCTCTTCACTGACTTCCATCTCATTCTGTGTCTCCCCACGTTTCACTCTGTCCTCTTCCTCTCACTTGGGGAGAGGGTTAATGTCCTCAGGTCTCATTTGTGCAGTGAAAGAGTTAAGATCATGCCCGGATCCCTCCCTCTGGGGCTGCAGCTATGGTGTTAGATTTAAAAGCCAATCACGCTTTTAGAGATCAGAGCAACTGGAGAAATGGTGACCAAGATTTCAGTAGCTAGGTAGGCTGTAGGCGGCATCAGGGTGGGCTCGGCTCAGCCCGGGCCCAGAGCCGCTCCCGGGGGCCCAGCAGACACCTCCCTCAGCCCAGGCCAGTGGCAGGGCAGGCCTTAAGGTCAGCTGGATGTAGCTGCAACCTCCTCTTCCCCCGCCAGCAGCTGCTGGGGCCTGGGGAGCAGACCAGGCCCAGCCCCGCTGGCAGGGTGGAGCTGCAGGGCCAGTCCCAGCCCACCTCATGGAGTGGGCCAGGCCGGTTGTTACCTGCTCCTCTGGCCGCAAGGAAAAGAGTCTCTCCCAGCCTCGTTTAACTTTATATGTGCATGCAAAAAGGTGCATCCAGCTTCCTCAGTCGTTTTACCATGTGTCAGTATCTAAAAACTGGCCCCTGATTGGTTCCTGTCCTCTCCAAAGGAAACTCTAAAGTCCTTACAGGGAACTGTTTCCTCTTTAACTAGAAACCAAGCCGTGTTAACCTATAACAGACAGATTAATTAAAACTTTCTGCCACTTATAATTTAAGAGATACAATTTAAAACACATTAAAAACATTTATATACGCACTGATATTCAAGCATGTCCACCCTCACTAAAATCAAAGTGAATGCTTCAGATGAGACAAGCAACGTATGCCAGTCCCAATTTTTACAGCCTCACCCTTGACCTTCAGTATTTTTGCCACTGCCCACAGCAGTTCTGTAAACAGTTTAGCATTTGTATTATAGCTATTGTCTCAGTTTTGGAGATAAATTTCAGGAGAAAATGCCCTCGTTTCCTCTAGAGGAATGAGCGTTTTCTCTAAGGAGAAAGGGCTTCAGTAACTCCCTTTTCTTCTGACAATGAGAGAAATGGATATCAGGGGGTGAAAGTGGAAAAAAAGTAAAACTGTTTATTAACAGAGCAAGATACCTGCAAAGCACAGTAAAAAAAAAAAAAAAGATTTTTTTGAACCTTACAGCCCACCTCCACCTTGCCGCATGGCCGAGAGGCAAAGATGGCAGCTGCCCTTCTTTGTCTCTGGGAAGGGAGGAGAAAAAAAGTTCACGCAGCAGTGGGAAACCTGCTGGATTTCTGGCGTGGGTCTTCTCTTTGCAGCAGGTGAAGTTGGCAGAATTTAACGTCCTTTATTGTGTTGGTTCAGCTCCTCAGAGGTCCTGGGTTTGGGGCAGTCCCCCTGCTAGCTCCCCAGAAGGGGCCAGAAAGAAAAAAAGCCAAGCTGAAAACAGTTCAAGGGGGCAAAGAAAAAAAAAAAAAAAAAAAAAAAAAAACCCACAAAAAAAAAAAAAAAAAAAAAAAAAACCACCAAAAAAACCCACAAAAAACCCCAAA